>JARQOD010000005.1:120836377-120878856 GCA_033576555.1 Oophaga sylvatica | reverse complement strand
TTTTTTTTAGAGACCTCATCACATTTGAAGTCACTTTGAGGGGTCTATATGATAGAAAATACCCAAAAGTGACACCATTCTAACAACTGCACCCCTCAAGCTCAAAACCACATTCAAGAAGTTTATTAACCCATCAGGTGCTTCACAGGAACTGAAGCAATGTGGAAGGAAAAAATTAACAATTAACTTTTTTTGCAAAAAATTTACTTCAGAACCATTTTTTTGGGGGCGCACAGCAGAGGTCGCAAGGGAAGGAGCGCCGTTTGACTTTTTCAACGCAGAATTGGCTGGACGCCATGTCGTATTTGAGAGCCCCTGATGTGCCTAAACAGTAGAAACCCACTACAAGTGACCCCATTTTGGAAACTAGACCCCTTAAGGAAATTATCTAGATGTGTGGTGAGCACTTTGAACCTCCAAGTGCTTCACAGTTTATAACGTAGAGCCGAGAAAACACGGATTTTGGTAAGAACTTACCTGTAAAATCCTTTTCAGCGAAGGAAGGAAGAGAGACACAGTATTCATTACTGATGGGTAGGCGGAGCCCCAGATCAGGATGTTACCTCAGATCAAAAGAGTGCTGACTGGCTGGCCCCTCCAGCTCGGGCTCCTCCTACTCAGCTCCAGTCGTACCAAAGCTTTTAGGAAAAGAGCCAAGATCACCAGCGGAGCAACATAACCCCTTCTGAAGGAACTTCAGAGAAAAAACACAAGGATACAGGTTATGCATGCAAAGAAAGCCAAAAACCACAGAGTTCCAGGTACTACTCACGGAACGACTACTGCGATGAGCTGGCGATGCTGGAACAGAGCCTTAGCGCGCTGACCTCAGCCCAGATAATCGCTATCAGATAAGGGTCGCGCTGCATCTGAAAACATCAACACACTTCTGCCTTGGGAGGGTGCTGTGTCTCTCTTCCTTCCTTCGCTGAAAAGGATTTTACAGGTAAGTTCTTACCAAAATCCGTGTTTCAGCTGCAGATGGAAGGAAGAGAGCCACAGTATTCATTACTGATGGGACGTCCCAAAGCAGTTCAAAAATAAGGGTGGGAAAAACCAACAAAAGGCAGAAACCCAACAACCTTAACAAAAAAGCGCAACCAGCGCTAAACACAAGTTCATCTAGAACTTTAAACTACAGCCGCCTGCAGGACCCTACGTCCGAGGGCTGCATCAGCGGAAGCACTGACGTCCACTTTATAAAACTTTGTAAACGTGTGGACAGAGCGCCAAGTTGCCGCCCGGCAGAGCTGCACTGCCGAAGCACCTTGGTGAAAAGCCCACGATGAAGCCACAGCCCTCGTGGAATGGGCTTGAATCTTAATCGGGCAAGATTCACCCTGAAGACGGTAAGCTTCCAATATAGCTGACCGAATCCAACGAGCTATAGAATCCTTGGAAGCTCGTTGACCACGCCGACGACCGACTGGAACCACAAATAGGGAGTCCGTCTTACGAAAACCTTGAGTAATAGATAGATAAAACTTCAAGGCCCGCACTAAATCCAATGTGTGTAAAGCTCGCTCTTTCACATTCTTCGGATCCGGGCAGAAAGAAGGCAACACAATATCCTGGTTGACATGAAATTGTGACACCACTTTAGGCAAAAAATCACCCCGAGTGCGAAGCACTACACGATCCGGAAAAAACTCCAGAAAAGGAGGCGAACAAGAAAGAGCTGCCAACTCAGAAACTCTCCTCAAGGAAGTGATTGCAACAAGAAAAGCCACCTTCCAAGAAAGTAAAGAAAGGCTAGCAGAAACCATAGGCTCAAAAGGTTTATGCTGAAGAGCCTCCAAAACAAGGTTGAGCCGCCAAGGAGACACGGGAGCCTTCCGCGGCGGGAACTTACGAGATATACCTCGGAAAAAGGAGAGCACGTCTCTATTTGAAGCAATGGTTCTCCGGAACAATAAGGACAGAGCAGAAATCTGACCTTTCAGGGTGCTGACTGCCAAACCCTTGTCTAGCCCATGCTGCAGAAAAGCCAACAGGTTGGGAATGGAAAATTTTCTCGGGTTCCGAGAAGACCCCAAACACCACGAAAAGAAGGTTTCCCAAATTTTGTGGTAAATCCTAGTAGTAGCCGGACTTCTTGCAGCACGAAGGGTAGCAATGACCTCGGCTGAGAAACCTCTACGGGTCAAGATTTCGGTCTCAAGAGCCACGCCGTCAAACGCAGGGACATCAAGTCCGGATGACAAACGGGCCCCTGAGTCAACAAGTCCGGTTGAAGAGGGAGTGGGAAAGGAGGTGCCGCCAACAGCGACATTATTGTCGAGAACCACACCCTTCTTGGCCAGTCTGGAGCTATCAAAATAGCTGGAATTCTCTCTAGTCTGATCCGACGCAGTACTAGAGGAAGTAAGGATATCGGCGGGAATACATAGATCAGCTCGAACTGATCCCACTGAGCCACTAGAGCATCCACCGCCACAGCCTTCGGGTCCTTGCACCTGGACATGAACGTCGGTAACTTGGCATTGGACCTGGATGCCATCAAATCCACTTGTGGGGTTCCCCAGCGAGAGCACAGGAGTGCAAAAACTTCCGGGTGGAGACTCCATTCCCGGGATCCAACCTTCTGCGACTGAGAAAGTCCGCTGTAATATTCTGAACCCCTGGAATGTGAATCGCCGAAATGGCTGGTACACTGGCCTCTGCCCAAATCAAAATTCGGGACACCTCTACCATGAGTCTGGAACTCCTTGTCCCACCTTGGTGATTGATATACGCGACAGCCGTCGCATTGTCTGTCTGCACTCGGACAGGCAGACCGCTCAAAGGGACCGTCCAATGTTGGAGGCAAAGGAAAATCGCCCTCAATTCCAGGATGTTGATCGGAAGAACAGACTCTTCCGATGACCATACCCCCTAAATCCAGAGATTGTTCCAAACACCCCCCCAGCCCGTCAGGCTGGCATCGGTGGTTATGACTGACCACTTCGGAGGGAGGAAAGACTTCCCCAGGGAGAATGCCCCTGGACGTAACCACCATTCTAGAGAATCCCGCACCGCGCGAGAAATGGTGACACTGCAATCCAGCGATTGCGACTGGTTCCATTTACTCAAGATGAACCTTTGGAGAGTCCTGGAATGGAACTGGGCAAAAGGAATTGCCTCCATGGACGCCACCATGAGTCCCAGAAGACGCATACACTTCCGAAGGGACATTGCCGTTGAGGATTTCATAATCTGTACATGTCGAAGAAGACATGACTGTTTGTCTGGTGGTAGAGAAACTACCGACCGAAACGTGTCGAGATGCATTCCCAAAAAGAGGATTGTCCTTGATGGTTCCAGGGACGACTTCTCCCAATTGACCAGCCAACCGAAGTCCTTCAGAAACTGAAGAGACAAATCCCGAGCCGTCAACGCCTCCTCCTCCGAGGAAGCCACGATCAAAAGATCGTCCAGATAAGGGAGAATCGTAATCCCCTGTCTTCGAAGGATTGCCATGAGGGGCGCCAGAATTTTTGTAAAGACCCTTGGCGCTGAGGCTAAGCCGAACGGCAGAGCCACGAATTGGTAATGATTCTGACCTATGGCAAATCGAAGAAAGCGCTGATGAGCCTTTCCGATGGGAATATGCAAATAGGCGTCGCGAATGTCGATTGACACCAGAAAATCGTTCTGTGACAGAGCTGCCACAACGGAGCGAAGCGACTCCATGCGAAATTTCCGGGCATGGACATGCCGGTTTAATCGCTTGAGATCCAGAATCGGGCGAAATTTGTTCTCCTTTTTGGGAACTATAAAAAGGTTGGAATAAAAACCTTTCCCTCGGTCCTCTGACGGAACCGGTATCACTACACCCTTTTGTAGCAGAGATTCGACCTCTCGCTGTAGAGCGACAACAAGCTCGGGTTCCGACGGAACGCAAGACTGACAAAAAACATTTGGGGGTCGAGAAGCAAACTCTATGAAATAGCCTGCCGACACTATCCGCGTTGCCCAGGAATCTGGAACGCGAGCCATCCAAGTCGCCTTGAAAAGAAGCAGGCGACCCCCCACTCGAGAATCCTCGAGTGGACCCCTGGCGTCAATTCGACTTTGCGGGCTTCTTGTCAAGTTCCCGCTTGTCCTGGCGGAAACTCTGCTTCCAGGGAGTACGAGTTTTCTGAGAGGATTTCTTTCCTGAGAAGGAAGGACGACCCGATCCCCACGAGGAGTGACTAGATCGTCCTCGACTCCGAAAGGACCGCCGACCACTATAGACACCAGGCTTACTGGACACCGAGGCCATGGCCCTACGCTGTGGTAATGCTGATTCCTTCGCCTTAGCCTTGGAAATCAGCTCTGTGAGGTCGGATCCAAAAAGATGGCCACCCTTGTAAGGTAAGGCCAACAACCCTTGTTTGGAAACTGCGTCCCCGGCCCACTGTCTGAGCCATAAAGCTCTTCTGACTGTGACCGCTGAAGCTTGCGCTTTGGCCAGCAGAGATGCCGTATCCAGACCGGCATCAAATATATAACAGGCTGCCGTTTCTAACCATTCACAAGTTTCCTGTATCTCAGATAACGGAGATTCATTTTGCAACTCCGTCTTCAGACGTGCCAACCAGCCTAGAGAAGCTCTAGCAGCACACATGGATCCTAGCACTGCTCGGAATCCATGACCCGCAGCCTCATAGCTTGCTTTTGCCGCCAATTCTGCTTTTCTATCCAAAGGCTCCTGTAAGCTCGCTTTTCCCTTAATAGGGAGTAGTGAGGATTTACTAAGCTGAGATAAGGACACATCCACCTCAGGAGCAGAAGTCCAATTAGCCTTTGACTCCGCAGAGCAAGGATAAAGTGTATCCAAGAAATGCGTTCCATGAAAACGCTTATCTGGACATAGTCCAGAGCCTCTCATCTAGCCAAATCAGATTTTCCTACTTTGCACTGACGAGGACCAACAGTCCGAAACACCGTGTCTGCAAATGGAGAATCTGATTTGGCTTTTATCCTAAGTCATATTACAAGACTCGTTAAAGGGTTGATTGTGACTTGTAGGATCGCTACTTCCAATAGGTGGCGCTATAGAGTACAAGTCCTCTTTGTTTGAAGAGGCAATTTGCATATCTGGACATAGACGTTCCTCCTCTATTACACTATTAAGCTCATCCAGAGCTGGCAATGTTGTACGCGAAGCACGGGACTCCTGGAACATGCGTGCTGATTTACCAGGACGACTAGTTACCTCCTCCGGTAACTGTAATATATCTCTCATGGCTTCAATAATGCCTCCGTACGCTTCGCCATAGAGGAACGCCCCTGCGGCTCGTCCGCATCTGAATCGGATATTTCTCCATCCGAATTTAAAGGGGAACTCTGCCCAATATCAGATACGTCTGACTCGCTCCGTGTAGAGGCCGGTAACGGCCTGCGTCGCTTCCTCTGAGAGGAATTAGCAGACACATATTGACCTAAAAGGTCAGACAAGTTGTTGATCGATCGAGCGATATCGTTCAATTTTTCACCGCTGTCGACCGCAGCGCTAGACGCTGTGGAGGTCTGCGTATCTGATTGCCGCAATGGCACTGGGACGTGATCCGCGGCATCTGAACTCTGTTCAGACATGTCTCACCTGTATGAGCAGGTCAAAGCGGTAATACCAGCAAAAACTATGCGTTTTTTTTTTTTTTATATATATACGCTGAAGGGTTAACGCTCCACCAGGCAAGGTTACCCCAGCGGTATAAAGTCAAAAAATTTAGCTGGTAGAAATAACCCTCAGAGGGGTTAACATTGCAAACTCACCACAATATATATGTTTGTGAGCCCCAGCCAATTTTATGTCTCTAATGAGACTGCAGCTGCAGGATAGCGATCGCTGCGCTGCGGGGTGAGGAATCCGCACTCACCCAGCTGGCCGTGGTGTCTTATGAGGAGAGGAGCGGTCTGAGGAGCCCAGGAGCCTGTGTAATGGCCGCCACAGTGAGGGAGTCGCAGGAGAAGCGCTAGAGCGCGCGTCTTCCTGCTCAGAAGACCGGGAATAGTTAGGCCACGCCCCCTGCTAGCTCGAATATTGAGCGCGAACTCCCCCGCTCCTGCTCCCTCTCTGTCCTGCAGGTATCTGCCTGCGGACAAAAGATCACCACATCTACTTGTAACAGCGCTGTCACAGCAGCGCTGAAGCATACTGACATACATGTAATAGCGCTGCTCACCCAGACGCTAAAGCACTCACACATTATTATAATAAAAATTGTGTGGAAAACTCATCAGCTTAGCGCCACAGGGACCCTCAGGGGTTTCTGGCGCTGTGCCCATGCTTCCCCCCAGGGCGGGAAGCGCAGTGACCCCAGTGTGTGGTTTGCGCCCCCGCCAGGGAAAAAACTCCTCATCCCCCAGGGCCGGCAAGGAGTCTGCAGGGACCATTATGTAGTTACAGATCCGCCAAGGGAGAGGCTGGTGAAATACACTGATAAACATGTAATAGCGCTGTCACCGCAGCGCTGAAGCATACTGATATACATGTAATAGCGCTGCCATCAGACGCTAAAGCACTCACACATTAATAATAAAATTTTTGTGTGGAGTACTCACCAGCCAAAGCGCCACAGGGACCCTCAGGGGTTTCTGGCGCTGTGCCCATGCTTCCCCCCAGGGCGAGGAACGCAGTGACCGCACGTGTGGTTTGCGTCCCGCCAGGGAAGCTCTCCTCATCCCCCAGGGCCGGCAAGGATTCTGCAGGGACTTTGAGTAAATACAGATCCGCCAAGGGAGAGGTTGGGGTACAGCAGCGCTGGTACCCCTGAGACCTCTAGACCAACTGGTGATCCAAGTCTCCTGTCCGAATATAAAATAATAAAATCTTCTGAGGAGCTGCATTAGCAGCGACCATCCTCTGGACCTCAAATCTTAGACTGGAGCTGAGTAGGAGGAGCCCGAGCTGGAGGGGCCAGCCAGTCAGCACTCTTTTGATCTGAGGTAACATCCTGATCTGGGGCTCCGCCTACCCATCAGTAATGAATACTGTGGCTCTCTTCCTTCCATCTGCAGCTGAAATAAAAAATAATTTTTTCCTCAAAAATGATTTTTTTAACCCACTAATTTTTTTTATTTTCCCAAGGGTAACTGGAAAAAATGGACCCCAAAAGTTGCTGTGCAATTTTTCCTGAGTACGCTGATACCCCATATGTGAGGGGGAACCACTGTTTGGGCGCATGGGAGAGCTGGGAAGGAAATGAGCGCCATTTTGTAATGCAGACTTTGATGGAATGTTCTGCGGGTGTCATGTTGTGTTTGCAGAGCCCCTGATGTGCCTAAACAGTAGAAACCCTCCACAAGTGACACCATTTTGGAAACTAGACCCCTCAAGGAGCTTATCTAGACGTGTGGTGAGCACTTTGAACCCTCAAGTGCTTCACATAAGTTTATAAACGCAGAGCTTATGTCCACCAGCTACCCCTGGGGTAGCACCAGGAGCTATATTAATGTAAGTTTCAATAACCATGTCAGCACTATGCACTTTATTTTGTCTGGTTGTGCGGGTCACTGCAGTTAGCTCACATGATAGTGGAATTGTGCACTGTGCAAACAAACATATATTACTTGTGAGCTATCTTGTGACTTTTTGGCATTAAGTATTCTGTGCATCGCACATGTAGGATTTATTTGTGCACTGTATATTAATATGCATTGTTTGTGAAACAGTTTTTGACTATTTGGCACTAGGCACTTTTTGCCTTTTATATATTTATCCATAAGTTTAATTTTATCATATCTTCATATTGAATTTAGTGCCTATTTCTTGGATTTTTGACTGGTGTATCTATTATCCCTGGCATTTTTGTGGAAATTTTCTTGTTTTATTTTAATTATGTACATTCAATAAATTAATGATTTTATGAATCTATTTATTGGCCCATGCCTTTTTTCCTGCATTATTTATGGCAGGAGTTGGTATATTATATTTTCATGTACTTTGTGCATTGCCGCTGAAGTTGAATGGGTCTTGTGTTTCACAATCGGTGTAGGGTGCTTTTTTTAGTGGCAAGCAATGCTTGGCTATGCAGGGCCTTTGGTTAATAACCATAGGTATTTGATCCCTTAGTCCTATAAATTCCCACCACATGTATCTGTCTAATTTTTTCCACTCGCGATTCAACAATGACTCTGTAAGCGCCATGTGTGGAGGTTAATAGCACTTTTGGCGCCATCTTGTGGTTTCCCACTTTATAATATGCTTAGTCTTTATATGTGTTTTTTTTCTTGATATTTAATAAAAATACGCTTTTACTTGTTGATTCTATTGTATATTTTTTCATTATATGATGGTCGAACCAGTTTTCCCATCCCAAGTGCGTGGATTACAAACCTTTGCCATAAACAGAGTTACACATTTTATGGACATATGGAGAAGTGGAAGATAGTTTGAGAAGTTCAATCTCCAAACTAGCATTTGGTTAATGAAGGCAAAAGAAAAGCAGCCCCTCACCCACTACTCCCCACAACCATACACTGAATGTCATAAATAAATTGCAGCATTGCGAACTATCAATTATAAAAATGTGAAAGAAAGACAGACACACAAAGTTCACTTAGATCTCATTAATGTTACCTGAGGGTTGATATTTCCTAGATATAAATTAGTTGTGCTTGGATCCCCAACATCATGTGATCCGGGGGCATAGTCATCAAGAGCTAAACAACAGAAAAACAGAGGTTACTATGAAAAGCCTATAGATATTAGGAAATATTTAATGAAGGGTGGCAAATATATAAAGAAGCACTCCAGCATTTTGTGAACATATAGCACTAACTCCGCAGGAATATTCTACATGTGTCATTTGATGCTTCCATGCCCCTTTGACTTCAGCAGCTGTTCTATGTGATCCCAGTCTGACTATTAATGGTAAAAAGCTTGCACTATCAGCCAATAAGCATACTGAGCGCAGAAGAAATTATCAAAGTCATACAATAGAAGAATTATCTTCAGAACAAGTAACGATCCAAGAAAATATGTTGCAGTAAGTGATGCTTTATTACAAGAGATCCGACAATGTGTACAGATGCATGAAACCGACGTTTCGCAGGTCTTCAAGGTTATCTGTATGGTGAGTAGTCGGCGGCGCTACGACCTGCTATGGTGAGATGCCGGCACAATATTAAATAGCAGCTTACCATACAGATAACCTTGAAGAATGCCGTACAGGCCTCTAAGTCACTATCAGAGATTACTTTCCTGTGTAGCAGAAGTCAGTCTGTGCTGAGTTACTTCCTGAGGACTCCAGGATGATGTCCTTGTCCTGTATGCCCGCCCTTGTGTAGTATAATGCTGCATTACCGAACAGGCAGCAGCTTCACATTGCTAAGCTGTAGATCTAAAACTCCAATAACTCATGGTCTGTACTATCTGTGTGCGCTGAATGCACAATTTCTCCAGGGACAGCAGTTCTATGTCACCCGTCTATCAAATGTCGGCTGCATTAGAGGGGCAGGAAGGCATGATGGCAACCCAGCCATACATAGCTTATCAACTACAACATGAATACACAGAAGCCTCTACATGGCTCTTATAACACATTGGCTGGAGTGATTCCCAAATATACTAAATAGGTTACCACCAGAGGTCCTGTTTCTTCTTGACTGAGGATCCGCTGTAAAAACACAAAAGAAAAAAAATACGGATTTTTGTGTTACTCACCGTAAAATCCTTTTCTCCGAGACGCTCATTGGGGGACACAGGACTGTGGGTGTATGCTACTGCCGCTAGGAGGCTGACACTAAGTAAACATAAAAAAAGGTTAGCTCCTCCTCCGCCGTATACACCTCAGCACTGGCCACAGGCAAATCCAGTTTAGTGCAAAAAGCAGTAGGAGGCTAAAATAAATCAGAGTTAACACAGATACAGCATATCCAGAAGAAAAAACTGCTGATACAGATTAATCAGAGAATAGAGTTAACTCAAAACAAAGCCATCCGGCTATTAGGGAGGGAGCTGTGTCCCCCAATGAGCGTCTCGGAGAAAAGGATTTTACGGTGAGTAACACAAAAATCCGTATTTCTCCTTCGTCTCATTGGGGGACACAGGACTGTGGGACGTCCCAAAGCAGTCCCTTGGGTGGGAAACCGACTCCACAGTGTAGTTTATAATCAAGCATTGCTTATAGGTGCGCAACCGCGCCCTGAAGAATCCTTCTACCCAGACTGGCATCCGCAGAAGTCTGGGTATGGACATTATAATGCTTGGAAAAGGTATGCAGACTGGACCAGGTTGCTGCCTTACAAACCTGTTCCACCGAAGCCTGATGTCGAAGGGCCCAGGAGGCACCCACCGCTCTGGTGGAGTGAGCCTTGATCCCTGCGGGAACCACCGCGCCTCTGATGCGGTAAGCCTCCTGAATGGCTAACCGAATCCATCTAGCCAAGGTTGATTTAGAGGCAGCAAGTCCCTTCCTGCGACCTTCAGGGAGGACAAACAGCGTGTCCGTCTGTCGAAAGGACGCCGTCCGAGATACATATCTCCTGAGTGCTCTCACCAGATCCAGCGTATGGAGAGCCTTCTCCACTCGGTGCGTCGGAGCTGGGCAAAATGAGGGCAAAACAATGTCCTCATTAATATGAAATGAGGACACGACCTTAGGCAAAAAAGGTGGTGTTGGTCTGAGCACTACCTTATCCTGATGGAAAAGTAAGTACGGAGCTCGACAAGACAGCGCAGCCAGCTCCGAAACCCGCCTTATGGATGTTATGGCTACCAAAAACACCACTTTCCAGGAAAGAAATGACAGAGAAACCTCCTGCAAAGGTTCAAAAGGAGACTCCTGCAGGACTCCCAGGACTAGATTGAGATCCCAAACATCTAAGGGAGCCTTGTAGGGGGGAACTATATGGACAACCCCCTGAATAAAGGTCCTAACTTGAAAATTAGACGCGATCCTTCGCTGAAAAAGCACTGATAAGGCTGATATCTGGCGTCTAAGCGTACTTGGTGCTAGACCTGAATCTAGGCCTGCCTGGAGAAACGACAGAATGTTTGGAATTGAAAACCGAAGCGGGGAACAACCATGTTCCCTGCACCAAGTAAAAAAGACCTTCCAAGTCCCGTGGTAGATGCGAGCCGAAACAGGCTTTCGGGCGCTAGCCATCGTCGCGGCGACCCTTTTAGAGAATCCAGCCCTGGTCAGGATCCAAGATTCAACGGCCAAGCCGTCAAACACAGGACCGCTGAGTTCTGGTGGTAAACTGGGCCTTGAGAGAGAAGGTCCGCGCACTCTGGCAGTCGCCAGGGTGCGTCGGCGAGCAATTGTACCAGCTCCGCGTACCATGGGCGAAGTGGCCAATCTGGAGCGACTAATATCGCTGGGACTCCTTCTAACCTGATCTTTCTGATCACCCTTGGGAGCAGAGCTATTGGTGGAAACAAGTATGGAAGATGAAACTGATTCCATGGTAGAACCAGGGCATCCACTGCTATTGCCTGCGGATCCCGGTACCGGGAAACAAAGTTGGGCACCTTGGCATTTATCCTGGAAGCCATCAGGTCCACATCTGGGGTTCCCCAGCGTCGGCATATCTGCTGAAAAATCTCGGGATGTAGAGACCACTCCCCTGACGCTATGCCGTGACGGCTGAGAAAATCTGCTGCCCAGTTTTCCTCGCCTGGTATGTGGACTGCTGAAATCACAGAGTGATTTACCTCTGCCCAGGTCAGAATCTGTTTTACCTCGTGCATGGCCGCCCTGCTGCGGGTACCTCCCTGATGGTTTATGTATGCCACCGCCGTGGCATTGTCCGATTGTATTCTGACTGGGTGGCCCGCCAGATGCTGGTGAAAATGCCTCAGAGCCAGCCAAACCGCTCGGATCTCTAAAACATTGATCGGAAGGCTCGATTCTTGCTGAGACCAAATTCCCTGAGCTGTGTGGTGATGAAACACTGCTCCCCATCCGAGCAGGCTGGCGTCCGTTGTGACTACCAACCAAAAATTTGGAGGAAACAAACGACCCTGTCGAAGAGTGGTGTCCCTCGACCACCACATAAGAGTTTGTCTGACCTGCCGGGACAGACGACACCGCAGATTGAGGGAGTAAGGGCTCCCGTCCCACACTGCCAAGAGTGCATGCTGAAGGGGGCGAAGATGAAACTGGGCAAACGGAATAGCCTCGATTGCCGCCACCATCCTTCCTAGGACCCTCATGCAAAACCGGATGGTGTGAGGAATTGGTTGGCGAAGGATCCGTACCTCTTGGCGGAGAACTAAGGCCTTGTCCTGAGGAAGAATTATCAACCCCTGAGCGGTGTCGAAATTCATCCCTAAAAAGGTGATCTTCCGAGATGGCACGGGAGATGACTTCTTCATATTTACCAGCCACCCCAAACGAGCAAGGGTGTCTAACGTAATGTTGACACTTTCCTCGCAGGTCTGAAAAGACGGACCCTTGATGAGGAGGTCGTCTAAGTAAGGCAGGATGACTATCCCCCTGGAGTGCAGAATGGACACAACAGCAGCCATGACTTTTGTGAACACCCTGGGGGCTGTGGCTAGGCCGAATGGCAGGGCTGCGAACTGAAGATGAAGTTTGCCGATGGCAAACCGAAGAAATCTTTGATGAGGGGGAAATATGGGGATGTGAAGATAGGCATCCTGAATGTCTATTGATGCTAGAAATTCCCCTTTTTCCATGCTTGCAATGACCGAACGGAGAGATTCCATTCGGAAATGCCGAATTTTGACAAACCGGTTCAATCGCTTTAGATCTAGAATGGGCCTTACGGTACCATCCTTCTTGGGTACAATGAACAGGTTGGAATAAAATCCCTGACCTCTTTCGACCTCCGGTACAGGTACGACAACCCCGCTGTGCCGAAGAGACTCGACTGCCCTGAATAAGGCACGAGTCCGAGACTCCTCCTTGGGAAGGCGCGAGGGAAAAAAGCGATTTGGGGGAAGGCTGGAAAATTCTATTTTGTACCCCGTGGAGACTAACTCCCTGACCCACTCGTCGTGAGTCACTGATAGCCAAGTGGGACGAAACCAGAGTAAGCGGCCGCCTACCCTGGAAAAATTGACCGGATTTTGCCTCCAGTCATTTGTCCGAATATCTTTGGGGTTTGGACCCTCTGGATCTTGGCTGATAAGATCTCCCTCTTCCCAGAGGATTGGTCCTGTAGGTGACCTGGCGATCTTTGGCCTGATTAGGCCGACCTGAGCCGCTGGAGGTGGCTGGCATGGCCCAGCCTGGGTTACGAAAGGCCCTAAAACGAGGCTGAGGTTGTCGACGAAAAGGTTGTTTAATCCTTTGCTGAGGAAGGAAATTGCTCTTCCCTCCCGTTGCATCAGATATGAGCTGATCCAGTCTCTCGCCAAATAACCGACCACTCTGATATGGTAAAGATGTAAGCGACTTCTTTGAGGTTGAATCTGCTCGCCAAGTTCTCAGCCATAAGGATCTTCTAATGGCAATTGCATTAGCAGCGGCTAATGCTGCACAATTTGCCGCATCCATGGATGCATTAATTAAGAAGTCTCCAGCAAGAGCTATTTGATTAGAAATCTGGGTTACCTCAGACGGCACCTCTATGCCGTGAAGAGCCTTATTTAGAGACTCCGACCAGGATATTATGGCCTTGGCAACCCAAGTCGCTGCAAAAGAAGGAGAGAGAGCAGAACCTGATGCCTCAAATACCGAACGGGCCAAACTCTCAATTAGACGATCCGTTGGCTCCTTAATAGAGGAACCGCTGGGAATAGAGAGGAGCGTTTTAGATGCCAAACGCGAAACAGGAGGATCAACCGAAGGAGATTCTGTCCACTTCTTAAGGAGCTCAGGAGCAAAAGGATATCTAGTATTGAGAGCCTTTTGTCCAGCAAAGCGCTTGTCCGGTTTCTCCCGGTGGCGCTGCACTAATTCCTCAAACTCAGGATGAGCACCAAAAACTTTATGGGCTTGCCTGGCTCGTTTAAAGGTCACCTTGTGACCAGAGGTCAAGGTGGACTCATCGTCTATCCCCAGAGTTTGATTGATAGCTTCGATCAAACTGTCAATTGTTTCTTGACTATACTGTGCCTCTAGATTAAGTGATTCTTCCAAATCGGAATCCGAATATTGATCACTTGCCAAGGGAGAGGGAGAGCGGGAGACGGAACTAAAAGATGCCGAGGCTCCAGACGGCATGGGCGACACAGTGTGGGTTCGTTTCCCCTGTGTCTGCCTGGTGCAAGCGCGGCCCCTGCAGGCCTGAGGTTCCTGAGATGTAGCCAAGACAGGTGAACCACTGTCCCTGCTCCTATCGGGAGCTTGAAGGGACTCGACCGCTCTGGTCAATGACGCCACAGATTGAGCCAGGGAAAGGGCCCATTCAGGGGGGCTTGACGCACTAGGCTCGGCTATAGGAGAGGGTTCCTGAGCCCGTTCAGAGTCACAGGCCTCGCAGACCCGAGAAGTCTGGGCATGCGGAAAAGGGGACCTACAAGCAATGCATGCAGTATAAAGTATCGTATGCGTCTTGGTTCTTTTGGACATTCTGAATCCGTCACAGTACACAATAAACTGGATGTGTCAGTCAGCGGAAGGGGCGCAAAAGTGCGCAACAATCAGGCTGGAGGTAGTAGCACTCACCCCAGTCCTGTATCCCAGCGTCCTTTCGTGTACAACGGGCAGAAAAAAACAGGACATCCGAGTTTCTCCCGGTGGAATTGCCTGCGGCTCCAATCTTTCAAAAAGAGCGCTTCTCTGTCAAAGAGGAAGTGCTCATGTAGCCGAGCCTCAGGAGGGAGGGTCAAGAGGCGCGGCCTAGACGTCAGGGCTTCCGTCCCCCCAACTTCCGGCCGCGGCCTATCTCCGGCAAAAGCGGGGACTAAATTTGAAGCCGCGGCCTAGCGGCCGCCGAAGCCGCGGTCTAAATTTCCGGCGGAGGCGGCCCCAAAGTCGGAGGGCGGGTCCGCCGGAAGGAGACGCCGCCGGGGGCGGAGCCCACCTCCGCGACCGCGACCCCTCAAGCTGACGCCGGCATAACATTCTGGCCAGCGGCCCAGTCCCCGGGAAAAGCCGGGGACTAGATTTGAAGCCGCGGCCAAGCGCCATTAGAAGCCGCGGTCTAAATTTTTCCGGCGGCGGCCACCCCAAAGTCGGAGAGCGGCCCCGCCGACAGGAGACGCCGGGAGCGGTCCCCATACTCACGACCGCGGCCCCCTCCGCCACCATACTTCAGCCCGCGGCCTAGTCCAGGGTAAAGCCGGGGACTAAATCTTTACTCCGGAGCGCTGCTGTATCTTTAGCCATTCTGGATTTGAAGGGGAGATTCTTCTTCCAACGTCTTCACATGCAGCGCATTAAAGGGGGACTCTCCGTGAAAAGTAAAAGGACGGTGCAGGAACCCTAACTCCATCACCCCTTCAGGGGATGAGGAGAGGGACCGTCCGCCACCTTGCAGCACCGCAGTCTAGCATTGGTGGTGCAGTGGGGGCCGCACGGACTAACTCCCGCCTCTGTACAGCCTAGGGCTTCAATACCTTAGGGTGGTCAGGGCTGAGTCCGGCATTATGTCCCACGTTGCGGGAGAGGATACGATGGAGGCTTTACTCCACGTGCTCGCCCGTTGATGGTTTGGGGAGATCGGACCCTTTCAATAGGATCCGTCGCCCCTATCTCATCTTCGTGGGAAAAAAAAAAAAAATGGTCTGGAAAAAGAACCAGACGTGTGCCTCCATCAGACACTAAGCAATAACTGGATTTGCCTGTGGCCAGTGCTGAGGTGTATACGGCGGAGGAGGAGCTAACCTTTTTTTATGTTTACTTAGTGTCAGCCTCCTAGTGGCAGTAGCATACACCCACAGTCCTGTGTCCCCCAATGAGACGAAGGAGAAATTATAATCTAGACAAAATCATTTTTATTGTTCATGACACATACACAACGAATAATACAGAATCTGGATAAATCTAAGACATGTCTTGTCTGACAGTCTGTTGAGACGAGGGCAAAGTTGTTACAAGTGTTCATGTGCAGAATCCTCTCCTTTATCACCTGGACGAAGAAGCAGAGGTTCCCAAACGACAGAAAAGCTCAGTATATTGTAGCTTTCCACATATAGAAATCAAATCTATTTTAGGAATGTTTGTGAGGATATCGAAATTCAGTAAGAACTTGGAAGAAATATGAAAACTTACCTGGGCGCCTCTGTCCTTCACCATCTGCCTGCGGAGGCTCAAATCTGCTTGTTCTGCCTTTGGTTTTGTGCCGTTCATCCCTCTCTTCCTGAATCCTACATTAAATGCAAATCAGGAAAGAATAAAAAAAAATATATACACATCAAGAAGTCAATGTACACAGTAGTGCCATTCTCGTCACGGTCAATTGTAAAAAAAATTTTTTATTTATTTACTGCAGGGTATTTTATTATTATGTTTCTGTTTTTGTCTGTTCTGTGGCTAGTGTGAACGTGCGCTTATACATGCTCCATGCGCACCAGTTTATACCTTTTGTTTTTTTTCAGCATCATGTGCATATAAAGATGTGGCCTGCCTTTGTATTGAGCTGGGCATTTTTCATGTGGTCTCCCTCGGCCGTGCATCCACTAGTTGGTCTCAGTCTGTCTCAGCCCTTATCTACATGCATGTCACTTGACAAACGGTAAGGTTTTTAATATTAGAGTAACAACCGTCCCAATTACAGGTGCCGTGATGAGGCAGGATGGCTTTCGCATTTTTTTGATCAAAAAACATTAAATACTGTACATTATATTCATGCACTATGCTATTTATTTACTTACTGTAGGGTATTTTCTTGCTCAATACAAGTAAATTGAGTGAGGTTGAGCACATCTAGTCTGCAAATGACCACATGTATGCAAATCGCATACTTGCAGTGATGCCATCATCGCACCATGATTATTCAGATGTCTGCAGACAAATCCAAAACCTGTGCAACCCCTTTAAGAGCACTAAAGCAAGCAATGGAAATGACAGAGTAAAAAAATCACTTGTCTATATTGTATACCATATGTGCCCATTTGCTTTATATGCTCTTGAAGCCAGTTGTTCACAAAGCACATTCTCTAGGTGTGCAGCCAAAAACCACTTCACTAAGAGTTTATTTTTACCCTTGGAAAACTGAGCGCAAAATGTTAAATTTCCTTTAGGATTCCTTGCTGTTCCCTCCCCACAGCCATCTGGGTGTCCTCTGCAGCTTTTGCAGGGGCAACTTATCAGGAAACTAAACCAGTGAATCCTGTGCAGCTGTGGAGACCTCACTACATACAAGTCCCTGCAGTCATCAAAAGCCGAATTAAACAAAACTTCCCTATATATGACAATCTAAAGTGTAGAAATGTACTCACTGCTTGAGTTCTTCTTTGAAAAGCTCCAAATTACTTTTCTTCTTTTCCTTCTCTCCTTTCTTTAAAGGCTAATAAAAAAGAATAAGAGCCTAATTCATCATTTGCATTTTTTGTCTTGGGAGGTTTCTTGAACCAAACTTTTCAAAATGGCACAAATGGTGCATGAATCAAAACTGCCCTTTTTTCACCTTTTTAACATTTGTGCAAAAATGTTCTTTTTTTCTTTTTTACAACAAGAGACTGTAGTACGTGTGTGTAAAAACTGAGACATTTTAAAAAGTCACAATTGAGGAGTCAGACAGAATATGTAGAAAAAAACCATGCCCACAATGGAAAACAAAGGAAAAAAACACTGGCAACAACAGAAATTACAAAAATAAAGGTACAATTTAAAAAGAGAAATCTCACAAATATAAAACAGGGTTAAAAACACCAAAAACTAGACAAACGGCCACAAACACAGTAATGATTGGGGACTTGAGTATCTATAGTGGGACCCGATCCACACAAAGCACTTGGAAGTGGATTCGCTTTCTTAATACTGTGGGGAAGGGGGGGGAGAGAAAACTGCATTTCTTAGATCTGATAGCGCCGAGAAAATTTACAAATCAAATCCTGTACATCTTTAGAACCCTTTTAAGACTTGCATATAGGGTATCACATTGGCAGAATATATGCTTATAGACCAACATTTATGAAAAAGGAGAAATGCGGGTGTGCTGATTACAGTTTAATACAGAGTGTCAGTATTTAGCTGGAAAACTGTGTCGGCATCTTTATTGAAGTCCCTCTGAGGAAGAGGTTCTTTCAACCTCAAAATACGTTGGTAATAAACTACACTCTATTTCTAATCATCTGAATCCTGTGAATTCTTCACCAGCAGAACAACACACCGCATTTCTCCTTTTTGGTATATATTGGCGTTGGATTATCCAACCAGCGGAGCAGCAGCAGCTGGGTTATGGGATCTAAGGCTTATCAAGTACTGTGGTCTCACAACATCACAAGGGGAGCTAAAAAAAACTGCAATAATACGGCATGCTATAGAGTTAATGGCCTTAGTGCGCTTTTGTGGATCCCTAGTTTATTATAAACCAACATTTTGCTTAAAAACATATATTACTTAAAGGTTAAAGGGAATCTGCCACTAGGTTTTTGTTATCCCATCTGAGAGCAGCATAATGGAGGGAGGCAAATACCCCGATTCCAGTGAGGTGTCAATGACTGAGCTGCTTGCTGTAGTTTCGATACAATCACTGTTTTACCTGCTGCAGATCTAGCAGAGCTCGAATGCTGAGCTCTGTATAACCCCACCCTCACCACCGATTGGCAGTTTTCTGTGTGCACTGTACAAGGGCAGAAAACTGCTAATCAGTAAGCAGGTTAGACACAGCTCATTAATATGGAGGACTACGTGGCAGCAGGTGTACTAGTCTTCTAATTATAATCTCCTGCTCATAAAACAATGATTTTATCAAAACTAAAGCAAACAGCCCAGCGAGTTACATCACTAGACTCAGGGTCTTTGGCTCTAGATACTACTTTAGCTCTCAGATTAGGTGGCAAAAGAGGGATTTTCGGGTACTCACCATAAAATCTCTTTCTTGGAGCCTTCATTGGGGGACACAGGTTACCATGGGATGTGTGCTGCTGTTGCTAGGAGGCTGACACTATGCAAAATTAAAAAGGAATAGCTCCTCCCCAGCAGTATACACCCCCGACAGGCACTAAGTAACTCAGTTTGTGAAAAAAAGCAGTAGAAGCATGAGAGCATTACTTAGGATGCACCAACTCAACAAGAGGCCTTTGGCCCCATATGTTAGAGACTTTTATAAGGAACAAGGGCGGGTGCTGTGTCCCCCAATGAAGGCTCCAAGAAAGAGATTTTACGGTGAGTACCCGAAAATCCCTCTTTCTTTATCGCCTCATTGGGGGACACAGGTTACCATGGGATGTCCTAAAGCAGTCCCAAGGGTGGGGAATTAGGTTTTGAGGAAAGGTCTTAGGTCGGTCGGTGTGCAACCGCCGCCTGCAGTACCTTTCTACCAAGATTTGCGTCGGATGAGGCCTGGGTTTGGACCCTGTAGAACCTCGCAAAGGTGTGCAGGGATGACCAGGTTGCGGCCTTGCAGATTTGAAGTGCCGATGCCTGGTGACGGACAGCCCAGGAGGCCCCGATAGAGCGGGTGGAGTGGGCTTTAACGGCTGTTGGGGGCCGCCTTTCTTGGAGGCGGTAGGCTTCAAGTATGGTGGAACGGATCCAGTGAGCAATTGTTGACTTTGAAGCTGGGAACCCCTTCCGACGACCCTCGGGAATGACGAGTAGGGAGTCGGCCTGATGAATAGGGGCTGACCTTGCAAGGTAGACACGAATGCCCTGACGACGTCCAGCTTATGGAGGGCCTTTTCTAGTGGGTGAGCCGGGGACGGGCAAAAGGAGGGCAGGACGATGTCTTCGTTGATGTGGAAAGAGGTTACCACTTTGGGGAGGAAGGAGGGAACAGGTCTGAGAACTACCTTATCCTGATGGAGCACAATATGGGGGGGCTGGCAGGATAAAGCTGCTAGCTCAGAGACTCTTCTGATGGACGTAAAGGCGATTAGGAAGGTCACCTTCCAGGAGAGGATCGAGAGGGGAATGTCCTGGATGGGTTCGAAGGGTGCCTTTTGTAGGGCGCCCAGGACGAGGTTAAGGTCCCATGGCTCTATTGGGGGATGGTATGGTGGTGCTACATGTGCAACACCTTGGAGGAAAGTCCTAACCTGAGGTAGGGGTGCTAGGTCCCTTTGGAAAAGGATTGACAGAGCTGAATCGGAAAAAGGCTTTCCAGTACCTATGGTAAATGCGGGAGGAGGCTGCCTTTCTAGCTTTGATCATGGTTTGGATGACCTGGTCTGAGAAACCCGATTCCTTCAGGACTGTGGCTTCAACGGCCATGCCGTTAAATTGAGAGACTGAGAACTCTGGTGGTAGAAGGGGCCCTGAGAGAGTAGGTCTGGGCGGTCTGGGAGTCTCCAGGGGGCGTCCGCTAGCATATTCACTAGTTCCGCATACCAGGCTCGTCTTGGCCAGTCTGGGGCTATTAAAATGACTGGGATGCCCTCTGACTTTATCTATTTGACCACCCTTGGGATCAGGGCAAGGGGTGGAAACAGATAGGGGAGACCGAACTGGGACCATGGAGTTACCAGTGCGTCGCAGCCGATGGCCAGAGGGTCCCTGGCCCTGGCTATGAAGCGGGGAACCTTGTGGTTCATCCGAGACGCCATGAGGTCGACATCCGGAGTACCCCAGCGTTGGCAGATGTGATCGTATACTGAGGGGTGGAGAGACCATTCGCCCGAAGCTAGGCCCTGGCGGCTTAGGAAGTCGGCAGCCCAGTTGTCCACCCCCAGAATGTGGACTGCTGAGATTGCCGGAACGTGGTGTTCTGCCCAGTGCAGGATCCTTGCCACCTCTGTCATGACCTGCCTGCTGCGTGTTCCGCCCTGATGGCCGTGGCGTTGTCTGACTGGATGCGGACTGGCTTGTTGGAGAGAATAGGCTGCCATTGGAGTAGGGCTAGGAAGATCGCCCGAATCTCCAGAAGGTTGATGGGGAGCAGGGCTTCCTGTGGGCTCCATCGGCCTTGTGCTGTCTTCTGTTGGTATACCGCTCCCCACCCGAGCAAGCTGGCGTCGGTGGTGATTACCTGCCATTGAATTGGCAGGAAGGACCTTCCCTGTAGGGTAAGGGGGGACGATGTCCACCAGGTCAGGGACCGCCTTACTTTGTGCGGCAGAGTTACCGGGCGGTCTAGGGATGCTGGGTTCTTGTCCCAGGCTGACAGGAGGGTCAGCTGCAGAGGGCGTGTGTGGTATTGGGCATAGGGGATGGCTTCCATGGAAGCTATCATCCTCCCCAGAACCCTCATGCAGAGCCGGAGGAGGGTTGGGCACCTGAGTAATTGGATTCCCTTTGTGAGGGCAGAGAGTTTGTCCCTCGGGAGGAGCACGCGTGCCCGGTTCGTGTTGAATTCCATGCCGAGGAAGACTAGCCTCTGAGTGGGGCACAGGGTTGACTTCTCCCTGTTGACGATCCACCCGAGGCGGGTTAGGGTGTCCAGGTTGACCTGAAGGCTCTGAAGGCAGTCTTGGTGGGATGAGCCTTTGATCAGTGATCAGTAGATCGTCCAAGTATGGGATTATAAGAATCCCCCTTGCTCGAAGGATGGCCATGATGTGTGCCATGACCTTCGTGAAGGCCCTGGGTGCAGACGCTAGACCGAAGGGGAGGGCCCTGAATTGGTAGTGCACTCCTTGGATAGCGAATCGCAGGTATTTTTGGTGCTGTACACATATGGGGATGTGGAGGTAGGCATCCCTTATGTCTACGGAGCAGAGGAATTCCCCCTGTTCCATGGAAGCGATTACGGAGCGTAGGGATTTCATCCTGAAGTGGCGGATTCGAACATGTCGATTAAGAAGCTTCAGGTCCAAGATTGGGCGAAATGAGCCGTCGTTTTTTGGGACTACGAACAGATTGGAGTAGAACCCTGAAAAGCGCTCCTTTGGTGGGACGGGGACGATTACTCCGGCGGACAGGAGGGTGGAGACGGCCTCCAGGGAGGCCGTCTTGTGGGACGGTTGCTTTGGTAAGCGGGATGGAAAGAAGCGTGGCTGAGGGAGGGACGAAAATTCTATTTTGTACCCCGTGGTGACGATTTCTCTGACCCAGGCGTCGTCCACCACGGCCAGCCACGGGTCCCGAAAGGACAGCAGTCTGCCCCCCACCAAGGATGTGTTTCCGGGTGGGGGTGATCTGGACGGGAATCTGTTGGTGCGTTGCCCGGCTGGTTTGGTGGGCCTGCCTTTTGGTCTCCAGTTGGTGGGGGTTTAAAAAATGGTCTCCTCCGCTCTCCTGGTGCGGAGGGGCGGTTCTGCTGAGTGGAGACTTCTGGGGAAGGGAATGGCCAAAAGGGCCTAAAGGGCCGCGACGTCTTGGTTTTGAAGGGACGTGCGGGTCTTGACTGAGGGAGGGAGGTGCTTTTCCCTCCGGTTGCGTCTGAGATTATTTCGTCCAGGACCGAACCGAATAACCTAGATCCGTGGAAGGCCAGATTGGCAAGCGATTTTTTGGATGTGGAGTCAGCATTCCATGATTTTAACCACAGGATGCAGCGTATGGCCACGATATTGCTGTTAGCTCTTGCCGAGCATGCAGCCGCGTCCAGGGAGGCATTTAGAAGGTACTTGCCGGCATGTTCGATTTGGCCGGCTAAGTCGGCAAGCTCATTCTGAGGGGCTGACACTACGATGCCCTTGCGAAGTATTTTCACCCAGGCTGAGATGGCTGTCGCTACCCACAAGTTGAGGCGAAGCTGGGGCAGAGGGATGTGCCTGTAGCCTCAAATATTGATTTGGCCAGGGATTCGATTTGCCTGTCCGATGAATCTCTAAGTGAGGCACCGTCTGGCTGGGGCAGGACTGTGTTAGAAGACAGTCGAGACACAGGTGGGTCTACCCTAGGTGGCTCGGTCCACATTGTGAGAAGGTCCAAGCTAAAGGGGTATAGAGCTTCCAGGTGCCTGCGTCCTGAGAAACGTCTTTCTGGGTGTCCCCAGTGCTTCGCTACTGTGGTCTCGAACTCCCAGTGCTTGGGGAAGGTTCGGGGTGGAGGCCTTGCACGTTTAAACGTGATAGAGGGTTCCTGGGGGGAATATTTTCCTCCTGTAGCTTAAGAGTTTGGGAGATGGCTGATATCAAGCTGTCGACCATGTCCTGTGTCATGGGCCTGTTGTCCGTGTCTGAGTCCGATTCACATTGGGATTCCATGTCTGACACAAGGTCCTCCTCGGACGAGGTAGTTTGGGAGGAGGAGGGCCATATGGCTGTTGGAGAGGGGCCTGGTGAGCTAGAGGAAGAGCCGGGCAAAACCCGCTTCCTAGAGCTCCTGCCCGGTCTTTCCGTTTGGAGTCCCTGGTAGGGTGCTGGCGAATCGCCGTTGGTGGCGTTCGGAGCACTGGTGGCAGGAGTAGGTTGTGAGATCCGTTCCAGGACCTGTACTATGGACTGGGACATCTTGGTCAAGTCTGCGACTGACTGGGACATGGTGACGGCCCACTCTGGTGGGGGGGGGGCCCGATCTGACCCTGTGGCTCCGTGGACTCCTGTGAGGACATGGTAGTGGTACTGCAGGCCGGGCAGTAAGGGGAAGACTGACCTGACGCCCACTTCTTGCTGCAGCGTGCGCAGGCGTAATGGGTTATAATGGCAGGGGGGGCCCTTGTGGAGTTGAGCATATGTGGCAGTACTGTGCTCAATAAGGATGGGCTGAAGCAGGTCTGCAGTGCAGTGGGCTCCTGTGAAGGGGTATACTGCAGAGGAGGGCTATGATTGGGGCAGGTTAGGAGGGGTTTGTGCCTACCAGGTATCTGCGCTCTTGCAGCCGATCCAAAGTGTGTGTCCCCCAGCTGATGAGTGCCAGTCTCAAACAGCGTGCAGTGGTGAGAGCTCCAGGACCTTCCTGTGGGCGTAACTTATAGGCCTGGGTCTGTGATAGGCTGGCGCTGTTAAAGGGGGCGGGGCTGATGCGCCCGGCGTCCCGGAGATATGCTGGGCTGAGAGGGGGATGTGCTCCAAGCCACCTTCCTTCCTGTGCTGTGAGGGGAAAAGAGCGCCAAATATGGGCGGCAGGAAGAGGAGGTGTGCCTATGTACGTGCCCCGGGGGGGATGTGGGTCGCCATTGTTACAGGCTGTGTATGGAGCCGCAGGGAGCTGTGTGCTTTAAGTAGTGCATTAGATGGCGGTGGTCACGCGCTGGGAGCGCTGTTGAAGCGATCCTTCGGGTGCTGTGAGCGGTGCCTGCTAGCAGTGTGGGAGCGCTGGTTGAAGCGGTCCCTCGTGCGCTGTGTGCGGCGCCTGTAGCTCTGTCCCCCGGAGTTGGGGCGCCCTGTGTGGTCGCTACTTAGGAGGGGACTTGTGGTTAGGGGAGACGCTGCGGCTGCACTGTACCGTTACATTGCCATCAGCGACGTCCTTTTCTCCTTGTAGTTGAGGATGTCGCAGGGACCCCGGTTTGAGTGGGTCGCTGGGGGGTTTATAGGTCCTCCTCACCAGAAGTGTCAACCCCTTGTAGTACGAGGGGGGGGGTCACCACCGTCTTCCTCTCAACCCTCTTGTTAGGAGAGGGGCGAGGGGGGGATTCGGCTAGGACTGCCACTGGTCATCGCCCAGGAGCACCGTGAGTGGTGGTAGGGGATGAGTCCTGCCTGCGGGCCTGAGAGTTGCCGTGGGGCGACACCACACTGTTCGCTCAGCCGCAATATTGTGGGGAGGCAGGGTGACACTTTACACCCTGATTCCCTGAAGAAGTATCTGAAAAATAAAGCAAAAAGGTTAATAAAACACAACAAAAACCTGAAAGAAAGTGTAAGGTTAGCTGCGGATCTGGAAGATCCAGGTCCGCCTCCTACAGACACTAAGCACAAACTGAGTTACTTAGTGCCTGTCGGGGGTGTATACTGCCGGGGAGGAGCTATTCCTTTTTAATTTTGCATAGTGTCAGCCTCCTAGCAACAGCAGCACACACCCCATGGTAACCTGTGTCCCCCAATGAGGCGATAAAGAAAACCTGATGACATATTTCTTTTAAAAACACAATGTAAAGCGTAGAGAATGGGCAAGGTTGCTCTTCTTGACACCATTACCAGAATACAACCCACTCATTTTGCAGTGGAAACTGCACCCAACATATAATTCCCCATTATGTCCATTCAGCATTTTCATACCAGACTAGTTTTACAACAAAGCGACAGTCGGTAGTGCCAATAATTATCACTTCTAGCATAATATTCTCTTACAGGTTTCTTAGGCTCCATGAGTAAAATCTGAGGGGGTGGTCGCTCAATAGGTGCTTGCTGAGGTTTAGGCTCAGAAAACCGCGAGGAAGGTTTATACAATTTTCCCTTCTTCTCATCCAACTCTTGTTCTTCTGCAACAGAATGATCAAAAACACTGCTGAGGACAATCGATAATCAATATAAATAAGAAACAAGCTTCTGCCAGGGAAAGCCTACTGAAAATACATTTATATCTAAAAGGTTGTCTAGCCATGGTCAGCCAGCCCTCTCATGACAAGGAATGTTCTGGGTTTTCATGAGCTCTGTGTATTAAAGGTGTCTTTTTTTTCTTAGTCTACCCCATTCCCTGCCCCTGACACTTAGGCCTTACCTATTAGAAACACGTAAAAATGCCACCAGCAGCATGAGAC
The DNA here is from genome assembly GCA_033576555.1 of Oophaga sylvatica. NCBI lineage: Eukaryota > Metazoa > Chordata > Amphibia > Anura > Dendrobatidae > Oophaga > Oophaga sylvatica. Next base: position 120,853,335 of record JARQOD010000005.1, on the reverse strand, counting down.
CACAGGCTCCATTTTAGTTTTAATTGGATCTCACTTATTTAAGGCCTCTTTCAGGCGTCCATGTCTCAGGTACGTGTGGTGACAGTTTTCACATGTACCAGAGACATTTACACACGAGACCCATTCAAGTCAATGGACTGTGCATATGTCAGTGTGTTTCTACGGACCGTGTGTCCGTGGGCAAAATACACTGACATGTCCGTTTTTTTTAACAGCAGCATGGGCCATAAAATGTCCTGCATACACATGACACACAGGGATGTCATCAGTGTGACACATACAGGCGCCTAAAATGCAGCAGTACAGTTAAAGCTGTTCCCTGGCTCCGGATGTTGGAGACCGCTCTCACCATTCTCCCCTGCGATCAGCACGAGCAGAGGAAGATGATGAGAATTATACTCAACTGATCACAACGGAAGCAGGCGGCGGCTGATGGAACCATTACTCCCATCAGCCTACACCTGCTGCCACTAATAACAGTGAGAGCAGGTGGCGGCTGATGGGAATATTCATCACCCGCCACTTGCGTTATAAATAAATAATCCGGCATGAGTACCCCTCTATTTTCTATAACCAGCCAGGCAAAACTCAGCTGGGGGCTGCAACCATCAGCTGTCAGCGTTAGCAAGGCTGGCTATCAATAATAGAGGGATCCGAACGCTATTTTTTAAAACTATTTAAATAATTTAAAAAAAAAAAACAGTGCGGGGTCCCCCCCCTTTTTCACAACCAGCCAGGATGAACTGAGGTGACCTCAGCACTGAGAAAAAGTCAGCGCAGTAAGTTCACTGTAGATCTTTGATATACTAGTTGTCTTTATTTCAATACAACTATAGGAGTGTGTGTGTGCCTGTGTGTGTGTCAGTCAATATCCATGGCCCCATACCAGCCTGAGAATACAAGCCCCCCAGGTGTCTGCTTTAGCAAGGCTGTTAGTCAAAAATGTAAAAAAAAAAAAAAAAAACTGTCGGGACCCTTCTATTCTTGATAAATAGTCTCGATGATGCTGACAGTGGAGGACTGCAGCCCCCAGCTGAGTTTTGCCTGGCTGGTTATAGAAAATATAGGGGTACTCACTCCGGATTATTTATTTATAGCGCAGGTGGCGGGTGATGAATACTCCCGTCAGCCGCCGCCTGCTCTGTTATCAGTTGAATATAACTCATCATTGTCCTCTGCTTGTGCCTATCGCCTTCTGAGCAGGCGAGAATGATGAGAGCCATCTTCAGCACCCGGCGCTGGGGAACAGCGCTAACTGTACTGCTGCTTCTCAGGCTTTGGTGCGTGTGGTATTGAAGCGGCCACACATATGCCATAAGTATTTCATACACGGATACTGACATTTCCGATACCAGTTATTCCGGTACCGGAAATACCAGGACATGTGAAACAGGCCTAAAAGGGATTTTCCACTATTAGACATCACATGGTTAATCAATTCAGAACCCGTATTAAAGGGAATCTGTCACCTCATTTTTCGCATATGAGCTGCGGTCACCGCCATTAGGGCTTATCTACAGCATTCTAGATTCCCTTTAAAATAAAACAGTACATTCACGTCTCGATGGTAACGTGACGTCATGTGCGTTACGTTCTAGCCACAGCTAATGAGCGGATACTGATCAGATGCAGCTCATATTTCATCAGGGTGGGCGTCCGCTCTGCTGACATAGTAAAGCCAGCAGCTGGTGAGCAGCCGTCCAGTGTCTGTGGCCGGAATGTAACGCAACGTCACGTCATCATCAAGAGGTGAATATACATGGTTTCTATTTTAATTAGGGGCCTGGACTAGTTAAGATGGAATGACTCAGTAGCGGACAACCTCTTTAACGCTGCTTCTGCATGTGGATGAAACTCATTCAGGAACAAAAGGCAGATAGGGCTAAAAAAGAACAGGCAAGGTTTCCACTGGTAATAATTATGTGCTTGTGGTAACGTAAATTGTGTGCCAAGTGCCCTGTCCTTGTGTTCTGCGGGAAATTTAAAGCTTTTTGTGTAGGTTTGGAGAGACGTTCACTTGTACAGGGAAAAAAGATTTTTTTTGTTTTGATTTATCCCCCTTCATTTCTATCGTTGTATTTGTGTAGTCTTTTACAATTTCCTGCAAGTTTCTTTTTTTATATAGGGGAAATCGTAAGCACAAGTTCTGTGTGTCACCTGCCGTCACTGATTCAATGGCAGCAGTCTATTAGATCACTTCAACTTGAACATTCCATTAGTTATACCACCGGTTTCTTTACAGCCTAAGGATCTAAGGATCAATAACACTCAGAGATACTACAAAGCTACAAAGTGTTGGTCTCGGGACATGAACATACCTTTAGTGGGTTGACAATGCCCCCTCTGACAAATGTTTTTACTTTGCTGGCATCACCTCCTTCAAATGCAGCAAGGAATTCCTCATAGATCTCTGCAGCAGCTTTTTCATCCTCCTGCATAGTAGTAAAAGAAGAGTCTGTGCCTCAAAATTTTCAAACTAAATAAGCATAATATATACAGTACTGTGCATAAATTTTAGGCAGGTGTGGAAAAAATAACCTATTCTATTTTTTTTTTATTTGTATTGATTAACAAGGTTAAAGCGGTTGTCCACAACTAGGACAACCTCTTCTTGAACTAAAGCTTTGGCCCCGATAAATTTAAAAAAAACCTATACTCACCTCTTGTGCGGTCGCTATTCCAGCGGTGTCAGCACTCGCGGTCCCGGAGCTCTCAAGCGGTGTTGTGACACATGGTGCCAGGCGCCCAATAAGTGCTACCGTCACTGTCTCCGCCTTAGTACAGATTGAACATGAAGAGGAAGCCAGGGTGACGTCCTCTTTATGTTCGATCTGTATGAAGGCGAAGACAGTGCGCCCATGCTTCTTGAGACAAGCAAACGTAAGTTAGGCGGGCTCTCATCGCTTCAGAAATGCCAAAGGTGGATCTACAGTCATGGCCAAAAGTTTTGAGAATGACACAAATATTAATTTTTACAAAGTCTACTGCTTCACTTTTTCTAATGGCAATTTGCATATACTCCAGAATGTTATAAAGAGTGATCAGCTTAACAGCAATTACTTGCAAAGTCAATATTTGGCTAGAAAATGAACTTTATCCCCCAAAACACATTTCAACATCATTGCAGCCCTGCCTTAAAAAGACCAGCTAACCTCTTTTCAGTGATTGCTCCATTAACACAGGTGTGGGTGTTGATGAGGACATGGCTGGAGATCAATCTGTCATGATTAAGTAAGAATGACACCACTGGACACTTTAAAAGGAGGCTGGTACTTGGCATCATTGTTTCTCTTCTGTTAACCATGGTTATCTCTAAAGATACACGTGCAGTCATCATTGCAATGCACAAAAATGGCCTAACAGGGAAGAGTATCGCAGCTAGAAAGATTGCACCTCAGTCAACAATCTATCGCATCATCAAGAACTTCAAGGAGAGAGGTTCCATTGTTGCAAAAAAGGCTCCAGGGCGCCCAAGAAAGACCAGCAAGCGCCAGGACCGTCTCTTAAAAGTGTTTCAGCTGCGGGATCGGGCTACCAGCAGTGCAGAGCTTGCTCAGGAATGGCAGCAGGCAGGTGTGAGTGCATCTGCACGCACTGTGAGGCGGAGACTCTTGGAGCAAGGCCTGGTCTCAAGGAGGGCAGCAAAGAAGCCACTTCTCTCCAGAAAAAACATCATGGACAGACTGATATTCTGCAAAAGGTACAGGCAGTGGACTGCTGAGGACTGGGGTAAAGTTATTTTCTCTGATGAATCCCCTTTTCGATTGTTTGGGACATCAGGAAAACGCTTCATTCGGAGAAGACAAGGTGAGAGCTACCACCAGTCTTGTCTCATGCCAACTGTTAAGCATCCTGAAACCATTCATGTGTGGGGTTGCTTCTCAGCCAAGGGAATCAGCTCTCTCACAGTCTTGCCTAAAAACACAGCCTTGAATAAAGAATGGTACCAGAATGTCCTCCAAGAGCAACTTCTCCCAACCCTCCAAGAGCAGTTTGGCGATCAACAATGCCTTTTCCAGCATGATGGAGCACCTTGCCATAAAGCAAAGGTGATAACTAAATGGCTCAGGGAACAAAACATAGAGATTTTGGGTCCATGGCCTGGAAACTCCCCAGATCTTAATCCCATTGAGAACTTGTTGTCAATCATCAAGAGACGGGTGGACAAACAAAAACCTAAAAATTCTGACAAAATGAAAGCATTGATTGTGCAAGAATGGACTGCTATCAGTCAGGATTTGGTCCAGAAGTTGATTGAGAGCATGCCAGGGAGAATTGCAGAGGTCCTGAAGAAGAATGGTCAACACTGCAAATATTGACTTGCTGCATTAACTCATTCTGTCAATATAAGCTTTTGTTACTCATATGTTTGCAATTATATTTCTGTCTGTGATAAAAACATCTGTCAAACACACATAAAAACCAGAGGGCAGCAGATCATGTGAAAACACGGATTTTGGTAAGAACTTACCTGTAAAATCCTTTTCAGCGAAGGAAGGAAGAGATACACAGTATTCATTACTGATGGGTAGGCGGAGCCCCAGACCAGGATGACACCTCAGATCAAAAGTGTGTTGACTGGCTGGCCCCTCCAGCTCGGGCTCCTCCTACTCAGCTCCTTCAGTCGTACCAAAGCTTTAAGGAAGAACCAAGATCACCAGCGGAGCAACATAACCCCCTCTGAAGGAACTTCAGAGAAAAAACACAAGAATACAGGTTATGCATGCAAAGTAAGGCAAAACCACAGAGTTCCAGGTACTACTCACTGAACCTGACTACTGCGATGAGCTGGCGATGCTGGAACAGAGCCTTAGCGCGCTGACCTCAGCCCAGATAATCGCAATCAGATAAGGGTCGCGCTGCATCTGAAAACATCAACACACTTCTGCCTTGGGAGGGTGCTGTGTCTCTCTTCCTTCCTTCGCTGAAAAGGATTTTACAGGTAAGTTCTTACCAAAATCCGTGTTTCAGCTGCAGATGGAAGGAAGAGAGCCACAGTATTCATTACTGATGGGACGTCCCAAAGCAGTTCAAAAATAAGGGTGGGAAAAACCAACAAAAGGCAGAAACCCAACAACCTTAACAAAAAAGCGCAACCAGCGCTAAACACAAGTTCATCTAGAACTTTAAACTACAGCCGCCTGCAGGACCCTACGTCCGAGGGCTGCATCAGCGGAAGCACTGACGTCCACTTTATAAAACTTTGTAAACGTGTGGACAGAGCGCCAAGTTGCCGCCCGGCAGAGCTGCACTGCCGAGGCACCTTGATGAAAAGCCCACGATGAAGCCACAGCTCTCGTGGAATGAGCTCGAATCTTAATCGGGCAAGATTCACCCCCAAGACGGTAAGCTTCCAGAATAGCTGACCGGATCCAACGAGCTATAGAATCCTTGGAGGCTCGTTGACCACGCCGACGACCTGCTGGAACCACAAACAGGGAGTCCGTCTTACGAAAACCTTGAGTAATAGATAAATAAAACTTCAAGGCTCGCACTAAATCCAATGTGTGCAAAGCTCGCTCTTTCGCATTCTTCGGATCCGGACAGAGTGAAGGCAACACAATATCCTGGTTAACATGAAATTGTGACACTACTTTAGGTAGAAAATCACCCCGTGTGCGAAGCACCACACAATCCGGAAAAAACTCCAGAAAAGGAGGCGAGCTAGAAAGAGCTGCCAACTCAGAAACTCTTCTCAAAGAGGTGACCGCTACCAGGAAGGCCACCTTCCAGGAAAGTAAAGAAAGACTAGCAGAGTCCATAGGCTCAAAAGGTTTATGCTGAAGAGCCTCCAAAACAAGGTTGAGCCGCCAAGGAGACACAGGTGCCTTCCGCGGCAGAAACTTACGAGCTATACCGCGGAAAAAGGAAAGCACGTCCCTACGCGAGACAATAGCTCTCCGGAATAGTAAAGACAGAGCAGAAACCTGACCTTTCAGGGTGCTAACTGCCAAACCCTTGTCCAACCCATGCTGCAGAAAAGCCAACAGATTGGGAATGGAAAATTTTCTCGGGTTCCGTGAAGATCCCGAACACCACGAAAAGAAGGTTTCCCAAGTTTTGTGGTAAATCCTAGTAGTAGCCGGACTTCTGGCAGCTCGAAGAGTAGCAATGACCTCGGCTGAAAAACCTCTACGGGTCAATATTTCGGTCTTAAGAGCCACGCCGTCAAACGCAGAGACTTCAAGTCCGGATGACAAACGGGCCCCTGAGTCAACAAGTCCGGTCGAAGAGGAAGTGGAAAAGGAGGTGCCGCCAACAGCGACATTATTGTCGAGAACCACGTCCTTCTTGGCCAATCTGGAGCTATCAACATAGCTGGGATTCTCTCTAGTCTGATCCGACGCAGCACCAGAGGAAGTAAGGATATCGGCGGGAACACGTAGATTAGCTCGAACTGGTCCCACTGAGCCACTAGAGCATCCACCGCCACAGCCTTCAGGTCCTTGTACCTGGACATGAACGTCGGTAACTTGGCATTGGACCTGGATGCCATCAAATCCACTTGGGGAGTTCCCCAACGGGAGCACAGCAGTGCAAAAACTTCCGGGTGAAGACTCCATTCTCCGGGATCCATCTTCTCGCGACTGAGAAAGTCCGCTGTAACATTCAGAACCCCTGGAATGTGAATCGCAGAAATGGCCGGTTTTCTGGCCTCGGCCCAAATCAGAATCCGGGTCACCTCCACCATGAGCCTGGAGCTCCTTGTCCCGCCTTGGTGATTGATATACGCGACAGCCGTCGCATTGTCTGTCTGCACTCGGACTGGCCGACCGCTCAAAGGGACCGTCCAATGTTGGAGGCAAAGGAAAATCGCCCTCAATTCCAGGATGTTGATCGGAAGAACAGACTCTTCCGATGACCATACTCCCTGAATCCAGAGATTGTTCCAAACACACCCCCAGCCCGTGAGGCTGGCATCGGTGGTTATGACCGACCACTTTGGAGGAAGAAAGGACTTCCCCAGGAAAAATGCCCCTGGACGTAACCACCATCCTAGGGAATCTCGCACAAGGCGAGAAATGGTGACACTGCAATCCAGCGATTGCGACCGATTCCATCGACTCAGGATGAACCTTTGGAGAGCCCTGGAATGAAACTGGGCAAAAGGAATTGCCTCCATGGACGCCACCATTAGTCCCAGAAGACGCATACACTTCCGTAGGGACATAGCTGTCGAGGATTTCATAATCTGTACATGCCGAAGAAGACATGACTGTTTGTCTGGCGGTAGAGAAACTACTGCCCGAATCGTGTCGAGATGCATCCCCAAAAAGAGGATTGCCCGCGAAGGTTCCAGAGACGACTTCTCCCAATTGACCAGCCAACCGAAGTCCTTCAGAAGCTGAAGAGACAAATCGCGCGCCGTCACTGCCTCCTCCTTCGAGGAAGCCACGATCAAAAGATCGTCCAGGTAAGGAAGAATCGTAATCCCATGTCTTCGAAGGATTGCCATGAGAGGCGCCAGAATTTTTGTAAAGACTCTGGGCGCTGAGGCTAAGCCGAAAGGCAGAGCCACGAACTGGTAGTGATCCTGACCTATGGCAAACCGAAGAAAGCGCTGATGAGCCCTTCCTATGGGAACATGCAAATAGGCGTCGCGAATGTCGATTGACACCAGAAAATCGTTCTGCGACAGAGCTGCTACAACGGAGCGAAGTGACTCCATGCGAAATCTCCGGGTGTGAACATGCCGATTTAATCGTTTGAGATCCAAAATCGGGCAAAATTTGTTCTCCTTTTTGGGAACCACAAAAAGGTTGGAATAAAAACCTTTTCCTCGGTCCTCTGACGGAACCGGAATTACTACACCCTTTTGTAGGAGAAATTCGACCTCTCGCTGTAGAGCGACAAAAAAGCTCGGGCTCTGACGGAATGCGAGACTGGCAAAAAGTGTTTGGGGGGCGAGAAGAAAAATAGCCTGCCGACACGACCCGCGTTACCCAGGAATCTGGAACGCGAGACATCCAAGTCGCCTTGAACTGAAGCAGGCGACCCCCCACTCGAGAGTCCTCGAGTGAACCCCTGGCGTCAGTCTGACTTGGCGGGTTTCTTGTCAGATTCCCGCTTGTCTTGACGGAAATTCTGCTTCCAGGGAGTGCAAGCTTCCTGGGAGGACTTCTTTCCCGAGAAAGAAGAACGACCCGATCCCCACGAGGAGTGACCGAATCGACCTCGGCCCCGAAAGGACCGCTATAGACACCAGGCTTGCTAGACACCGAAGCCATGGCCCTACACTGTGGTAATGCTGTTTCCTTCGCCTTTGCCTTGGAAATCAGCTCTGTGAGGTCAGATCCAAAAAGAAGGCCACCCTTGTAAGGTAAGGCCAATAAACCTTGTTTGGAGACTGCGTCCCCGGCCCACTGTCTGAGCCATAAAGCTCTTCTGACTGTGACCGCTGCAGCTTGTGCTCTGGCCAGAAGAGATGCCGTATCCAGACCTGCATCAAAGATATAACAGGCTGCAGTTTCTAACCATTCGCAAATTTCCTGTATATCAGATAACGGAGATCCATTCTGCAACGCCGTCTTTAGACGTGCCAACCAGCCTAGAGAAGCTCTAGAAGCACACATGGATCCTAGCACCGCTCGGAATCCATGACCCGCGGCCTCATAGTTTGATTTTGCCGCCATCTCCGTTTTTCTGTCCAACGGCTCCTGCAAACTCGCCTTCCCTTTAACAGGGAGTAAAGAGGATTTACTAAGCTGGGATAAAGAAACATCCACTTCAGGAGAAGGAGTCCAATTATCCTTTAACTCCGCAGAGCATGGATAAAGTGCATCAAAGAAACGCGTTCCATGAAAACGTTTATCTGGACACAGACGTTCCTCCTCTATTACACTATTAAGCTCATCCAGAGCTGGCAATGTTGACCGCGAAGTACGGTACTCCTGGTACATTCGTGCTGATTTACCAGGACGACTAGTTACCACCTCCGGTAACTGTAAAACCTCTCTCATGGCTTCAATCAATGCCTCCGTACGTTTCGCAAGAGAAGAACGCCCCTGCCGTTCGTCCATATCTGAATCGGATATCTCTCCATCCGAACTTAAAGGGGAACCCTGTCCACCATCCAAATCAGATACGTCTGACTCGCTTCGTGTAAAGGCCGGAACCGACCTGCGTCGCTTCCTATCCTGAGAGGATCTAGCTGACACATACTGACCTAAAAGGTCAGACAAATTGTTAAGCGAGCGAGCAATATCATCCAATTTTGCACTACTGTCGACCGCAGCACTAGACGCTGATGAGGTCTGCGTATCAGATTGCCGCAGCGGCACTGGGACATGGTCCGCGGCTTCTGTGAGCCCCATCTAAATATACAGGTCTCCAGTGAGACCGCAGCTGCAGGATAGCGATCTCTGCGCTGCGGGGTGAGGAATTAACACTCACCCAGCTGGCCGTGGTGTCTAAAATGAGAGGAGCGGTCTGAGGAGCCCAGGAGCCTTTGTTAATGGCCGCCGCAGTGAGGGAGTCGGAAGAGAAGCACCATAAAGCGCGCTTCTTGTCACAAAAAAACGGGAAGCGTGAGGCCACGCCCCCTGCCGGCTCAAATATTGAGCGCAAACTCCCTCGCTCCTGCTCCCTCTCTGTCCTGCAGGTATCTGCCTGCGGACAAAAGTTCACCACCTTACATGTAATGGCGCTGTCACCGCAGCGCTGAAGCATACTGATAATCATGTAGCTTAAAATACAGTGTTAACATGTAATGGCGCTGCCACCGCAGACGCTAAAGCACTCACACATTATTAATAAAAATTTTGTGGAGTACTCACCAGCTTTGCGCCACAGGGACCCCTCAGGATTTGTGGCGCTTGTGCCCATGCTTCCCCCCAGGGCGAGGAACGCAGTGACCCCAGCGTGTGGTTTGCGTCCCCGCCAGGGAAGCTCTCCTCATCCCCCAGGGCCGGCAAGATTCTGCAGGGACCATTATGTAGTTACAGATCCGCCAAGGGAGAGGTTGGGGTACAGCAGCGCTGAAACCCCTGAGACCTCTAGACCACATCTGGTGATCCAAGTCTCCTGTCCGATATAAAATAATAAAATCAGGAATCAGGTAGCCCACACTTTGCTTTCTTTTATATTATGTTCTTTATCTCTATCCTCCTGTGTTCCCTTGCCATCCACATTCACTGCCCCATCCCCCCTCCATCACGACTCATATACATCAGCCCCTCCATACTTCCCTCTCCCATGTACAGTTCCCATGCACTCCTCACCTTCCTAAGAAAACTCAGCCCATCTTGCCCAAACATATCTCAGAAAAAACCTATTTATAAATCCAACAACTACCTGCTCTTTATCTTCCTACTCCTACTGATTTCAGGGGACATCTCCCCCAACCCTGGTCCACCATCCCCCAACCTCAATCCCTACCCTACCTCATTTCGAAACCATAATAATCTTGTTAATATTACCTGCACTCCCTCATCTCCTTCTTTCAACTGTGCCCTCTGGAATCCAAGGTCTGCATGCAATAAACTATCTTTCCTGCACAACTACTTTCTGAACAACTCTCTTTATCTGTTGGCCCTCACTGAAACCTGGATTCAGGATTCTGACACGGTCTCCCCTGCTGCCATTTCCTATGGTGGCTTACAGTTCTCCCATTCCCCGAGACCCACAAACAGACATGGTGGTGGAGTTGGCATACTCCTGTCCCCACAATGAACTTTCCAGGTCATCCCCCCAATTCCATCACTCTCATTCCCTTCTTTTGAGGTCCACACCATCAGGCTCTTCCATCCCCTCTCCCTCAGAATAGCGGTCATATATCGGCCCCCAGGCTCATCCACCCAGTTCCTTGACCACTTCTCAGCCTGGCTGCCGCACTTCATGTCCTCAGAACTACCAACCCTTATCCTTGGAGACTTTAACATCCCCATTAACAGTCCTACTTCCACATCTGCATCTCAGCTTCTATCACTAACCACTTCTCTAGGCCTCTCACAGCTTTCAACCTCTGAGACACACAAGGATGGCAACACCCTTGACCTGGTCTTTGTCCGCCTCTGTTCAATTTCCCACCTAAATAACTCACCGCTTCCACTCTCTGACCTCAACATTCTCTCCTTCACGCTCACAAATCCTCCACCACCCCAGCGAACTCCTACCTACCGCACATTCAGAAATCTGCAAGCCATTAACCCTCAGACACTTTCAGACTCCCTACACTCTTCGCTGTCCCCAATCTCCTCTTTTTCTTGTCCTAATCTGGCTGTTCAGCACTACAATGACACTCTTAGGCCTCTTTCACATATCCGGCGGGCGCCTAAACGGCGCCCCCGGCATTTTACCGCAGCGCCGCATGTGAAAAGCTTTCACACTTCCGGCGCCCAAAATGCGGTTTTTTGCCGGATGGTTTCTGATGCTTGGAGAGATAAGAAACCATCCGGCAAAAAAAAAAAACGTTACATGCAGCGTTTTTTCTGGACGCCGCAATGTACATTTGCGCCGCATCCGGCGCTAATGCATGTCAATGCGAAAAAAGCCGCATGCGGCGCATCAGATTTTCAGATGCGGCGCTGCGGGAAAATGCCGGGGGCGCCGCAAGGGGAAAAACGGATGTGTGAAACAGGCCTTAGAAGCACCCTTGACCAAGTAGCACCGCTCACCCTCAGAACTTCCAAACACACAGTAAAACAGCCCTGGCTTCACATCGCAAACTCACCTTCTCCAGCGATGCTCTAGGAGTGCTGAACGCCTATGGAGAAAAACCCGCACACCAGAAGACTTCATCCACTTTAAATTCATGTTAAGAACTTATAATGCTGCCCTTCACCTCGCCAAACAGACCTACTTCACCACACTGATCTCCTCACTAGCCAACAACCCCAAGAAACTTTTTGACACTTTTCACTCCCTCCTCAGGCCAAAAGCACAAGCCCCTATCACAGACATTTGTGCTGATGACCTGGCCTCCCACTTTATAGAAAAAATAGATACTATCCGTCAGGAAATCTGCTCTCAACCACCAAGTGCTGTGACTCCCATCCCACCCTGCATTTCCCCTGGCTCAATTTCCACATTTGATCCCATCACAGAAGAAGAAGTCTCCAGACTCCTCTCTTCCTCTCGTCCGACTACATGCACTACCGACCCCATCCCCTCACATCTCCTCCAGTCTCTTTCTCCTGTTGTCACAACTCACCTAACTACAATCTTCAATCTCTCACTCTCCTCTGGCATTTTCCCATCCTCCTTCAAACACTCCATCATTACTCCACTACTAAAGAAACCCGCTCTTGACCCTTCCTGCACAAACAACTACAGACCGGTCTCCAATCTCCCCTTCATCTCCAAACTTTTGGAGCGCCTAGTCTACTCCCGCCTCACCCGTTACCTCTCCACTCACTCCCTCCTAGACCCTTCACAGTCCGGCTTCCGACCCCTACATTCGACTGAAACTGCACTCATCAAAGTGACCAATGACCTTCTGACAGCAAAACGTAACGGCGACCACTCTCTGCTCATTCTACTCGACCTTTCTGCAGCTTTCGACACGGTTGACCACCGTCTCCTACTGTCCAGGCTCCACTCTCTAGGTATTAAGGACACTGTTCTCTCCTGGTTCTCCTCCTATCTTTCTGACCGCTCCTTCAGTGTTTCGTTCTCTGGCTCCACTTCATCTCCTCTCCCTCTCACTGTCGGTGTACCCCAGGGCTCAGTCCTTGGCCCCCTTCTCTTCTCTCTCTACACCGCCCCAATTGGACAGACCATCAGCAGATTTGGCTTTCAGTACCATCTTTATGCTGATGACACACAATTATACACGTCATCCCCCGACCTTACCCCCGCTGTACTACAGAACGCCACCGACTGTCTGTCCGCAGTCTCCAACATCATGTCTGCTCTCTATCTGACCTCTCCAAAACTGAACTTCTTCTGCTCCCGCCGTCTACTAACCTCCCTAAATCTGACATTTCCCTCTCAGTGGGCGGCACCATAATAACACCCCGGCAGCAGGCTCGCTGTCTGGGTGTTATGTTTGATACCAATCTCTCCTTCACCTCCCATATACAATCTCTTGCCCGCTCTTGCCGCCTACACCTAAAGAACATCTCTAGAATCCGCCCTTTTCTCACCAGGAAACAACAAAAACCCTCACTGTAGCATTGATCCACTCCCGCCTGGACTACTGTAACGCTCTATTACTTGGCCTCCCCATTACTAGACTATCCCCTCTCCAGTCCATCCTTAATGCAGCAGCCAGGGTTATCCATCTGGCTAATCGGTACTCGGACGCGTCCGCTCTTCGCCAGTCCTTACACTGGCTGCCCATTCATTATAGGATCCAATTCAAAGTACTTGTTCTCACCCACAAAGCTCTCCACACTGCAGCACCCCCTACATCTCCTCCCTCATTTCTATCTATCGGCCTAACCGACTGCTGCGCTCTGCAAACGACTTTCGACTAACCTCTGCACTAATCCGTACCTCCCACTCCCGACTCCAAGACTTCTCCCACGCTGCGCCAATCCTCTGGAATGCTCTACCCCAAGAAATTAGGACTATCCACAATTTGCATGGTTTCAGGAGCTCCCTCAAAACACATCTGTTCAGAGCGGCCTATCACATTCACTAATCAAAGTCATTCTATGTGTAAGTGTGTGTGTGTGTGTGTGTGTGTGTGTGTAGCCCATTCACTATCTCCATCCATCCCTCACTCCCTTAAGATGGCTGGACCATCATTGTAAATGCACCATTGTATATACACACCTGTATTTTGTATCTCCCCCACCTCATTGTAGATTGTAAGCTCTCACGAGCAGGGCCGTCTTATTTTGCTTTAATTACTGTATTGTTAACGTTGTTACTTATGACTTGTGTTTTGAAACTGTTAAACTGTAAAGCGCTGCGGAATATGATGGCGCTATATAAATAAAGATTATTATTATTATTATAAAATCTTCTGAGGAGCTGCATTAGCAGCGACCATCTTCTGAGACCTCAAATCTTAGACTGAAGGAGCTGAGTAGGAGGAGCCCGAGCTGGAGGGGCCAGCCAGTCAACACACTTTTGATCTGAGGTGTCATCCTGGTCTGGGGCTCCGTCTACCCATCAGTAATGAATACTGTGGCTCTCTTCCTTCCATCTGCAGCTGAAATATAATATTTGTGTCATTCTCAAAACTTTTGGCCATGACTGTAGTTTACAGGTCACATGGCGTCCACAGTGTCTCCATCTGCCTCATTATAAGGAATCTTCAGCCAGAGGTTGCGTCTGAATCACGTATTTCAGAAACTTACACGAAAACCCCGGTGTAAGAGCTCAACACAGAGTGCAGGATAAATGTGCACCAAGCCTTAGTGCGATATTTGTGATGCAGAATGAAAGAAAAATTGGTATTTTTTACGCCGTTCCTAGTGCGGTATAAGTGATTAGATTTATTCTTCGGATCGGTGCGATTACAGCAATACCAGATTTATCTTGGGTTTTTATGTCTGGCTGCTGTTACACATTAAAAGATGCTTTTTATTGTAAAAAATAGTTTTTGCATCACCACATTTTGAGAGCTATCATTTTTCTGTATTTTGGCCCACAGAGTCACGTGAGGTCTTGTTTTTTTGCGAGACGAGTTGACGTTTTTATTGGTGCCATTTTCGGGCACATGGCATTTTTTGATCACTTTCTATTCCGATTTTTGTGAGGTAGAATGAACAAAAACCAGCAATTCAGGAATTTGTTTTGCGGGCGGGGATGGGTGGGTTTATGCCATTCAGTAAGTGGTAAAATTGATAAAGCAGCTTTATTCTTCGGGTCAGTACAATTACAGCAATACCTCATTCATATAGTTTTATGTTTTGGCATTTTTCTACAATAAAAACTATTTTATAGAAAAAATAATTTTTGCATTGCTTTATTCTGAGAGCTATAACTTTTTTATTATTCCGCTTATGGCGGCTTGTTTTTTGCGGGACAAAATGAGTGTTTCAGGGATACCATGTTTATTTATATCCGTCTTTTTGATCGCATTTTATTCCACTTTTTGTTCAGCGGTATGATGGTAAAGCGTTGTTTTTTGCCTGTTTTTTTTTTCTTTGCTTATGGTTTTCACTAAAGGGGTTAACTAGTTGGACAGTTTTATAGGTCGGGTCGTTGCAGACGTGGGGATACCAAATATGTGTACTATTGTTTTTTGTTTTTTTTTTCATTCAAATATTTATTTTGAGATACAATATCTTTAGATTTTTTTTATTAATAATTTTATTTCTATGGCGCCAACATATTCCACAGCACTTTACATTTTAGAGGGGGCTTCTACAGACAAAAGAAATTACAACATAATAATCACATAAATCAAACAGATACCAAGAGGAATGAGGACCATGCTCACTAGCTTAAAGTTATTTTTTATTTAAAAATATTTTTACAATTATTTAAAATTTTTTCTTTACTTTTTTACGTTGTCCTATTAAGGGACTATCATTTTTTGCAGGCTGATAGCTTCTGCAGAATGGAGATGAAGCAGCATCTGCATGCTGTAGAAACTGTCAGCTCTGCACTGAAAGAGACTTGCTGATCATTCACTGGGCATGATCAGCAAGTTTCCTAGGTGTGGTGATCCGAATGTCGTCATGAAGTCAGCAAGTAGGTTATTCCAAACATCTTGGAAAACTAACCACAGATCTTCTGTCGACATAGGCTTCTGAAAATCATTCCATTTCTTCACATGATTACAGACATGATAATGCTGACATCATGCTCTGTGAGGGCCATATCATTTCCATGCTCATTATTTCCACAGAAAATAGCTCTTAATGACATTGGCTACATGTTTGGGGACATTGTCCTGCTGAAGAATAAATTTGGTGCCGATCAGACGAATCCTTGATGGTACTGCATAACTGATAAAATATCCCTCTGAATTTCTCAGCACTGTTGATACCAAGCAATGGACAATGTTGAAGACTGTAGATACAGTGGTGGGCCAATGAGACTGTGCACCAGATGAAAGACACATCATTCATACCTCCATTTAAAATGGTAAGCGCACACGATCCGGAGTTGCTGCGGGTTTGAGGTGGCTTACTTATACAGTGTCAAACCCGCAGCGGCCAGATGTTACAGCATAGTGGACTGGATTTCAAGAAATGGATGGATATATATCAGGCAGGTCTTTTCAGACAGCATAACATCAACTTCATGTTAAATTCCATCAATAGAATGTACTGAATGTGGTGAATCCACACGGTTCAGTGAACAAATGCGGATTCACATGTGTTCAATAGACGGCTGCACTTTGGACGCAGCAACCATTTGAAGCAAGTTACACTCATACTGAACAGAGAAGGCTAAAAGTGGTCGTCATGGAAAAACTGCAGCCAAAAGGCTATACCTCTAACAAACGTTCAAGCGTGCACGAAAACATAGGCACTGGGTTGCAAAAAAATGGCAGCAGGCTCTCTGGATTGAGGAGTCAAAATATAAGGGTATGTGCACACGTTACGGATTTTTTTTTGCGGATCCGCAGTGTTTTTTCTCACGGAATTGCACCAAATCCGCAAAGTATAGCTCAAGCAATGTTAATCAATGGGAATCTAGAATTGGTGTGCACGTGCTGCGGAAAATTCCGCACTGATAAGCAGCATTTTATTTTTCGCAGCATGTCAATTCTTTTTGCGGATCTGCAGCATTTCTGCACCCATTGACTTCCATTGAGTCATTCAAATCCGCAGCAAAACAGCAGGTGTAAAAAGGTTTGCGGATTTGCTGCGGATGTGCAGGCAAGAACGCTGCAGATAAGGAAATGATTTCAGGAGGAGGAAGAGTGTGTGGGCGGAGAAAATGTGCGGGTGTCTGTGTGTGCAGCAATGCTACCGCCGGTACTGTTGGTCACAGAGCTGCAGGATCATGTTGGCAGATGTCAGCATGATTCCGCAGCTAACTGTGACCCACAGCGGTGAAGCAGGCTTGGGCCGATGAAACTACTGCTCCCATCCGCTATGTCTGGTGTT
>JARQOD010000005.1:120788849-120836277 GCA_033576555.1 Oophaga sylvatica | reverse complement strand
CCCTCAGAATAGCGGTCATATATCGGCCCCCAGGCTCATCCACCCAGTTCCTTGACCACTTCTCAGCCTGGCTGCCGCACTTCATGTCCTCAGAACTACCAACCCTTATCCTTGGAGACTTTAACATCCCCATTAACAGTCCTACTTCCACATCTGCATCTCAGCTTCTATCACTAACCACTTCTCTAGGCCTCTCACAGCTTTCAACCTCTGAGACACACAAGGATGGCAACACCCTTGACCTGGTCTTTGTCCGCCTCTGTTCAATTTCCCACCTAAATAACTCACCGCTTCCACTCTCTGACCTCAACATTCTCTCCTTCACGCTCACAAATCCTCCACCACCCCAGCGAACTCCTACCTACCGCACATTCAGAAATCTGCAAGCCATTAACCCTCAGACACTTTCAGACTCCCTACACTCTTCGCTGTCCCCAATCTCCTCTTTTTCTTGTCCTAATCTGGCTGTTCAGCACTACAATGACACTCTTAGGCCTCTTTCACATATCCGGCGGGCGCCTAAACGGCGCCCCCGGCATTTTACCGCAGCGCCGCATGTGAAAAGCTTTCACACTTCCGGCGCCCAAAATGCGGTTTTTTGCCGGATGGTTTCTGATGCTTGGAGAGATAAGAAACCATCCGGCAAAAAAAAGGAAATTAGACCTACCGGTAATTCTATTTCCAGGTAGTCCCTCAGGACAGCACAATGGAGGGCGTCCTCCCTTGACCTATAGCGGGACAGGATCACAGAGAGGTTAAAAGGCCCCACCCACCTCCACCCTCCAGTGTTTTTTCAAAGTACCACCGAAGGATGGCAGGAAATGGTCTAAACGCGCCCTTACAAACGCGTATGTAAGAAACCATTGAACAACTTCTTCTTTATCTCTAGCCTTGGCAACTCGATGGACCATCCACCAAAGATTGATCCCTTGCAATCCTAAAGAGAAACATAAGGGAGGGAATTAAGGGTGCTGTCCTGAGGGACTACCTGGAAATAGAATTACCGGTAGGTCTAATTTCCTTTTCCCCTTACGTCCCTCAGGACAGCACAATGGAGAATACCAAAGAAACATCCCAGGGTGGGAACAGAAGCTCAAGGACCAAAGTCCCAGGTAAGAACCAGGCTAGATATAAAAATGATCTGAAAGATCAAAAGAAATATAGATATCTAAAGAAATTCGTAAAGATAATCACAGTAGTGAGTGTCCGATATGTTTATAATGGCCAATTCCAGTATGAATGTGGTAAACCAGATATGCCGCAGAGACGGAGAGTGAACACAGCCGTTGTACCCCAATACCATTAATGAACCGCAGAAATTACAGTTATTGTGATAGATATAGACACCGCAGCCACAGAATAGCCTTAAAAATCTTATTGCCCAGCAAAAATATTGTGATAGTTACAATCACCACACGATGAGGACTGTACAGACCAGTAATCGGCTGGATGTGCTTAACAACACGGGACTGTTCCTTCATTGGTCCTCCTGGGCTCAGATTAAACCTTGGTTAGAGACCGGCTTACCATACTACGAGGAGACCTGCAGGACAGAGACCCTGGACTGCTGAAAGATCAAGCCAAATAACAGTTAGTACATGGAAAATGGCAGAGCATTGGGATGTATGTACCCTACTCATTCTGGAGATCATGTCTACTCCGAAACCTTAGAGGTCTCAACCCCCAGTAAGGGTTGGATATTATTGTAACTAAGGAAATACTCCATCTGGCAGGTAATATCTCCTGCTAGTACCAACATTGGGCTTCTCAGTAGGAGTGTTGAAAGGAAGATATGGATCACCACTCTTGCTTTACTGATGTTAGACACGGGGAGTCTGGACTCTGGAAACGATGACAGTAAGCGGTGGGGGGGGGATGTTGGTAAAAATCCTTTGACACAGGATATTTGACTGTCTCTATATGAGTTATTAGCTACGACATTATATATACAGTATGTGCCAAATTATTTATATATTATATCGTAAAAGGCAATTTTCTTAGAGATGTTTATACACCCCGACTGCCCTGGTGGGAGGAACCATATTCTAAAACTAGAGGAAGTAGTTTCCTTCCTCTCGAGATGGAGATTTTTTACTGTGAGTCAGAAGGACTATGAGGCCTTAACTGTCAGAGTCCTGGATACAGATTCTTTTACATTAGGAGCCCTGACTGCTGTACAAGCAGTGGGTATGGGATCTTCTGCCACATGACAGTGCCGCCGATTTGCCATAAAGTACAAAGGCAATAATGCCGACCCTGGTAAACGTAATACAACGGATTTAGGGGTCAAGAATCTGTTTACCGGGTGTTGATCAAAGACACTAGTCCGACTGCCATATGTGGAGACGGAAAGTTTCCTCCTCACTTCATGAGATTTCCTGCTTTCAGCACAGTAGTATGTCCACTTACAGGATGAGCCCCAAAAACGTCTGTCTCCCTTTAAAACCAACTATGGAAGAGACTTGCCTTTAATCCTCAAGGCAGAAACTCACTTGAGAGTTCTGTTCCAATCCTGAAGAAATGCTAAGTTACTAGGCCAATTCAGGCATAGCTGAACATCCGGCTAAGCCTAGTTGCAAAGAATGAAGCAACCGAAGCTGGACCTGGGTTCTAAAATATAAGGACTCTATAACCAGAGTTGGCCCGAGACAAATGTGAAGTGGTGGGCCGACCATACACTGTGCGGCCACGCAATAAGGCACCAGTCAGAAGGTCTAAGCCAGAGGCACAAACCCACAATGTCCGATGTACTATGAAGCACTGAGGTAATATAACACACGAATGACACGTCTCGAGGCACTGAAGCATTATGATGCAATATGCACAAAAGCACTATGATGCAATATTATTACAGCGGCATCAATTCCATGGTGCTGTACATGAGAAGGGGCCACACACAAAGCCACAGACACAGTCCACAGCAAACAAATTCCCAATGACAGGGTGATACCGAAGGGAGAGAACCCAGTCCCCGCGGACCCACAACCTGATGCATATAATGCACAAAGACTATGATGCAGAATGATGCAATAAAATGCACCCAGCCACTATGATGCAGTATAATTCACACAGACACTATGATGCAATACGATGCAGAAAGACACTATGATGTAATATGATGCAATATAATGTAGAAAGACACTATGATGCAATATGATGTATTATGATGAAATATAAAGCAATGTAATGCAGAAAGACACTATGAGGCATAGACACTATGATGCACCTTGATGCACAAAGACACTATGATGTAATATAATGCAATATAATGCAGAAAGACACCCATGCAGAATGATGGACCTTGATGCAACCTGATGCATAGAGGCACTATAAAGCAACATGATGCAATCTGCTGCACAAAGGCACTATGAAACACCAAGATGCACCCTGATGCAAAATGATGTAATATGATGCATAGAAGTACTATGTAGAACTATGTAATATAATGCATAGAGGCACTATGAAGTACTATGATGCCCAAAGGCACCATGATGTAATATGACGCATAGAGACACTATGATACAAAGTGATGTACAGAGGTACTCAATATGATGCATAGAAACAGTATGATGCAATGTGATGTACAGAGACACTCAATATGAAGTCTAGAGGCACTATGATGCAATACGATGCCCAGAAGCACTCAATATGATGCATAGGGGAACAATGATGGAATCTGATAAATGATGTAATATAACACATAAAGGCACTATGAAGCATTCTGATGCAATATGGTGCACAGAGGCAATCAATATGATGCATAGAAGCACTATGATGCCGTACCACGCACAGAGGCACTCAATATAATGCATAGAGACAACATGATATATGATGTAATATGATACAAAGGCACTATGAAGCACTATGATGCAGTACAATGCACAGGGGCAATCAATATGATGAATAGAGACACCATGATGCAATACAATGCACAGGGGCACTCAATATGATGAATAGAGGCACTATGAAGCAGTACAATGCACAGGGGCACTCAATATGATGAATAGAGGCACTATGATGCAGTACAATGGACAGAGGCATTCAATAAGATGCATTGAGGAACAATGATGAAATATGATATATGATGTAACATGACACAAAGGCACTATGAAGCGCTATGATGTCGCACTCTGATGCAATATGATGCACAGAGGCACTCAATATGATGCCCAGAGGCACTCAATATGATGAAAAGAGGCACTCAATATGATGAAAAGAGGCACTATGAAGCAGTACAATGCGCAGAGGCACTCAATATGATGAATAGAGGCACTATGAAGCAGTACAATGCACAGGGGCACTCAATATGATGAATAGAGGCACTATGATGTAGTACAATGCACAGAGGCACTCAATAAGATGCATTGAGGAACAATGATGCAATATGATATATGATGTAACATGACACAAAAGCACTATGAAGCGCTATGATGTCGCATTCTGATGCAATATGATGCACAGCGGCACTCAATATGATGCACAGAGGCACTCAATATGATGAATAGAGGCACTATGATGCAGTACAATGCACAGAGGCACTCAATAAGATGCATTGAGGAACAATGATGCAATATGATATATAATGTAACATGACACAAAGGCACTATGAAGCGCTATGATGTCACACTCTGATGCAATCTGATGCACAGAGGCACTCAATATGATGCACAGAGGCACTCAATATGATGCATAGAAGCACTATGCTGCAGTACAACTGCTATACCATGCTTGAAGGTGTCCAAACAAGAGACCAGGTCCCAGTTAGAGCCAAGAGAGCAAACTCTCAGAGTTCCAGATAAATCTCAAGCCTGAATAGTAGTTCTCATTTGTCAGATTGACCCCACCCGAAGGAGCTAATTAATGCCCCACAGCTGGAGGGCAGTGTTCATGGAGACGATGTGCTGCATTAACACTATGAGCCCTCCTATGGATGGAGTAGTTAAGTTGTAACTAACTGAAGTCAAATCATGAGATGTAGCCTGGACATATGGCCTTATTATAGCTTAGAGGTCCAAGGCCTGACTGCATACATGTGAAACACACCTCAGCATATGAGGCTCTATGCTTCAGCTTCGGCACAACGGCATGAGACTAGCATCAGTCCAGAGGCCTAGGCCATCAACACATTCCATGATGCACTCACCTGTGCTGGCTCCATACCTGCTAGAAAGACAGGGGGAGCTGGAAACGCCGAGAGCCCAGTATGGAGGGAAGCGGCGTCCCACCAGGAATGCTGCATTACTGCCAGTGATTTCCTCTCTTGTGCCCTCCGAGATCCAGGAAACCTGTCTGTTGCCTGTCTCGTTCTGCACCTCCGCGTTCAACCATGGAACGCACGCTGGCCTCTAGCTCCGGCGCCCTGACGTCACCAGAAGCGCCATGGCACCACACCTTCCGGTATCTTGTGCTGGAATGCCGGCCAGTGTCAGAGCCGAGAGCCTCCACTAAGGAGGAAGCGGCTCTACCCAGGAGCTTCATCCACTCACTGGTCTTTGTGGCTGAGGTACTCCCCCTAGGAGAGTTTCAGCCCCGGTGCTACTTGACAGGGGGAAGGATTGGATCCAGCAGCACGATCCCCCTGGGTCTTGTAAAACGTCCACCTTCTATCTTCGCTCCACTCCTGGAGCAACCTCTCATACAACCGTCCCCTGTAGGGACAGGAAAAACACTGGAGGGTGGAGGTGGGTGGGGCCTTTTAACCTCTCTGTGATCCTGTCCCGCTATAGGTCAAGGGAGGACGCCCTCCATTGTGCTGTCCTGAGGGACGTAAGGGGAAAAAAACGTTACATGCAGCGTTTTTTCTGGACGCCGCAATGTACATTTGCGCCGCATCCGGCGCTAATGCATGTCAATGCGAAAAAAGCCGCATGCGGCGCATCAGATTTTCAGATGCGGCGCTGCGGGAAAATGCCGGGGGCGCCGCAAGGGGAAAAACGGATGTGTGAAACAGGCCTTAGAAGCACCCTTGACCAAGTAGCACCGCTCACCCTCAGAACTTCCAAACACACAGTAAAACAGCCCTGGCTTCACATCGCAAACTCACCTTCTCCAGCGATGCTCTAGGAGTGCTGAACGCCTATGGAGAAAAACCCGCACACCAGAAGACTTCATCCACTTTAAATTCATGTTAAGAACTTATAATGCTGCCCTTCACCTCGCCAAACAGACCTACTTCACCACACTGATCTCCTCACTAGCCAACAACCCCAAGAAACTTTTTGACACTTTTCACTCCCTCCTCAGGCCAAAAGCACAAGCCCCTATCACAGACATTTGTGCTGATGACCTGGCCTCCCACTTTATAGAAAAAATAGATACTATCCGTCAGGAAATCTGCTCTCAACCACCAAGTGCTGTGACTCCCATCCCACCCTGCATTTCCCCTGGCTCAATTTCCACATTTGATCCCATCACAGAAGAAGAAGTCTCCAGACTCCTCTCTTCCTCTCGTCCGACTACATGCACTACCGACCCCATCCCCTCACATCTCCTCCAGTCTCTTTCTCCTGTTGTCACAACTCACCTAACTACAATCTTCAATCTCTCACTCTCCTCTGGCATTTTCCCATCCTCCTTCAAACACTCCATCATTACTCCACTACTAAAGAAACCCGCTCTTGACCCTTCCTGCACAAACAACTACAGACCGGTCTCCAATCTCCCCTTCATCTCCAAACTTTTGGAGCGCCTAGTCTACTCCCGCCTCACCCGTTACTTCTCCACTCACTCCCTCCTAGACCCTTCACAGTCCGGCTTCCGACCCCTACATTCGACTGAAACTGCACTCATCAAAGTGACCAATGACCTTCTGACAGCAAAACGTAACGGCGACCACTCTCTGCTCATTCTACTCGACCTTTCTGCAGCTTTCGACACGGTTGACCACCGTCTCCTACTGTCCAGGCTCCACTCTCTAGGTATTAAGGACACTGTTCTCTCCTGGTTCTCCTCCTATCTTTCTGACCGCTCCTTCAGTGTTTCGTTCTCTGGCTCCACTTCATCTCCTCTCCCTCTCACTGTCGGTGTACCCCAGGGCTCAGTCCTTGGCCCCCTTCTCTTCTCTCTCTACACCGCCCCAATTGGACAGACCATCAGCAGATTTGGCTTTCAGTACCATCTTTATGCTGATGACACACAATTATACACGTCATCCCCCGACCTTACCCCCGCTGTACTACAGAACGCCACCGACTGTCTGTCCGCAGTCTCCAACATCATGTCTGCTCTCTATCTGACCTCTCCAAAACTGAACTTCTTCTGCTCCCGCCGTCTACTAACCTCCCTAAATCTGACATTTCCCTCTCAGTGGGCGGCACCATAATAACACCCCGGCAGCAGGCTCGCTGTCTGGGTGTTATGTTTGATACCAATCTCTCCTTCACCTCCCATATACAATCTCTTGCCCGCTCTTGCCGCCTACACCTAAAGAACATCTCTAGAATCCGCCCTTTTCTCACCATGGAAACAACAAAAACCCTCACTGTAGCATTGATCCACTCCCGCCTGGACTACTGTAACGCTCTATTACTTGGCCTCCCCATTACTAGACTATCCCCTCTCCAGTCCATCCTTAATGCAGCAGCCAGGGTTATCCATCTGGCTAATCGGTACTCGGACGCGTCCGCTCTTCGCCAGTCCTTACACTGGCTGCCCATTCATTATAGGATCCAATTCAAAGTACTTGTTCTCACCCACAAAGCTCTCCACACTGCAGCACCCCCCTACATCTCCTCCCTCATTTCTATCTATCGGCCTAACCGACTGCTGCGCTCTGCAAACGACTTTCGACTAACCTCTGCACTAATCCGTACCTCCCACTCCCGACTCCAAGACTTCTCCCACGCTGCGCCAATCCTCTGGAATGCTCTACCCCAAGAAATTAGGACTATCCACAATTTGCATGGTTTCAGGCGCTCCCTCAAAACACATCTGTTCAGAGCGGCCTATCACATTCACTAATCAAAGTCATTCTATGTGTAAGTGTGTGTGTGTGTGTGTGTGTGTAGCCCATTCACTATCTCCATCCATCCCTCACTCCCTTAAGATGGCTGGACCATCATTGTAAATGCACCATTGTATATACACACCTGTATTTTGTATCTCCCCCACCTCATTGTAGATTGTAAGCTCTCACGAGCAGGGCCGTCTTATTTTGCTTTAATTACTGTATTGTTAACGTTGTTACTTATGACTTGTGTTTTGAAACTGTTAAACTGTAAAGCGCTGCGGAATATGATGGCGCTATATAAATAAAGATTATTATTATTATTATTATAAAATCTTCTGAGGAGCTGCATTAGCAGCGACCATCTTCTGAGACCTCAAATCTTAGACTGAAGGAGCTGAGTAGGAGGAGCCCGAGCTGGAGGGGCCAGCCAGTCAACACACTTTTGATCTGAGGTGTCATCCTGGTCTGGGGCTCCGTCTACCCATCAGTAATGAATACTGTGGCTCTCTTCCTTCCATCTGCAGCTGAAATATAATATTTGTGTCATTCTCAAAACTTTTGGCCATGACTGTAGTTTACAGGTCACATGGCGTCCACAGTGTCTCCATCTGCCTCATTATAAGGAATCTTCAGCCAGAGGTTGCGTCTGAATCACGTATTTCAGAAACTTACACGAAAACCCCGGTGTAAGAGCTCAACACAGAGTGCAGGATAAATGTGCACCAAGCCTTAGTGCGATATTTGTGATGCAGAATGAAAGAAAAATTGGTATTTTTTACGCCGTTCCTAGTGCGGTATAAGTGATTAGATTTATTCTTCGGATCGGTGCGATTACAGCAATACCAGATTTATCTTGGGTTTTTATGTCTGGCTGCTGTTACACATTAAAAGATGCTTTTTATTGTAAAAAATAGTTTTTGCATCACCACATTTTGAGAGCTATCATTTTTCTGTATTTTGGCCCACAGAGTCACGTGAGGTCTTGTTTTTTTGCGAGACGAGTTGACGTTTTTATTGGTGCCATTTTCGGGCACATGGCATTTTTTGATCACTTTCTATTCCGATTTTTGTGAGGTAGAATGAACAAAAACCAGCAATTCAGGAATTTGTTTTGCGGGCGGGGATGGGTGGGTTTATGCCATTCAGTAAGTGGTAAAATTGATAAAGCAGCTTTATTCTTCGGGTCAGTACAATTACAGCAATACCTCATTCATATAGTTTTATGTTTTGGCATTTTTCTACAATAAAAACTATTTTATAGAAAAAATAATTTTTGCATTGCTTTATTCTGAGAGCTATAACTTTTTTATTATTCCGCTTATGGCGGCTTGTTTTTTGCGGGACAAAATGAGTGTTTCAGGGATACCATGTTTATTTATATCCGTCTTTTTGATCGCATTTTATTCCACTTTTTGTTCAGCGGTATGATGGTAAAGCGTTGTTTTTTGCCTGTTTTTTTTTTCTTTGCTTATGGTTTTCACTAAAGGGGTTAACTAGTTGGACAGTTTTATAGGTCGGGTCGTTGCAGACGTGGGGATACCAAATATGTGTACTATTGTTTTTTGTTTTTTTTTTCATTCAAATATTTATTTTGAGATACAATATCTTTAGATTTTTTTTATTAATAATTTTATTTCTATGGCGCCAACATATTCCACAGCACTTTACATTTTAGAGGGGGCTTCTACAGACAAAAGAAATTACAACATAATAATCACATAAATCAAACAGATACCAAGAGGAATGAGGACCATGCTCACTAGCTTAAAGTTATTTTTTATTTAAAAATATTTTTACAATTATTTAAAATTTTTTCTTTACTTTTTTACGTTGTCCTATTAAGGGACTATCATTTTTTGCAGGCTGATAGCTTCTGCAGAATGGAGATGAAGCAGCATCTGCATGCTGTAGAAACTGTCAGCTCTGCACTGAAAGAGACTTGCTGATCATTCACTGGGCATGATCAGCAAGTTTCCTAGGTGTGGTGATCCGAATGTCGTCATGAAGTCAGCAAGTAGGTTATTCCAAACATCTTGGAAAACTAACCACAGATCTTCTGTCGACATAGGCTTCTGAAAATCATTCCATTTCTTCACATGATTACAGACATGATAATGCTGACATCATGCTCTGTGAGGGCCATATCATTTCCATGGCTCATTATTTCCACAGAAAATAGCTCTTAAGGGTATGCCACACTAAACAATATCGCTAACGGGATCGCTAAAAAACGTCACTATTTAGCGATCCCGTTAGCGATGTTGTTCAGTGCGGCAGCTTCCAGCGACGAGCTTCCTGCTGTGATCTCGCTCGTCGCTGGAATCGTTCCGGACCCTATTTCATCGTCGGCGCTCCCGCTGGGTAAGTATATATCGCTAGTGTGGCACCTTTTCTTAGCGATTTAGCGGTACTTTTGTACCGCTAAAGTCGTTAAGAAGATCGCTAACGGCGATAGCGTCGTTAACTATATCGCTAAATGCGGCAGCATTTAGCGATATAGAAACAATCCCGCTAGCGATCTCATTAGTATGCAACGCTAACGAGATCGCTAGCGGGATTGTTTAGTGTGGCAGTACCTTTAATGACATTGGCTACATGTTTGGGGACATTGTCCTGCTGAAGAATAAATTTGGTGCCGATCAGACGAATCCTTGATGGTACTGCATAACTGATAAAATATCCCTCTGAATTTCTCAGCACTGTTGATACCAAGCAATGGACAATGTTGAAGACTGTAGATACAGTGGTGGGCCAATGAGACTGTGCACCAGATGAAAGACACATCATTCATACCTCCATTTAAAATGGTAAGCGCACACGATCCGGAGTTGCTGCGGGTTTGAGGTGGCTTACTTATACAGTGTCAAACCCGCAGCGGCCAGATGTTACAGCATAGTGGACTGGATTTCAAGAAATGGATGGATATATATCAGGCAGGTCTTTTCAGACAGCATAACATCAACTTCATGTTAAATTCCATCAATAGAATGTACTGAATGTGGTGAATCCACACGGTTCAGTGAACAAATGCGGATTCACATGTGTTCAATAGACGGCTGCACTTTGGACGCAGCAACCATTTGAAGCAAGTTACACTCATACTGAACAGAGAAGGCTAAAAGTGGTCGTCATGGAAAAACTGCAGCCAAAAGGCTATACCTCTAACAAACGTTCAAGCGTGCACGAAAACATAGGCACTGGGTTGCAAAAAAATGGCAGCAGGCTCTCTGGATTGAGGAGTCAAAATATAAGGGTATGTGCACACGTTACGGATTTTTTTTTGCGGATCCGCAGTGTTTTTTCCTCACGGAATTGCACCAAATCCGCAAAGTATAGCTCAAGCAATGTTAATCAATGGGAATCTAGAATTGGTGTGCACGTGCTGCGGAAAATTCCGCACTGATAAGCAGCATTTTATTTTTCGCAGCATGTCAATTCTTTTTGCGGATCTGCAGCATTTCTGCACCCATTGACTTCCATTGAGTCATTCAAATCCGCAGCAAAACAGCAGGTGTAAAAAGGTTTGCGGATTTGCTGCGGATGTGCAGGCAAGAACGCTGCAGATAAGGAAATGATTTCAGGAGGAGGAAGAGTGTGTGGGCGGAGAAAATGTGCGGGTGTCTGTGTGTGCAGCAATGCTACCGCCGGTACTGTTGGTCACAGAGCTGCAGGATCATGTTGGCAGATGTCAGCATGATTCCGCAGCTAACTGTGACCCACAGCGGTGAAGCAGGCTTGGGCCGATGAAACTACTGCTCCCATCCGGCTATGTCTGGTGTTATCAGCTCATGGGAGAGTAGCCTCATCTGCCGGCGCCTGTGCCACTGTTAAAAGACAAAGTAAAATTACATACATATTCACAAAAAAATAAAAACCCATTACTCACCTCACAAAAAATCCCCGAGGCCATCGTCTCCTAGAAATAATATAAAATAATAAACCAACATATACTCCCTGTCCGCCGTAGTCCAAGGCAATCCAGATTGTCCCACTGAGATCTCACGTGTAGAACAGTCACATCGGGAGATGTGACCGCTCTACCCGGCCTCCGGCGATACACTAACAGGAGATAATGGCTCCTGCAGTGTATCAGCTGATCAGCTCCGTGGTGTCACTTACAGCACCGCCGCGTGGGAAAGTTCTCACACAGCGTTAGTGTCGTAAAGTGAGAGCACCGGAGCTGTGAACTCTCACGGCAGTGCAGTGATACACTGTGTGAGTAGAGTTGAGCAAAACAGGTCGGTCAGATTCAAAAGTCGCCGACTTTCGCCAAAGTCTGGTTTCGTTAGCCGAAACCCGACCATAACGTGCAGTCGGCCATGCGGTCGGCAAAACGAGCGCCAAAGTCGAATTTCCCAGAATGCTTTCAGGCGCCTTTTTTCAGCCAACGAGCAAGGACGTACACTGTGGGCAACGAGATGACATGAGTAGCGTCCACCACCATCTTACAGAAGGGCATTGAAGTGATTGGCTTGCTTTGGGGGGCGTCAGTGTCTATAAAAGCCCTGAGCGCCGACCTCGATTTTACTTCTGCCGATCTTAACAGTAGGGAGAGGTTGCTGACGCTGTTTATCAGTAGGGAGAGAGTTAGGGCTGGAAAGAGAAGTTCTTCTGTGCTTGTGCTGATAGCAATTGTGCTGTACTGTTAGTGTGCAGTGACAGGGGAGGATTTTCTTGTCTGCAGCAGTGCTGGTTATTAGGCTGCCTGATAGCTGTATTGCTGTGTGTACACTGCTGTGCAGACTGCTTTTTACACAGCACTAATACTTTTATTTTTTTTTTCTGCACAGTTACTGACCGTTCATTTTTTCCCACACCGTATAGAGCTGTATGCTCCTCACACACTACCGTGTACCGGCTGGTATCACGGACAAATACATGTTGTGTATGACTCCGGAAATATATACGGAGATTGAAATTTTCCCCTACACCGTATAAAGCTGGCCGCTTCTGATACAGTACCGTATATCTGCTCTTTGTATTACGGTCAAATCCATTGGGGTCGGATTTTCGACTCAGACTCGATCTTTTCCGCTAGTCGACAGACTTTGTTCGACTCGACTTTTAGGAAAGTCGGGTGGCCAGAAACCCGACTCGACCCTCCCGGAGCCAAAGTCACTCATCTCTATGTGTGAGATATTACCTCCTGTCAGTGTATCACCGGAGTCCGGGTAGAGCAGAGCTACTGGCTCCTTCCAGAATATTAACATCAGCCCTCAGCCGTTGGCTTTCCCTCTGATGGTTATGAAAATTACGCAGGAGCCCACACATTTTAAAAATTAAAAAAATAAAATAAACAGATATTGCGTTTCACGCAGATTTCGCATGTGTGCATCTCTAGCTCTTTATGTACCGCTTTATTAATGAGGGTATCTGGCTGACACTTGTTCACTACTAAACCTCGGGCTTGGTATTATATATACATTCACTTATATTTGTTTTGTGTGTGTAAACATTATATTTGAACATGGTATGTAATAATATTATGGTCTTCAATGGAGAATTAAAACGAAGAGGTTGAACAAGGAAATTACATCACAATTCTTTTTTTTTTTTTTTTTTAAATATATATATTTAGCTTACAAATCCGCATGAAATCCGCTCGGAATTTCAACTGCGTTTTCTGCCAAGAGAGGCAGAATCCGCGCAGAAATTTCCACAGGCAAATCTGCAACATGCGCACATAGCCTAAAGGCAATTTGTTGCTGAAAGGATGGCGAGTGGTACAATGCATGTCTGCAGGCAACAGTGAAGCATGATAGAGGATCCTTGCATGGTTGGGGGCTGCATTTCAGCACATGGTCTTGGGGATTTGGTCAGGAATAATGGTGTCCTTAATGCTGAGAAATACTGTCAAATACTTATCCATCATGCAGTACCATCAGGAGGCGTCTGGCTCCAAATGTATTCTGCAGCAAAAAAATGGCCACAAACATACAGCCAATGTCATTAAGAACTATTTTCAGCATAATGAAGAACAAGAAGTCCTGGAAGTGATGAAATGTTTCCCACCCCTCCCCGAGTCTTGATCTCAACATTGAATCATGAAGAGACAGAACGATGTGTGCAAATCTACACTACAGATCTGTGGTTAGTTCTTTAAGATATTTGGAATAATGTCCCAGCTGAATTCCTTCAAAAACTGTGCAAGCGTACCTAGAATTTATGGTGTTTTGAAGACAAAGTCTGATCACGCCAAATATAGATTTGAAATAGATTTCTTTGTTGTTCATTGACTTTGCATTTTGTTACCTAATAAAAATTAACTAGTAACACTTACCTTTTTTTTAAAGCATTCTGACTTTGCAGCATTTATATTACACACACACAGTGGTCAGATTTTTGGGGGAATTACAATCTTAAAGAATGTCCTAAATTTATTAAGAACAATCATGCAAAAAGGCAATGAAAATTTGGTTTTGTGGACTGTAGTCTACAAGCCTACCCAGGGGGCCGCTAAGACAATGGACCGTTCATGTACAGTCAGGCTACACTGTGCCGCAGCTGGGTGCGGCTAAGTATCTGGTACCTTTGGTAATTACGGTAGGTCTTCTCGGTTTACAAAAAAAACAAAAAACAAACAATAATTGTTTCTATCAGGTGACAGCACCGCAGACCGTTACTGTGAGGAGTGCATGTACTGTATATGATTCTTGTACAAGTATGGTCAGGGATGAATTCACGGTCTGACCTACATGGCCGATTTCCAAAATTAAGGGATTTTTACAAGCCACAAAAAAAAAAAAAAATTGTGTGACTGAATAAAGGCACTTATGATTCAGCAGCTCTGTAGTCACAGGGTCATCTCCTATATATTGGTATAGTGGTAAACCTGCATTTGCGTGTCTGTGCTTATTGCTAGCCATGTAGACTCCATCTGCGTAGCGGACGTCTCTTTTTATGTTCCTATTAGATCTCTATGGTGTTTCTCCACTGAGAATGTTATGTATTGCTAACAACTCTAGGCAGTGCTTTTATTTAACTCACTTAAATAGTGTCATTAATTCCACAGCACTTTGCAGACATTGTCATCATGGTCCCTATGACGGCTCACAATCTGAATTCCCTACCAGTACGTCCTTCACTCTTTGATTTGTCTTTTACGCAGCTACGGTATCATATATACGCATCATGAATGGAATAATGGAAGAGTCACCACTAACTGCATTGAGTTGCTGTAATTGGATATTACTGTATCCCTGCACCAACCACTGTGAGAACCCAGCAAAATTCCTTGTGTAGCCATGGCCCAACTTGACAAGTGGCTGCCACCATTCCTATTCTCACCAGACTCAATGATTGGACCCCATCAACATGTAGTGACAGGGCATTTGAAAGGGAATGATTCTCACAATTGTTAATTTTAGTGATGAGTGCAAGTGCTCATTACTCGAGTTTGCACAAAGTATCGCGGGTGCTTGAGTGACATGTTCGAGTTACACAGCCACAAAACATGGGGGAATTGTCCATGTTTGTCAGGCAATCCCCACGAGTTTTGGGCTAATATCCGCAGCGAGTCGAACATGTCACACGAGCACCCTCGGTAAACTTGAGTAACGAGCACTTGCGCTCATCACTACTAATTTTTACAAGTTGCATATGTCACTAGAATTGCTCTCCGACTGATTCAGAAGTGAGCAACGCCAAAACAAGCCCTAAGAAGAGTGGGGATCGGTGTGACAAAGGAAATTATGCCACAGCACATGTTGCACTTTAGTTATGGCATCAGGCGAAGGCAATATTGTATGTGGGCTGGGGGACCCATGTGCCAGGGAGCCTTTTTAGTATTACTCAAGATCTACCTATATACCAAAGTAGCTCACATGAATTCCTGCTATGTAACTCTACTTATGGACAGTGCCACGGGGGGGGGGGGGGGGGGGGGGAACATCTGGATGAATCTTCCTCTAACCAAATTAGTCTCTCTCTTATAGCTTCAGAGAGCTTCCTCCAATAGATCTTCTGTGAGGAGACAACACATTCACTTTAAAGGGAACCTGTCACCCCTCAGGGCCTTTTTAAGTAAAAGAGCTACCTTCAGCAGCACTAAGGCTGCATTCTGTGAAGGTGTCTCTTAGGTCTCTTATCCCTAGGAACGCTGAAATACAGAGTTCTTTAATTTGCCTGCCATACCTCTATTGTGTCCTGGAGGTATGTCTTCTCCCCCTGTGTCAACCGTCTCAAAGCCGTCAATCATCTCCCTCTTGCGTCTGTGCGCCGCCTCCTGTGTTCCTGTTACATGCTCGGCGCCTGCGCTCTGCCAACATTTTGCCTGATGTAAGTTCCCGGCAAGCGCACACGGCGCAATGCCCGAGAAATGTAGACAGAGCGCAGGCGCCGGGAATGTAACAGGAACACAGGAGGTGGTGCACAGACGCAAGATGGAGATGATTGACGGCTCTGAGGCGGTTGACACAGGGGGAGAAGACATACCTCCAGGACACAATAGAGGTACGGCGGGCAAATTATCAAACTCCGTATTTCAGCGTTCCTAGGGATTAAGAAACCTAAGAGACACCTTCACAGAATGCAGCCTTAGTGCTGCTGAAGGTGGCTCTTTTACTTAAAAAGGCCCTGGTGGGGGTGACAGGTTCCCTTTATGGCCGGGGTCACACTTGCGAGTGTGATGCGAGAAACTTGCATCAACATCCGGCACTGCTGCCAACACTCGGACCGGAGAGTGCGGCTGCATGTATTTCTATGCAGCTGCAGACTCAGGTCCCAGTTCTGGCGGCAGCGCCGTGTGTTGATGCAAATTTTCCGCATCACACTCACAAGTGTGACCCCGGCCTAAGGCGTAGTCCAAAAGGCAAATTAATTTTCAACCTAAATCCCTTTCTATTTAATGCCATATTCTAATCTGTTTTCTAATATACTTTAATTAAAAAATCCCCGTCCTTCATAACTACAATAACCGATTTTCTTTTTTTTTTTTTACTTCCAATTTCCTTTTTGATGACGATTCATTTGAAAATCCCAGTACATGTTGTGATACTCAAACGAAATGTCATCAGGGGGCAGAGGCTGTGGTCACTTCACTTGCGGGGGCGGTGCTGGTCTCTGCAAGTTGGATATTCTTACAACACGCACTGACAGTGCGCTCTATTGTCAGCTCATTACTAATTATCTGAGCGGGCAAAAAAGCGCACTGTCATTGTGCACATCGCTCAGTGACACAGTAGGGACTACTCCAGCCCCTCAAATGAAGGTCACAGATGACAATTCTTTTCAGGGAGGGGTAGACGCTGCAGCAGTGAACATGCACTAAGGATTCTCAAACAAAGAGTCATCAAAAAAAGAACTTAAAAAAAAAGAAAAGCAGTTAAAAGGAAATAAAAAAACACTATTAACCTGCAGATATGGGGTTAATCTCCAGGTCAATAGCGTTCTGAACCTGGCCCAGCATCCGCACTTAGAGCTCTGTCGCCAGGGGAAATTAATGTTTCTCCCGGCAGCGTTCGGGTTTGTTATGGAGGTGGCACCGGCCGGGTTCAGTCACCGCTCTGTGCAAAGAGAGTGGCGGCTGTAACTGCGCCCCCAGCACTGGCTGATAAGCTCAGAATTAGAGCCGATTTTCACGTGAAAGGGAAGTTTTATTAGATTAGAATTAGATTACGGCATTGATAAGCAATTAGGAAGAAAATTAATTTACATTTCAGACCACCTTTTTACGTATAAACCTTAGCTGGCTACAAATATCAAACAGGTCACAGTTCACACAACTCTATAAATCTTCTTATGCGTCCTGGCACATAATTACAGTATTATTAAAAGTAACTATTAGTACAAGTAGTTTGTTGCTACAGGATGTAAAGCCTCCCTAAGGCCCTGTGTGTGTACAGCGGGATGTCTCACCTTCTTTTTCAGTTCCTCTTGCTCCTTCTTGCTTAGTGTTCTCTTTGAAGCGCACATTTTGCCAATACTGAATGCTTTGAGCTTACTCTCCAGGAGAGGTTGCTGCAGGATGAACACAGAAAAACTTTGGTTAACACATTAATATGCAGATATTCCAAACATATTCGTACAAACAGTTCTGCAATAATGCACAAGTCACAACACGAATGAAAGTGAGAAAAGTGCAAATGACAACGAAGCACAATAGACAATATCCATGTGGCATATTCTGCTGTCTGTACATACGTCTCATTGTATCACTCAGAGTAACATTTATTAGATCTCCAGGACTTATAGTTATACAAGTTAGTGTTACAAATCTGTGTAGTCCACATTTAGTCAAAGAAACTGGTCAGCCTGTAAAACTGGGGACCTTTCACCCACCTCCCAAGTGCTTTCTGTAGCTGGAGAAGCGTGCACAGGGTATTGTGATAGTCCCAGGAAAAGTTTCTAATGAGTTCACATTAGTATTTCTGCTATAGTCATATCTTTGTCCCTTATAGATCCATAAGAGGTGTGCTAAATCGAGCTAGGACTTCTTTTATGTTTGACACTGCACTCACTTTTTTTCATGCAAAGTGCCGTTATCATCCCATATGGATGCCGATTATTATTTTCAGATAAAAGTGAAGGACACCAATGAGGCTCTACTGGCTAATATGATACAAAGATATATTTTCCTGCATCAAAAAGGAGATTGAGTAAGTGGTGTACACAGATCCATAAAATAAAACATATGCAGGTACCATATTAGTATAATTTTTCAAAAAACATCTTGATAGAACTTAGCTCTGATTTTATACTGGTCACACAAAAAACAATAAGCTTCTGTACAACAGCAAAGTGCTCAAATAAAGTTCTACAGGCAAAGGACCTCAATAAAAGGAAGGAAGATATAGATTATAAAAGGGCTGAGGAGTCAGAGTCGGTATAAAATAGACAGACTCCTAAAATATATAATAAATTGGGTTCAGTAGTTCAACGCAGGATATGCTGTAAATGTTTTAATAATTTGGGAAAGTTATGAAATGTCCTAAAAATGTCTGTCCTGTTCCTGATCGAAGGACCTCGCACTTTATGTACGTGCTCAGTAGTGAGGCAGTGTTGTGGAGTTGGAGTCGGAAGTCAGAAATTGAGTCGTTGGGAGTTTTGGCTTGCTGACTGCACAGCCCTGGATTATAAACCTATTTCACTGTTTATAGTAGCAAATTTTGTACAGCCCACAACCATGGATACAACAATTCTTGTCTCAACTATAAGTGAGCAGCCACACACAGAAGAGTACTGGCAGCAGCTGCGGAGCAAGACTGGAAGGACTCCAGGCGCCCCGTGACATCACTGTATGAAAAAGGGAAAATGTAGACTGGTGTCGTACATCCATAAGCATGTACAAAATACTAAAGAAAAAGAGGAAGTAAGGTAGGCAAATGTATCCCAACAACATCACAGCCAAAAACCTGAATAATAAAGGTGAAAGAATGGATTATAAAGTGAACAACTCAATAAAGAAAATCATTGAAAAAGACAAACTTCTGAGGTCTCCACTAAAGGTGTGGAGATCCAACCTTCATCCTAACAAATAAATATATTACACATAGTTGTCACAATATAGGGGTAGGAAAGCAAAGAACCAGAATATTGATGCAAAAATCTTGCTTGCATTTCTGTATAGCTTGATTAAATATATTCACCAGAGTTTACAAGCCCGGGAAGTTATGCATTATATCCACACGGCTGGGTCACAGGTAGAGGTTTCATATGGTGCTACCATTCTGTCTTGCACATATACTTACAGTAGTCTGGTAAACAATATTTTCAAATTTGGTCTATGAAAATTATGGCTCTGATTTATCAAGAGCAACATTTTTCACATGTTCTTGGAGTGGAGATGTGCTGGAGTCAGATGCTCCAGATTTGTTAAGAGACAAATGCCACTTAATGAATATGGGCACATCTGAAAAGCGGAGTGCACTTCACCAAAAATCTTACTCCAGTCGGGTACCGGAATAAAATTTGTGGAGTTAGAGCTCAAACTCATTTGCAAAAAAAAAAAAAAGTTGAGTGCAATCCGATGTATAAAAAAAAATAAAAAAAATAAAAAATCGGATTCCCCTCTGACCATTGTTATTCAATGGGATACATCTCACCTGCATTTTTTTCTCGGCCGAAATTTGTCGCATATCTCGCTCGAGACTCGCCAATGCAAGTCAATGGATGCAAGCAATAAATAAATCGCACAGCGAGTGCTGTCCGATTTTTACGCACAGATCTCCATTGAAAAGCCGGCAATTCATCTGCCACGTACAGTAAAGTCACAGAGGGACCCAACAGGAAAGATTACATACAGTGTATACACATAGAATAGACAGATATAAAAAGGTCAGTGACATATACAATTATTAGTGTGTGCAGACTACTGTACATGCATTTAATTAAAACATTTTTCTGAAAAAAATGGAGTGGGCTCCAGCGTAATTTTCTTAACCAGCAGAGGGAAAGTCCCAGGCTATTAATATCAGTTAACAGCTGTAAACTTAGCCTTTACAGCTAATAGCCTAGGAAGGAGCCGTGGATATTGGGCGCCCCCAGGCTAAAAACATCAGCTCCCAGTAGCCCCAGAAAAGGTGCATCTATAAGACAAAGTCACGGCACCTGCGCACTGCAGGACTTTACTCTGCCCTCAACAGGGCAGAGCAGTACGCCTGCGCCGGAGCGGCAACAAAAGGAAGAGGACGTCATTGCAAGAAGATGGGAGGTGCCATATCTAGACCTGCGACACCCATCAGACCGGATCGCCCCCCGGGTGAGTATAATCAAACTTGTTTTTCTTATCTTTCAGGTTACATCGGGGGCTTTTCTACAGCATTCTAGAATGCTGTGGATAAGCCCCTAATGGCTGTGGCCGCAGTTTATATATAAAAAATGAGTTGACATGTTCCCTTTAATGGCGTCAGTGATGTAAAACCCAGAGTATTTTCCTCCAGCACACTACGTGCTCTGAGGTTTAAGCTAAGTTCCGTAATGGGCTGATTGTTGTGTGAACATCCATAAAGCGGGTGGAAGGGTGTACAACTTATCCCCACCTGCAGAACCGGCACCGTCGTGTGCTGACAGGACCTGTGTGATGTCAGAGTCATGTGTTCAGTCACATGGGAAGAGTCACATGCCCTGGAGCTTAAATAGCTGGACTCTAGAGGCAGTTTTTGGTCAGCAAGACAGGAGAGAGGATTCTCCAGTGGTTTGTGTGTCTTGTGAAGGAAAGACTGAAACTGTGGCTCCAGAGCGGGATGTTACCTGCAACGTATGGACTATGTTACAGCATTTTGCTTTCTTTCTTTTCCTGTTTTTGCCGGAAGGGCTGTGCTTACTTTCCCCTTCTTGTTGGTTTATGCTGCCATATAATAAACCAACTGAAGACTTAAAGAGACAGTGTTCCTGTTTTCTACCTCCGTGTACCGCCAAGTGAGTTGAACTACCACAGCAAACACTGTATGTAATCCATCTATTCTATCCTGTCAGGTCCTGCTGTGATTTTACTGTACGCGGCTGCTGAATTGCCAGCTTATCTATCTATATATGAGTGTGACTATGTGTAAATGTCAGAGAATTGCTCTGTGTAAAAGCTCATGTTAAAATGGCATTGCAATCGAATAGCAAACGCCCTGCATTTGGATGTAAATTGGATGCTAGGTGTGAAAAATCAGATTACACTCACATGACACTCGTCCATTTTTGGTCCTGATACCGGAACATTTTTTCCACCCATATGGGTATGAGCCCTAAGGAACATTTCCACTGCTCATCATGAATTCGACAAGAGACACTTGTCCCGCTCACTTTTTTGGAACATGGTGTGAACGTTTAGACTACGTGCACACGTTTTGGATTTGTTGCGGATCCGCAGTGGATTCTCCGCGCGGAAGTGCAGCAGATCAAGTGTTTCACCAACTAATGTTATTCTATGGGAAAAAAAATAAATACTGTGCACATGCTGCGGTAAATTCTGCACGGAATCCGCAGCGGTTTATTTTCCGCAGCATGTTAATTCTTTTTGCGGATCCACTGCGTTCTTTCACGCATTGAATTAATGAAATCCACAGGGGTAAAAACACATGTCAATCCGCAAAAAAAATCCACAAAAAAAAAAGTGCGGGGATTTTCATATGTGTTTTCTGGCAAGAGATGCAGAATCCGCTCAGGAAATTCCTGGGCCCAATCCGCAACGTGTGCACATACCCCAACAGTCGCAAAATTTAGCAAATCCTCATGCTGCACCAAAATGTTGAGGTTTTTTTACACCAGTAAAAGCTTTGATGAATCAGGGCTAGTATGTGTAGGAATTTGAAACTGCTGAAAAAAAAAAACATTTTTGGATGTCTTCTAGTGTTAGATTTATTGCCCAGCTACAAAAAAAATGAAATAAATTGGTCCAAATGACTAAAATCTGAAGAAATCAGTTCACAGCTGATATGCACCCTTGACTACATCAGGGAAGATAAACCACTCCTGTATAGACGTCAAGGGACAAATAAACTGCAAACACATTCCCTTTAACATGAGCAGAGCATTAGTGGATATTAGCAACTTGGTTACCGGTATTTGATTTCTCTTGCAATGAACGGGGTATTTTTTGCAGATATTTGGAATGGCTAAAGCTTCGCCCCCATAAATTGCTTATTCCTAAAAATGTGATATTTGTACAAAGTCTGATCTGTAAGGGAATATAATTGCTGCAGTCTTGGGCTCACATCCCACTCACGTACTAAGTATACAGCATAATGTGCACATTGTGAGCAGAGATCTGCAGGAGATCCGTATATACAGGGAACTAGAGCTGCACACACAACATTTCTAAAGATCTTTATGATTCCCAGGTAAGTGGCAGAAAGCAAGAGCAATTTTCAACAGGAAAACAGAAACATTTTGAGCAGTTTTTTACATTTCTTATCTGAAGTGGCTCCCTAAGAAATTATCCATTTTTACAATCTAGATCAATAACCAAAGAAGTCCAAGACTAGACTGAATGTCCATAAAAGCTGTCCTGTACACCCTATAGTACAGAGGTTATGATGAGTAATGTTCAGAAAGTCTAAGCTGTTATTGGATGAATTTCAACCCGTTTTCCTACTAAAGGGTACCTTGTATGGCATTACCATAAGATGCCGGACGTAAAGAAGTGGCTGAACCCTAATCTGTATACTGCAAAATTCTTGGCATACAGTATATCTAGGGACTTTTCTTCTTTTAATGGAAGAAAAACAAAATATATTACCATGTGCATGCTTGTAATGGTATGGTGGCTGCCTTCTCACGCCACAAATACCGAGTGACAAAACATCCCAAAGCCTCTCAAGGGGATAAACACTGCAAGATAAGCATGAAGCGCTGCTAAAAACACTTATTTCATAATAATGCTTCAGTGTAAACAAGCTGCAGATCAACTGATGAATAAGCAAAACGTTCGTTCATTGGGTGAAAAAAATATTTTGTGCCGCACAAGAAAATCACTGTTCTCGGCAGCGCAGGGTCCTATGTAAACAGGACTCACACTGCAGAGAAGAATGGCAGCCTATGTGCACTGAGCGATCAATATAGGTCACTCAGTGCGCATCGTTAACTTTGGTCTGCCTGTGTAAACAGGGATTTATTTGACCATCGATCAGTAAAGGTTTATTGATCGGTAGTTGCACTGTGTCGCTGGTTCGTCTGTGGAAATGTACCCTTAGGGTATGTGCAGACGTTGCAGAATCTGCTGTGTAATTTTCCGCGCAGATTTTGCTAAATCCGCAGGTAAAATGACCTGCTTGTTACCTGCGGATTTAGTGCGGATTTGATGTGGATTATCCGCGTTTTTTGTGCGGATTTCCCCTGCGTTTTGAGACCTGCGGATTTCTATTTAGAGCAGGTCTCATAACGCAGCGGAACTGCACAAAAGAAGTGACATGCTGTGGATTTAAATCTGCACCAAATCCGCGCTGAAAAATCCGCAGCATGTGCACTGCGTTTTATTTTTCATTGCATATAATGCTACTGTACATCACTTGCAGTTCTGCTGCAGATCTGCAGCGGCGGATCCGCAGCAGATTCCGCAACGTGTGCACATAGCCTTAGGGCTCATATTCGCATGCGAGAAACTCAGACAAGTCTCGCACGTCAATACCCGGCACTGCCGCCGGCACTCAGGAGTGGCACTGCCGCCGGCACTCAGGAGTGGAGCGTGCGGCTGCATAGAAATATATGCAGCCGCACGCTTCCAAATGCCAGCGGCAGTGCCGGGTACTGACGTGCGAGACTCGTCCGACTTTTTCGCATGTGAGTATGAGCCCTTAGTCGAAGATTCCAGGGCAAGATAGCGGTTCCACACATCAGAATGGCTGTTTCTACACAATCAAAATGGGATTTTTTTGCACCCCCATTTCCAAAAGACAGTTCTGAACTGTATGAACCTTTTTCTAAATAGTTGTTTTCATGAATGTAGTGTTGTCATATTATTACAGATTGAGCCAAGAACGGACCTCGCTGTTATTGCTGCAAGTTTTGTAGTTTTCATTTAATGATTAGTAGGGCTGCAGGGGTCCGACATCATTAATGGTTTATTCTAGCGGATCTCTAGAGCTAAACGCACACTATACTAGGAAAAAGCTCCCTGCGTCCACTCAAATTACCAGGGTCCATATTTACCTTACAGAGGGTTCTTTAGACCTCCCTCTGGCTCAGGTGTGTATAAACTGAAGCCTGTGGGTCACATGCGGCTCATAATGCCATTCTGTGCGGGCCCCAGCGATATGGACCGACAAGTGTTTGACAGGTTAACTACAGTATATGTGAGCAGCCACACATGCAGAATAGTGGCTGCAGCTGAGCAGGGACTGGCAAGGACTAATGGTGCACTGTGTAGACCTCTATGGATGCCTCATCTACTAGATAATCATCTAATTCTGTCTGTCTGTAATAGAAATCCCGCATCGCAGATTGGATGTGGGTGTTGCTGGGGGAGTGCAGCGGGCACGCCCCTTGGATACCCGACCGCGGCCTTAGCAACGTCACAGGGACTGTCACAGAACAAATGGAGGGGAAAATGAGCAAATGTAGGGGAAAATAATTATTGCGGAGTGATGACACGATGTGTGTGGGCGGCAGTGGGTGCTGACGCCGGCCCTGCATAGTTCACTCATGTTTACTAAACAAGTTCTGTCAGTCACAGTGTGATGTAGTTCAGTCACATTTACTGAACACGTTCTGCCAGTCACAGTGTGACGTACTTCTGTCACGTTTACTGAATACTTTCTGTCAGTCACATTGCGACATAGTTCAGTCACGTTCACTGAACACGTTCTGTCAGTCACAGCGTGCTGAACAGATACTTCTTTACTGTACGCTATCATGATTTACGCTTCCTGTCTTCCAATGGGTCGTAAGCGAAAATACGCCACTGAGGATGACAGAAAAGCAGCAGCAAGGCAACGACAACGTCGAAAGCAAGAGACACTTCAACAAACTGCCGCCAGACAAGCCCAGGATGCTGAATCTCCACCCATATACATATTCTAGAATACCCGATGCGTTAGAATCAGGCCACCATCTAGTACAGGAGAATGTGGGCTCTTGATCCATTTGCCACTCCAGAAAAGCAAAAAACCGGATCAGTTACTGGATCTAGAAAGCAACCGGATCCGTTACAAAAGAAAAAAAATGGATGGCTGAGTAACGGATCCATTCTCCATAGACTTCAACGATAACCCCTTTACGCCGGAAGGAGGTTTGCATGTTAATGACCAGGTCAATTTTAACAATTCTGACCACTGTCACTTTATGAGGTAAAAACTCTGGAACGCTTCAATGGATTCCGGTGATTCTCAGATTGTTTTTTGTAACATATTGTACTTCATTCATGACAATGGTAACATTTCTTAGACATGACTTGCGTTTATTTATGAAAAAAAAAAAATGGAAATTTTGCAAAAATGTACAATTGTTGAACCTTTCATTTTCATGCCCTTAAAATCGCAGAGATATATGTCACACAAAATACTTAAACACTCCCATGTCCACTTTACTTCAGCACAATTTTGGAACCATTTTTTTTGTTAGGAAGTTATAAGGGTTAAAAGTTGACCAGCGATTTCTCATTTTTACAACATTTTTTTAGGGACCACATCATATGAGAAGTTACTTTGAGGGGTCCATATGATAAAAAAATACCTAAAAGTGACGACATTCTAAAAACTGCACCCCTCAAGGTGCTCAAAACCACATTCAAGAAGTTTATTACCTTCACAGGAATTTTTGGAATGTGGAAAAAGAAAAAATGAACATTTAACTTTTTTCACAAAAAATTTACTTCAAATCCAAATTTTTTTATTTTTTACAAGGGTAACAAGAAAAAAACGGACCCCAAAATTTGTTGTATAATTTCTCCTGAGCATGCCAATACCCCATATGATGGAGAAAAGCCACTGTTAGGGCACACAGCAGAGCTCAAAAAGGGAAGGAGCACCATTTGACTTTTTGAATGCAAAATTTGCTGGAACAATTGGAGGACGCCATGTCACGTTTGGCGGGCCCCTGAGGTGCCTGAACAGTGAAAATTCCACACAAGTGACACCATTTTAGAAACTAGACCCTTGAGGCAACTGATGTAGATGTATGGTGAGCAGAACATTGCTTCACAGAAGTTTATAACGTTGAGCCGTGAAAATAAAAATTTCAAAAAAAAAAAAATCATTTTCCCTACAAATATGTTGCATTTTCATAAGGGTAACAGGAGCATTGCACCATACAATTTGTAGTGCAATTTCTCCCGAGTATGCCAATACCCCATATGAGGGAGAAAACTACAGGGCTCGGAAGGGAAGGAGCGTCATTTGACTTTTTGAATGTAAAATTTCCTAGAATCATTGGCGGACACCATGTTGCGTTTGGAGAGCACCTGATGTGCCTAAACAGTGGAAAACCCCCACAAGTGACACCATTTTGGAAACTAGATACCACAAGGAATGTATTTAGATGTGTGGTGAGCACCTTGAACCCCCAGGTGCTTCACAGAAGCTTATAACTTTGAGCCGTAAAAATACTAAAATCACATTTTCCCCACGTTACTGACGCGGCAATAACAAAGATGTGCACTTTTATTGTTTATATTTTTTTCATACAAATATTTATTTACGGGTACAATAGCTTTTGATTTTTTATTTTTTTTAATATTTTTACGATTATTTAAAGAGACATTTTTTAAATTTTCTCACTAAGGGACTGTCCCTTTTTTTGCAGGCTAAAAGCTTGTATAGCATGGGGATGACGCAGAATCCCCATGCCATGCAAACTTTCAGCTCTGCACTGACAGAGAAAGTCGCTGATCATGCACTGTACATGATCAAGCAACTTTCCTAGCTCTGGTGACCCGAATGTCATCATGAAGACATCGAGTCACCATGGTAACTATCGGGACCCCGTGGGGTCTCCGATCCAAGGGCAGAGGGGCTGTCATCGCTCTGCCAAGTTCCGGAATGCTGCGATTGAGTCTGATCGCAGCATTTAGGGGGTTAAAGTGCCGGGAGTGGTGTGGCACCACTCGCTGGGTGTCGCTGTCAGAATCAGCTGAAACCAGTCAGCGATCGTGCGCGCACAATCACAATGAAGTAATAATACGTCCCGCATCAATAAGGCCGAGGGCACGTGGACATATTATTACTGACTATGTCGGAAAGAGGAAAAAAAAAAAGATTCAGCAGAGATCAGTTATTTAAAAATGGACTAAAAAGTTGTGTCTGAACAACTTTTTTGCTAATGGATTCCTGCTGGATCAATTCTAACTGGACATGTGAACAACGCATCTACTATAAATTTGCCATACGTGTCACAAAACTAATACCCCTTTCATTTTTATTGCTGCCCTTGAGATTGTCATACTGAACCAATGTGGCCATGAGACAAAAAAGGTTGTGCA
The DNA here is from genome assembly GCA_033576555.1 of Oophaga sylvatica. Lineage (NCBI taxonomy): Eukaryota > Metazoa > Chordata > Amphibia > Anura > Dendrobatidae > Oophaga > Oophaga sylvatica. The sequence goes on along the minus strand of JARQOD010000005.1, from coordinate 120,808,489 downwards.
CCTCTGCTCTAGCTGGTATATGTCTGCATACTGTTTAACTGTACAGAAAAGTGGGCTTTCACCATACAATTTTCACCATACAATTATACCATGCAGTAAAAGATTTGGGGATTTTTCTGCTGAGTGTGTACCTTCTGGGCCCTTATCTTTGACAGTGGTCACAAACACTACACCAAGACTAAGATCAAGTATGGTACATCTTTTCCAATGGTGATTAAAAGGCTGTATGGGGCCTTGATGGAACTGCTGCAGAAAATGCGGCATGATTGTACACTTAGCAGTGTGTAACTTTTTCCACCAATGGAGAATAACTGCTGGAAATTACTCTAGCAATGAAACTTACAGCTAACCCAAAACACTGCACAATTTGCTCCCTACAGGCTATAACTTTTAGTGACATCTGTCTGTCCTGTGATATGCATGGGGGGGGCTTACTGGTGGCGCTGAAGTCAGAAGTTGAAGAACCACAATCCAAGGCTTTATTTGTTGTCCCATGAACAAAGTACATTTTAATTGACAGATCTTAGATAAAATATAATATGTTATGCTTAATATGTTATAAAATATAATATGTTATGTTTTAAAGAGCAAATGGCCTAATTTAAATGTGTAATAAAGGATAAAAATCTTGAATAATACAGATAAAGTATGATGCAACAATAGTGTCCCCCAAACACAGTAGGATACCCCCTTAGTGAATTTCTCCACAGGAACTGTATAATGAGCCTACTGAACGCCCCCCTTCTCGACAAAGTATGGAGACCGGACTTTAAGCCCCATACAGTATAATGGGATCTTTGCGGCACTCCACATAGTATAATGGGCCTTACATAGTGCTCCATACACTATAATGGGCCCCACACGGTGCTCCAAACACTAAAATGGACCTTACGTAGAGCACGATACAGTACAACAGGCTCTGCATTGTCCTACAAACAGAATAATGGTCCCCACATTAAAAAAATGCTCACCTCTCCTCATTCCCCTGCTGCTCCGGTCTCAGCCAGTGAGTGGTCTGAAGCTCTTCATTGCTTGGTACTGGGGCACGCTGTAATGACGTCATTGCACCCGCCAGAGGCAGAGTGGTAAAGGTGGCTTAGGGAGCGTCGGTTGACGCTCCGTCCTTCATCATTGCTTTCAACTGTATCGGCATCCAGTATGCAGACACAGCTGAAAGTGCGATGCCAGGCAGAGGGCTTGCCCGGCGTCGCAGGCCAAATATGCTCACCCTGCGGGCCAGATTAAGCCTGTGGACCAGGGTTTTACATATGTCGTATATATCGTGCTGCTAGTTTGGGTCAGAAACGTGCATCCATGAAGTCAGCCTGAGCCCTAAAGCACACAGCAGAGCCAGACAACCCACAGGTGCTACCACACAGGCGTTGTGGAGGGGCTTGCATATAGCTCTAATCTATCCTAGAAGCAATGATTCAGGGGAGAAAACCACTGTACAAATGGCATCTGATGGAGTGTACAACAGTTGTTTTGTTAGATCTGTACAGAATGTAACAGAAAAGGTACAGTATATATACACACAGGTTCAAAGCATTATATCAGGAGAACGAGAATGGCTCACAAGCCGCTTACATGAGGGGATAACTAATTACAAGCGGTCCAAGGCAGGAAGCATTAGCCGAAATACACAGTGGCAATGAAAGGACCTAATATGACATATGACAATGTTGTCTGCAGCGGAGAACATTTATACAGGAGACAAAAAAAAAAAAAACTTACATAAAATATTTTTTACATGATTGTGTAATGTTCCAGGCTCATTCACACTTCAGTTTTCCACTGACAAATTCATTCTATTCTATTTTTTTATTTTTGCTGACCGATGATCCACAAAAACAAAAGTGCAGACACATACCTATTTTGCTAACCAAACCAGCCACTCAAGCAAATAAGTCAGTGAAAAAAAAATAAGGTTAGAGCTACATGGATGACACTGCTCAGATTATATCAGTGGATAGCACTACAGCCTTGCAGCGCTGGAGTCCTAGGTTCGAATCCCACCAAGGACAACATCTGCAAGGAGTTTGTATGTTCTCCCCGTGTTTGCGTGGGTTTCCTCCGGGTACTCCGGTTTCCTCCCACATTCTAAAAACATACAGAAAGGGAATCTAGATTGTGAGCCCCTTCGGGGACAGCGACAATAATGTGTGCAAATTGTAAAGCGCTGCGGAATATGTTAGCGCTATATAAAAATAAAGATTATTATTATTATAGCTCATTGGCCTAGATTCAACTAGTTTGCACCAAAATTGTAGCATAAACTTTTTGAAGAGTTACTAAGTTCTTGCAAAAATTGTGCAAAAAAAAAATGAGCGACTTGTTAGTTCAACGCTAGGTTTTGCCTAAAAACAAAAAAAAAAAAAAAATGGACACGCTGCAAAACACTGATGAAAACTGGTGCCCTTTATTTGTTGGGGAAAAAAAAAGCGCAGGAATTCAGTTTACGCTGCACTGCGGAGAGATTCTAGTGATATTTCCCGCTCTCGGCGCATGCAGTGTTATTCCAGGAATTTTCTATGGATCTCCATACATAAAGGTCTATATTTATATCTTACCTGGCTTTAAAGGGAACCTGTCACCAGAAAAAATGCTATTAACCTGTAGACATGGGGTTAATCTGCAGGATAATTGCGCTATTATGCTAAACGCTGCCAGGAGTGTTCTGTTTCAGTCACCGCTCTAAGTATACAGAGCGGTGGCTATAACTGCACCCCGGCACTGACTTGACACTGGCTCCGCAATGGAGCTAGCCGGCGCCTGCACTTGGCCTAACGCTGCGGAGAGAAAATCAACTTTATTCTCGCCAGCAGCATTCCCATTCTATTCACAGGGGCGACGCCGGCGAGGGTTCAGTCACCGCTCTGAGTATACAGAGCATCCGCTGTTACCGCACCCCCGGCCCTGACATCCAGCCGCATTGTGGAGCCAGTATTGAGAGTGCGGTTATAGCCACTGCTCTGTATACTGAACCCGCACCAGCGCCACCCCATGACTGGAACGGGAACGCTGCTGGGGAGAATAAGGTTCATTTTATCCCTGCAGCGTTTGGCTACGTGCAGATACCGGATACCATAATAAAGCAATTAACCTGCAGATTATCCCCATATCTGCAGGTTAATAGCATTTTGCTGGTGACAGGTTCCCTTTAGTAATGTTAGTTATATCATGGGCATCAATGTATTTGGCGACAGAGAAACATGTATCAAAGAAAACTTTAAAACCCTTCAGGTGACTAAAGGGCCCGTCTCACATAGCGATATCGCTACCGAGATCGCTGCTGAGTCACTAGTTTTGTGACGCAGCACCGAGCTCACCAGCGATATCGCTGTGTGTGACATTCAGCGACGATCAGCCCCCCTGCCGGGTATCGCTGATCGTCACTGAAATGTCAGGACCTTTTTTTGATCGCTGGTCTCCCGCTGACAGGCACGCATCGCTGCGTGTGACAGGCGGGAGACCAGCGATCCGCTGGTAACCAAGGTACACAGCGGGTTTCCAGGCGCGGGGCTGTGCCTAGAAACCCGTTGTGTACCTTGGATACCAGCGCCCTGATGCAGGGAGCTGGTATCCAAGGTACACAGCGGGTTTCCAGGCACCGCGCAGCGCTTGGAAACCCGCTGGGTACCTTGGATACCAGCTCCCTGCATCAGGGCGCTGGTATCCAATGTACACTGCGGGTAACTAAGCGATGTTACCCGCAGTGTCGCTGTCCCAGATCGCTGCCTGAGCTGCCTGTTTGGCAGCTCAGCAGCGATCATGTAGCGATACACCAGCGATCCTGACAAGTGCATATCGTTGTCGGGATCGCTGGTGTATCGTTATGTGAGACCCAGCCTTAAAAAGAGAATGTCACCCAGGACACATCCAATTAATTTGGTTGTGTTAATGGACCCAAACAGCCAGAGTCTTCAGCGGTCAGGTGACTAAAGAATAGGCTGTCATCGCTTCCTGTCCCAGGACACCAGTGGAGCAGCCAGCGCTGGAGCCTCGGGGTTAGAGCCAGAGAGCAGGCCTTATTTTTATCATTTAAAACCGTCCCGGAATTTTTATTATTTGGTAATATTTTTTTAAAAAACAAACTTATTTAAAATTAACGAGTCCTTATTTAGAAATTAAAATACGTAGGATGATAGGATAAAAGCTTTCAGATAACCACAGATACATGATCAGGTGTAATGCAACTATCCTACAAACATGTTCTATACATAGAGTGTCCATAACGTGAAGGGTTACATAAGATTGAGAACTGCAGCCCAACAAAAACAAGTAAAGTCCAAGAGTTATAACAAGACTGTAAGCAGAAACGTCTCCGGTACGGACAGAAATAGCTCTGCAATCTCGAGGACGGCAAAGTGTTTCCCCTGATCACAGAAGACACCAAGGAGCTTACTGGTCAGAGCGGCTCCAGCAAATGTTACTAATGTAGAAGTCTCATGTTACTCCACAATTTCACAATAACTAATTCACCGTTCCCTGTGATTAAAGGGGTTGAGCCCTTTCAGAAGTTTTTCCTTCTTAGTTAAAGGGGTTGCCCGGTCTTGAGCACAGCACTCTGTAAGGACTCTCGGATGCTGGCATCGGGAATGTGACTTAAGATTAGCATTAATGCAATCAAAGGCCGACTACACATGCATGGCCTCGCTCAACGCAAGTGTACCGAGTGAGGCCGGACACAGTCTAGTTGGAATGTGGTTAGTAGTATGCAAATCGCATACTTGCGGTCACATGACCACCCGCTCCAAGAGAATTCTCATTGCACGCAATGTGCGATAAAAAGTGACTGCAGACTTGTAGCCTAAGGCCAGAAACCGGTCTTAAAAACAAGCTGCTTTAGGCCGGGATCACACATGCGACGAAAACATCCATCGCTCGCATGTGAAATCCCAGCTCTGGCGCCGGCACTCGGGAGTGGAGCGAGCGGCTGCATGTATTTCTATGCCGGCGCCAGAGCTGGGATTTCACATGCGACCGACGGACGTTTTCGTCGCATGTGTGATCCCGGCCTTACTCTCCCTTTCCCGGGTCCAGTGCCGAGTCCCCGTTGCTCTCAACGCCTGTTGTCTGCAGAGCTGGCTTCATTTTAAGCAGAGCTGTGTAGTCGTTAAGCCAAACCTCCAACTCCTCAATTTCCATGACACCGACTCCACGGCCCTGATTTTAAGGTTATGTGCACACGTATCAGAATTGCCGCAGAAATTTCCGCGGCAATCCCTCACCTCCCTGCCGTGGGAAATACACATTTTATTGGTATGCGTATTCCGGCTAAAAACTAGCGTTTTGCAAGCGTAATTAGCTTGCAGAATGCTAGCGTTTTCCAAGCGATCTGTAGCATCACTTGGAAAACTGACAGGTTGGTCACACGAGTCAAACATAGTGTTTGACTCGTGTGACCAACTTTTTACTATAGATGCTGCCTATGCCGCATCAATAATAAAAAGATCTAATGCAGCCTTCCTGAGCGTCGCAACGCTCCCGGCAACTCCCGTTCCCAGTGATGCCTAGCTACAATGACCCCAGATGACGTAGCATCACGCGAGACCGCTACGTCATCTGAGGTCATTGTCGTAAGGCATCCCTGGGAACGGGAGTTGCCGGGAGCATCGCTGAAGAGCGGGAAAGCTGCGGGGGGCCGCCGAAAGGTGAGAATATCACAATTTTTTATTTTAATTGTTTTACCAGGGATATGGTACCCAGGGCCTGGAGGATAGTCTCCTCTCCTCCAGACCCTGGGTACCATCCACATGAACCGCTCACTTTGCACATGGTGGGCATAGCCACATGCGGAAAGTAAGCGGTTCAATGCATTCCTATGGCGGAGGAATTGCCATGACTCGGGAAAAAGAATGAACATGCTGCATTTTTTCCCGCGATGCGTTTTTTTTTGCAGAAAAAAAACCGCAGCATGTGCACAAAAATTGCGGAATGCATTGTACTAATAGAATTCTTAATGCATGCGTTTTTTCAGTGGAAAACCGCCGCAAAAAACGCTAAAAAAAACGCGAAAAATCTTGAACATGTGCACATAACCTAAGACTATGTGCACACGTTGCGGAATTGCCGTGGAAATTTCCGCGGCAATTCCGCACCTCCCTGCCGCGGGAAATACGCATATTAGAGGTATGCGTATTCCCGCTAAAAACTAGCGTTTTACAAGCGTAATTAGCTTGCAGAATGCTAGCGTTTTACAAGCGATCTGTAGCATCGCTTGGAAAACAGGTTGGTCACACGAGTCAAACAAGTGTGACCAACTTGTTACTATTGATGCCGCATCAATAGTAAAAAGATCTAATGTTAAAAATAATAATAAAAAATAATAAATTGTGATATTCTCACCTCCTGGCGGCCCCCGCAGCCTTCCTGGTCCTCGCGATGCTCCCGGCCAATCCCGTTCCTAAGGATGCATTGCGACAGACCCCAGATGACGTAGCATCACACGAGACCGCTACGTCATCTGGGGTCATTATCACTATGCATTACTGGGAACGGGATTGGCCGGGAGCTTCGTTGAGAGGCGGGAAGGCTGCGGGGGCCGCCGGAAAGTGAGAATATCACGATTTTTTATTTCAATTATTGTTTTTACATGGATATGGTACCCAGGGCCTGGAGAAGAGTCTCCTCTCCTCCAGACCCTGGGTACCAACCGCACTTGAACCGCTTACTTTGCGCATGGTGAGCATAGCCACATGCGGAAAGTAAGCGGTTCAATGCATTCCTATGGCAGCGGAATCGCCGCGATTCCGCAAAAAAGAATGAGCATGCTGCGGATTCTTCCGCGATGCGATTCCGCCACGGAAAAACACGCAGCATGTGCACATCATTGCGGAATCCCATAGGATATAATGAGTTGTGTTGTGTAAGCGTTTTTGCCGCGGCAAAACCGCTAAGAATCCGCAACGTGTGCACAGACCCTAAGAGTGCTGCAGCCAATCAGTGAGTTCAGCAGCTCTGAGCTGTCAAGTCAGGCAGAACCGCTGCTCTCAGTTATTGGCTGCAGTGCTGTTGACAAGACTTCAGACAATAAGACACTGAAGTAGTGGAGACTGGCCACTGAACCAGGAGAGGGTGAGGCTTTTTTTTTTTTTTTGTAAATATGGAGCTTATAGCAAAAACTTTACAGTATGGTTCGTTGCACCCTGTGCATATAATGGAGGGGCGGCCTTTTCTTTGAACTGGACATTACATTCACGTATGGCTGTGTCCACTAGCCGGGTTTCAGCCCTCCTCAGCACTTATACACATCATTTGACAAATGGTAAGATTTTAATAGTAGAGGTTAGGATTGTCCCGAATAGGGTCACTGATGTGGTGGGATGGCTTTTACATTTTGTTTTGTTTTTTCAAAATTATGTTAACTAAGTGCTCCATGTTATTGTCATGCTTTATTAGGCTATGTGCAATTGAGTACAAATTTCTGCACCATTTCTGCAGCTCTAGGCAGGAAACCAGCTGAAAAAATGCACGTTATGGCCTGCGTTTTTGCCCTATTTCAGTGAAGTCAATGATGAAAAATGCACAGAACTGACATGCTGCAGATTATTTTCTGCACCAAATCTGCAAGTCACAAATAAGCAGTGTGAGCAGGACACGTCAGGTCTCTCATTCACTTTGCTGATATATATATATATATATATATATATATATATAACACACACACAATGACAACACTGCCAGTACAAAGATAGATATGGATTTGAGATATATATATATATATATATATATATTACACACACAACCCAATAGATATACAGTATATACAGCAAGGTGTGAGAGGCAACTGAAAATAAATAACCTTTATTGATAACAAGATTGCCACAGTTAAAAATGAGATGTGTAACAGCTCAGGCAGCAGGGTCTCCGGTGTTTTACCCACTCTAGATGCGTAACTCAGTGACCACCATGGGGCCTCCTAGGCTGATGGAAAGAGAGGATTGTAAAGTATCGGGACAAGAACAATCCCAATGTGCTGGCGCAGTATGATAAATTATCCGGAATCTTAATAGTGGCAGCCATGTATTTAATACCAATAAAGGGTACTCACTGGTCACGTCTCACTCCCCGGGCTGTATATTTGAGGATCACGTTTTCATTTATTGCTAGATTTATCAATACAGATAGTATTGTAATAACGCACTGAATATACGTAGGCAAAAATCCACATACACACAGCACCGGTACAGAGAGACGCACAGTGTAGACATATGTACAGCTCAGACTCACACGTACGTGCACACACACACTCACTCTCGGCCACGCTTCCCCTCACAGCCGCCGTCACACGCCCGTGACATGCCCCGTAATGCTGGGTGCGGGAAAGCCCGCAGGCCGCAGACATCACGGAGCAGGCCGCGCCGCGGTCACACAGCCTCTCATGCAGCAGGCCGGTATCCGCGCGGCACATCGTCACCGGGCACACGGAGCGATACATCCGGGCCCTGTACGGCCCTCACCTTAGAGCCCGCTCTCTGCGAACCGCCGGACGTCTTCTCCGCCATCTTGCGTCGCTACAGCCCTGCAGGCTGAATAATCGAGAGCAGAAGGAGGTGTGTGCACGAGTGGCCGCCAATCAGCCTTGAAGCCGATACCTGAGCTATCGATCCCCTGTGTAGAGCACAGGATCGGGTTGTGCGGCGCTGTGATGACGTCATTGGGCTGTGTGGGAGGAGGGCAGTGAGGGCTGCGGCTGTGTGGCGCCCCCTTGTGTCCCTCACTCCCTGCGGCAGCGCCGGTGCGGATGGCTCAGTGGTGACTGCAGTGGGGCTGTGCGGGGAGAATCTCAGCGCTGACAGTAGCGTCGGACTGGAGCACCTTGGGCCCACCAGAGAAAATCATTCTTGGGGCCCACTATGTAGCTACATAGAAATAAATAAAAGACCACCAATTGTAAAACACACTATTATCGGGGTATAATATAAGGTAGTACATGTCTTAATCAGGGGCGGACACAGACTGTAGTGGGCCCCTGTGCAAGAAATTTTTCGGGCCCCCCCCCCCCGCACTTTATAGGGCAACAAAGTTATGTAATCATATAGATTGTAATATTTATTTAGAACGCAACTATCATATCTAAATAGTAAAGTTGATTAATATGATCATAAAAACTAATAGGGAGATAGATGATACCTACCTGCCCGTTCTACCTACCACTTGCGTAGGTCAGTCACAAACCTCAGTGGGCCCCTTTAACACAGACCACGATTCATGATGCACAGATACAGCAGAGAAATATCGGTATAGTACAATGCCAAATACTTCACTTTTTCCATTACATGAGTGATATCTATTGTAAATTCTAAAATAGCTCAAAAACCGCCAAATCCTCACAGCGCACAGAACAGACTGGACAGTACAGTCCTCCATACAATATTATGGGCACCACAGTCTCCCCTCATCACCCATATAATACCCCATGCAGGATGTCACCCCCTCCCAATATGATAATGCTCCCATTACAGGATACTGGTCCCCATATAATGCTCCATACAGAATACTGGACCCAGTATAATGCTCCATACAAAATATGGAGCTCTCCTCTGCGCTGTACTGCGTTCTGCACTGTTACGGCTCAGGAAAGGGCGCTGTGGAAAGACTCCCCATTATCATCATGATTGCCTCCCCATCATCATCATGGCCTCCCCATTATCATCAATGCCTGCCCATCATCATCATCATCTCCTCCCCATCATCATCAATGCCTGCCCATCATCATCTTCTCCCCATCATCAATGCCTGCCCATTAGCATCAATGCCTGCCCATTATCATCATCTCCCCATCATCATCAATGCCTCCCCATTATCAGCAATGCCTGCCCATCATCATCTCCTCCCCATCATCATCAATGCCTGCCCATCATCATCTTCTCCCCATCATCAATGCCTGCCCATTATCATCAATGCCTGCCCATTATCATCATCTTCTCCTCATCATCATCAATGCCTCCCCATTATCAGCAATACCTGCCCATCATCATCTTCTCCCCATCATCAATGCCTGCCCATTATCATCAATGCCTGCCCATTATCATCATCTTCTCCCCATCATCATCATCAATGTCTCCCCATTATCATCAATGCCTGCCCATCATCATCGCCTCCCCATCATCATTATCGCCTCCCCATCATCTTCTCCCCATCATCAATGCCTGCCCATTATCATCAATGCCTGCCCATTATCATCATCTTCTCCCCATCATCATCATCAATGCCTCCCCATTATCAGCAATGCCTGCCCATCATCACACACAGACAGCACCACAGCACACAAGCACTCTCTCACATACAGACATACACACACACATATCAAAAAACTGACCGGCACATCCAAACATAGATCCAGTGTGAACAGGTGCTAAACCTAGAGTCACCAACTCATGCATATACAGAAAAAAAGGTAGCACACTGTAGCGCTATAGCTTGCAAACACGAAATATGATAAATGAATTGCATCACTGCCTTAGAAATATGAAAAATTGAGAAGTCTTAGTGCATAAGATGGCCAAATTATGTGTACCTGATAGCCACGTTAAGGCTCTTCTCGTATATCAGGTCCTAACTAATGCCAATCCTCGCTTAGAAAAGTCTGTCTGCATGGGAACATATGAATCCTCTCTTCAGACTAAAATCTACATCTCTGTGGAGGGGTAATGAACCTGGTGTAATTAAAAAGCCTGTGACCAACAGGTGGAGTGCTCAGGTAGAAGGTAAATGAATACATATCAAAAAACTGACCGGCACATCCAAACATAGATCCAGTGTGAACAGGTGCTAAACCTAGAGTCACCAACTCATGCATATACAAGAAAAAAAGGTAGCACACTGTAGCGCTATAGCTTGCAAACACGAAATATGAAAAATGAATTGCATCACTGCCTTAGAAATATGAAAAATTGAGAAGTCTTAGTGCATAAGATGGCCAAATTATGTGTACCTGATAGCCACGTTAAGGCTCTTCTCGTATATCAGGTCCTAACTAATGCCAAAACTTATCGACTCGAGTATAAGCCTAGGGTGGAAAATGAGATTATGCCCCATATGCTGCCCCATGTATTATGCCCCACAAGATGCTCCATAGATTGTGCCCCATATGCTGCCCATGTATTATGCCCCCATAGATGCTCCATAGATTGTGCCCTCATAGATGCTCCATAGATTATGCCCCCATAGATGCTCCATAGATTATGCCCCCATAGATTATGCCCCATAGATGCTCCATAGATTATGCCCCCATAGATGCTCCTTAGATTATGCCCCATAGAAGCTTCATAGATTGTGCCCCATAGATGCTCCTTAGATTATGCCCCATAGAAGCTCCATAGATTGTGCCCCATAGATGCTCCTTAGATTATGCCCCCATAGAAGCTTCATAGATTGTGCCCCCATAGATTATGCCCCTATAGATGCTCCATATATTATGCCCCATAAATGCTCCTTAGATTATGCCCCCATAGATTATGCCCCCATAGATGCTCCTTAGATTATGCCCCCATAGAAGCTCCATAGATTATGCCCCATAGATGCTCCATTGATTATGCCCCCATAGATGCTCCATAGATTATACCCCCATAGATTATGCCCCATAGATTATGCCCCCATAGATTGTGCCCCATAGATTGTGCCCCCATAGATGCTCCTTAGATTATGCCCCCATAGATGCTCCTTAGATTATGCCCCGATAGAAGCTCCATAGATTGTGCCCCATAAATGCTCCTTAGATTATGCCCCCATAGATCCTCCATAGATTATGCCCCCATAGATGCTCCATAGATTATGCCCCATAAGTGCTCCTTAGATTATGCCCCCATAGAAGCTCCATAGATTGTGCCCCCATAAATGCTCCTTAGATTATTCCCCATAGATGCTCCATAAATTATGCCCCCATAAATGCTCCACAGATTATGCCCCCATAGATTATGCCCCATAAATGCTCCACAGATTATGCCCCCATAGATGCTGCAAAAAAAAAAAAAAAGACATACTCACCTCTCGTCGCTGGGGGCCAGGTGCCGGTGTCCTGAGCAGGCGGGGACACCAGCGCGCTATGGGGGACAGGTGCCGGTGTCACCGCTCGCTCAGGGCCCCGGCACCTGAGATATTTACCTGTCACCGGGTCCACTGCTGAGCGCCGCTGTCTTCGGTCCTCCGGCAGTGAATGCTCAGGCAGGGGGCGCGGCGCTCACTAATGACGTCCTCTGCCTGAACATCGCAGCAAGAGAGGACGCGAGGACACAGCGGCGCTCAGCGGTTGGAGCGGGTGACAGGTAAGTAATGATATTCACTGCTTCCCACGCCCATGTGGGCGTGGGAAGCAGTGAATATTCATTTCTCTTTAGCAGCGGGGACAGGGGCTCCTGCCTCCTGTCACCCGCTGCTGCTCCGCTGGCACGGGGCCCCCATGGCAGCTGCGTGGTGTGCCACTATTAGCGACACGCCACCAGCTGGGGGCCCCTGGAGCAGCGGGGGCCCTAGGCAACTGGCCCCTGTATGCCAGCAGGTGCCAGGGCCCCCCAGATGCCAGGGCCCACCGGAGAATCCTCCGGTTCTCCGGTGGGCCAGTCCGACCCTGGCTGACAGGGTGGCATGGCGGAGAGCCTAGGAGCTGCTCGGAGACTAGCTCCATTCTAGGCTCCCTGTAGGACACGCAGAGGCGTAGCTAGGGTTTTGCTTCTGGGGGGCGAAACTTCTGAGTGGGCCTCTAACCAGGCAACATTGATTACAACTCAGTGACGCACCCTAAGGGCTCATACTCACTGGCGACGAAAATGTCCGACGCTCGCATGTAACATTCCAGCTCTGGCGCCGGCACTCGGGAGTGAAGTGTGCGGCTTCATAGAACTACATGCAGCCTCTCGCTCCACTCCCGAGTGCCGGCACCAGAGCTGGGATTTTACATGCGAGCGTCGGACGTTTTCGTTGCCAGTGAGTATGTGCCCTTATAGTGGATGTAGGAGATGACCGCGCTGTTACTGAAAATAATCTCTATATAAAGACCAACATGGATATTACCGCCATATGGTCAGTGGTAAATACCAGTCCTACAACATATATAACAGATCACAGTACAGTTACAGATAATGACTTACTGCCAGGGTCGGACTGGAGCACCTTGGGCCCACCAGAGAAAATCATTCTTGGGGTCCACTATGTAGCTAGATAGAAATAAATACAAAACCACCAATTGTGTGGGAAAACGTGCTAATATCAGGGTGTAATATAAGGTAGTACATGTCTTAATTAGACTGTGTGCAGAATTATCAGGCAAGTTGTATTTGAGAGGATTCTTTTTATTATTGAACAACAACTATGTTCTCAATCAACCCAAAAGACTCATAAATATCAAAGCTGAATATTTTTGGAAGTTGGAGTGGGTTTTTTTTTTAGATTTGGCTATCTTAGGAGGATATCTGTTTGTGCAGGTAACTATTACTGTGCAGAATTATTAGGCAACTTAATAAAAACCAAATATATACCCATCTCACTTGTTTATTTTCACCACGTAAACCAATATAACAACACAAAATTTAGAAATAAAACATTTCTGACGTTCAAAAACAAAAAATCAGTGACCAATATAGCCACCTTTCTTTACGATGACACTCAGAAGCCTTCCATCCATAGATTCTGTCAGTTGCTTGATCTGTTTACGATCAACATTGCGTGCAGCAGCCACCACAGCCTCCAGACACTGCTCCGAGAGGTGTACTGTTTTCCCTCCCTGAAGATCTCACATTTTATGAGGGACCACAGGTTCTCTATGGAGTTCAGATCAGGTGAACAAGGGGGCCATGTCATTATTTTTTCTTCTTTTAGACCTTTACTGGCCAGCCACGCTGTGGAGTATTTGGATGCATGTGATGGAGCATTGTGCTGCATGAAAATCATGTTTTTCTTGAGCGATACCGATTTCTTCCTGTACCACTGCTTGAAGAAGGTGTCTTCCAGAAACTGGCAGTAGGTCTGGGAGTTGAGCTTCACTCCATCATCAACCCGAAAAGGTCCCACAAGTTCATCTTTGATGATACCAGCCCATACCAGTACCCCACCTCCACCTTGCTGGCGTCTGAGTCGGAGTGGAGCTCTCTGCCCTTTACTGATCCAGCCTCGGGCCCATCCATCTGGCCCATCAAGAGTCACTCTCATTTTATCAGTCCATGAAACCTTAGAAAAATCAGTCTTAAGATATTTCTTGGCCCAGTCTTGACGTTTTATCTTATGTTTCTTGTTCAAAGGTGGTCGTTTTTCAGCCTTCCTTACCTTGGCCATGTCCCTGAGTATGGCACACCTTGTGCTTTTTGATACTCCAGTAACGTTGCAGCTCTGAAATATGGCAAAACTGGTGGCAAATGGCATCTTGGCAGCTTCACGCTTGATTTTCCTCAATTCATGGGCAGTTATTTTGCGCCTTTTTTTATTAACATGCTTCTTGCGACCCTGTTGGCTATTTGCCAAGAAACGCTTGATTGTTCGGTGATCACGCTTGAAAAGTTTGGCAATTTCAAGACTGCTGCATCCCTTTGACTTTTCAGAGTCCGTCAAATCTCTCTTCTGACCCATTTTGCCAAAGGAAAGGAAGTTGCCTAATAATTAAGCATACCTTATATAGGGTGTTGATGTTATTAGACCACATCCCTTCTCATTGCAGAGATGCAAATCACCTTATTTACATAATTGGCAGTTGGCTTTCAAGCCTATACAGCTTGGAGTAGGACAACATGTATAAAAAGGATGATGTGATCAAAATACTCATTTGCCTAATAATTCTGGACACAGTGTATGTAGCACGGATTGGGGTAGCCCCTGCATAGAATATACAGTAGCCCCCTCATAGGGTATAATACAGCACCCCATAAAATATAATGCAACCCCCCTCATAAGTTATAATGCAGCCCCCTCATAGAATTAAATGTAGCACCCTCATATGGCATAATGCAGTCTCCACACAGAATATAATGCAGCCCCCCACAAAATATAATGTAGCCCCCTCATAGGATATAATGCATCCCCCATCAAAGAGTATAATGCAGCCCCCTCAAAGGGTATAATGCAGCCCCCTCCACCATTGTCCTCACCACCTCCATCATTGCCTCCTCCCCCACAACCATTGTCCTTTCCCCACTACCATCATTGTCCTTTACACCACAACCATTGCTTTCTCCCCCAATACCCCCATCATTGCCCATTCCAACACCTCCATCATTGCCTCCCCCACCAACATCATTGCCTCCTCACTAGTGTTGAGCATTCCGATACTGCAAATATCGGGTATCGGCCGATATTGGCTGTATCGGAATTCCGATTCCGAGTTCCGATATTTTCGTCTTATCGGATACCGGAATCGGGATGTCACTGTCACTGTCTGTGTCCGTCGGTCGGGTCTGTCAGGAGTCAGCGGCACTTACCTGGCAGAAGATCTCCGGCGGTCACGTCCTGCACTGCTTCATGGCCGCCATCTTCTTTCCCCGGCGGTCACATGCAGTTTCTCGCGATAACTGCAGTGACTGCTGGGTAATCGCGGCCGTAAAGCAGTCAGTCCGATGACGTCACCGCCGGGGAAGCAGGTAATCAGCTGTGCTGCGTTGCAATGACAGGCTCTGCCTGTCATTGCGATGTAGCAGAGCTGGATCGTCGTGGGACTATCGTTATGGACTGCGTCGGACAGGTGGTATACTGTTGGTTTGTTTTTTTTCTTTTTTTACAGGAGATCGATGGCGTCGCAGGAATGAGTGTATAATAAAAGAAATGAAAACTGTGTTGTCTCTTTTATTTCATTAAAAGACTTTTTTCTTGCTGTGTCTTTTTTTTATACATTTAATAACTTTGGGATTAATAATGGATCGGTGTCTTATTGACACCTCTCCATTATTAACCGGGCTTATTGTCACCGTGCAATCAACGGTGACAATAACCCCTTATTACCCCGCTTGCCACCGCTACAGGGCAAGTGGGAAGAGCCGGGTAAAGTGCCACAATTGGCACATCTTTTGATGCGCCAAATGTGGGGCTGCTGTAGCCTGGTATTATCAGGCTGTTGAGGGCCAAAATCCATGGGCCTTGACAGTCTTTTAATACCAGGCCGCAGCAGTCTGCATTTTACTTGGCTGGTTAACAAAAATAGGGGGGATCCCCACGCCGTTTTTTTTTCGAGGGGATCCCCTATTTTTGTTAACCAGCCAAGCTAAGCAGACTGCTGTGGCCTGGTATTATCAGGCTTGCAAGGTCCATGGATATTGGATCCTTACCAGCCTGAAAAACCAGGCCTCAGCGGTCTGCTTCATCTGGCTGGTTAACAAAATAGGGGGGACCCCACGCCAATTTTTTTCAAGGGGATCCCCTATTTTTGTTAATCAGCCAAGATATGCAGACTGCTGTGGCCTGGTATTATCAGGCTGGCAAGGTCCATGGATCTTGGCTCCTTAACAGCCTGAAAATCCAGGCCTCAGCGGTCTGCTTCATCTGGCTGGTTAACAAAAATAGGGGGGACCCCACGCCAATTTTTTTCGAGGGGATCCCCTATTTTTGTTAATCAGCCAAGATATGCAGACTGCTGTGGCCTGGTATTATCAGGCTGGCAAGGTCCATGGATCTTGGCTCCTTAACAGCCTGAAAATCCAGGCCTCAGCGGTTTTCTTCATCTGGCTGGTTAACAAAAATAGGGGGGACCCCACGCCAATTTTTTTCGAGGGGATCCCCTATTTTTGTTAATCAGCCAAGATATACAGACTGCTGTGGCCTGGTATTATCAGGCTGGCAAGGTCCATGGATCTTGGCTCCTTAACAGCCTGAAAATCCAGGCCTCAGCGGTCTGCTTCATCTGGCTGGTTAACAAAAATAGGGGGGACCCCACGCCATTTTTTTTTCGAAGGGAACCCCTATTTTTGTTAATCAGTTCCCTCTGACGTCACTGATTGTGTCCCTGGCTGACCTGAAGTGAAAGTGGAAAGCAATCAATTAAGCTTTCCACTTAAGGGCCCGTCTCACATAGCGATATCGCTACCGAGATCGCTGCTGAGTCACTAGTTTTGTGACGCAGCAGCAAGCTCACCAGCGATATCGCTGTGTGTGACATTCAGCGACGATCAGCCCCCCTGCCGGGTATCGCTGATCGTCGCTGAAATGTCAGGACCTTTGATCGCTGGTTTCCCGCTGACAGGCACACATCGCTGCGTGTGACAGGCGGGAGACCAGCGATCCGCTGGTAACCAAGGTACACAGCGGGTTTCCAGGCGCGGGGCTGTGCCTAGAAACCCGCTGTGTACCTTGGATACCAGCGCCCTGATGCAGGGAGCTGGTATCCAAGGTACACAGCGGGTTTCCAAGCGCTGCGCGGTGCCTGGAAACCCGCTGTGTACCTTGGTTACCAGCGGATCGCTGGTCTCCCGCCTGTCACACGCAGCGATGCGTGCCTGTCAGAGGGAAACCAGCGATCAACAAAAGGTCCTGACAGTTCTGCGACGATCAGCGATACCCGGCAGGGGGGCTGATCGTCGCTGAATGTCACACACAGCGATATCGCTGGTGAGCTCGCTGCTGCGTCACAAAACTAGTGACTCAGCAGCGATCTCGGTAGCGATATCGCTATGTGAGACGGGCCCTTAAGCGATGTTACCCGCAGTGTCGCTGTCCCAGATCGCTGCCTGTTTGGCAGCTCAGCAGCGATCATGTAGCGATACACCAGCGATCCTGACAAGTGCATATCGTTGTCGGGATCGCTGGTGTATCGTTATGTGACACCCAGCCTTTACTCTCCTGTCAGGCAGGAGAGGAACTCATTCATTTGGGGTTTACTGTGAGGCTGCAGCATTAGCTGCGGTCCTGCAGTAAACATTAACCCTTTCTGAAGGATTACACCGTGGGACCTGACTGTGCATGGGATAGGTAAGAATAATTTTGCTTTTTTATTTTATTTTTATTACAGGAAATGGTTTTTGCAGTAAAATAAAAGATGGTCAAAAACATGTGTCTTTATTTCATTAAAATGATTTTTAATTAAAGTGTGTGTGTTTTATTTTATTTCATGCAATAGGATTAATAATTGATAGTTGTCTAATTGACAGCTCTCAATTATTAACCTGGCTTAAGGTCACCTTTCAATAGCAAGGTGGCTTTAACCCCATATTAACCCATTCGCCACCGCTACAGGGCAATGGGAATAGACGGGCAAAGTGCCAGAAAGGGCGAATCTAATTATAGATTTGTCTTTCCTGGGGTGTCTGGGGGCAGATGTTAGTAGCCGGGGGGGGCAAAAATAATGGTCCCTCTCTGGGCTATTATTATCTGCCCCCACTCACTGGCTTTGTCTGTCTGGTTGCGAAAATAGGGCGGGAGCCCACGCATTTTTTTTCAGCAATTTTACACCTCATATATATATATACATGTCATTGAATTTGTGACACATATATATATATATTTATATTTGTAGTTCATACACTTCTACATAGTATAATAGCCGCTAATTCAATTGCCGGCTTTTGTGAAAATGCAGAACCCGACATGAAATGACACTTGGTGTACATAGGGTTAACCATGTCTTTTCATGTCGTTTGCTATCTGATTTGCACAAACAATTAAATCAGACTATGTGTGCAAAATTTCACACCTGTAGGGGTTAATTAAAGGTGTAAATTCGTAGCAAAAAAAGTCCGTTTTTTTTACAACGAATTTACACCTTTAATTAACCCCTACATGTCTGAAATTTAGCACACATATACTCATGTAATTGTATGTTTCAAACATATATAAAAATACATGAAATTACATGGTTAAATGTGTGGAAACAATGTATCATTTCATGTCGGCTTCTGTGATTTCACTGAAGCCGGCAATTGAATTAGCGGCTATAACAGTATGTAGAAGTGTAAGAAGAACTATAAATATATGTATATATATATATGTCACAATGACATATATATATATATATATATATATATATATATATATATATATATATATGTGTATATATCTATTCTTTCTTTTGGCATTTAAATACTATTCTTTTGGATCCATTATATGTCAGTTTTGCAAGCCTGCGAGAAAATCTCGCAAGTCAGATGAAAATCGGATGTTACAAGGTACACACACATGCGATTAAATCGCATCTTTGAAGGAAAATCGGATGCCAGAAGGATGTGTGATGTTTTTATTTTGATCCGATTGTCGACCGTCTAAAACGGACCGATTTTTTGTGGTTGTGTGTGACTCCAGCCTAATTTGCACAAACAATTAAATCAGACTATGTGTGCAAAATTTCACACCTGTAGGGGTTAATTAAAGGTGTAAATTCGTAGCAAAAAAAGTCCGTTTTTTTTACAACGAATTTACACCTTTAATTAACCCCTACATGTCTGAAATTTAGCACACATATACTCATGTAATTGTATGTTTCAAACATATATAAAAATACATGAAATTACATGGTTAAATGTGTGGAAACAATGTATCATTTCATGTCGGCTTCTGTGATTTCACTGAAGCCGGCAATTGAATTAGCGGCTATAACAGTATGTAGAAGTGTAAGAAGAACTATAAATATATGTATATATATATATGTCACAATGACATATATATATATATATATATATATATATATATATATATATATGTGTATATATCTATTCTTTCTTTTGGCATTTAAA
>JARQOD010000005.1:120713335-120788749 GCA_033576555.1 Oophaga sylvatica | reverse complement strand
TCCATGAGGTTTTTTCCCTTTTGTCCAATTTCATTCCAGAGCTTTCCATAGGCTCATTCTGAGTCGTTGGGATCAATCGCAAGGTTCGCTGGATTGCAGCGTCACCATCTTTCACAGGGTGCGAGAATCCCGAGGATGGTGGTTATGTCCGGAGCGTTATCCCTGGGAAAGCTTTTCCTCCCTCCGAAGTGGTCGGGTCATAACCACCAATGCCAGCCTGACGGGCTGGGGGGGGGTGTTTGGAACAATCTCTGGATTTAGGGATATGGTCATCGGAAGAGTCTGTCCTTTCGATCAACATCCTGGAATTGAGGGCGATTTTCCTTTGCCTCCAGCATTGGACGGTCCTTTTGAGCGGTCTGCCGGTCCGAGTGCAGACAGACAATGCGACGGCTGTCGCTTTATCAATCACCAAGGCGGGACAAGGAGTTCCAGACTCATTGTGGGGGTTTGTCCCGAATTCTGATTTGGGCCGAGGGCAGTTTACCAGCCATTTCGGCGATTCACATTCCAGGGGTTCAGAATATTAACAGTGGACTTCCTCAGTCGCAGGAAGATGGATCCCTTGGAATGGAGCCTCCACCCGGAAGTTTTTTGCACTACTGTGCTCCCTTGGGGGACTCCCCAAGTGGTTTGATGGCATCCAGGTCCAATGCCAAGTTACCGACGTTCTTGTCCAGGTACAAGGACCCGAAGGCTGTGGCGGTGGATGCTCTAGTGGCTCAGTGGGATCATTCGAGCTGATCCATGTATTCCCGCCGATATCCTACTTCCTCAGTACTGCATCGGATCAGACTAGAGAGAATTTCAGCTATTTTGATAGCTCCAGATTGGCCAAGGAGGGTGTGGTTTCTCGACAAAATGTCGCGGTTGGCGGCACCTCCTTTTCCGCTTCCTCTTCAACCGGACTGGTTGACTCAGGGGCCGTTTGTCATCCGGACTTGATGTCTCTCGTTTGACGGCGTGGCTCTTGAGACCGAAATTTTAACCCGTTGAGGTTTTTCAGCCGAGGTCATTGCTACTCTTCGTGCTGCGAGAAGTCGGCTACTACTAGGATTTACCACAAACTTGGGAAACCTTCTTTCGTGGTGTTTGGGGTCTTCTCGGAACCCGAGAAAATTTTCCATTTCCCAATCTTTTGGGTTTTTTTCTGCAGCATGGGCTAAAACAAGGGTTTGGCAGTTAGCACCCTGAAAGGTCAGATTTCTGCTCTGTCCTTATTGTTTCGGAGAACCATTGCTTCGAATAGGGACTTGCTCTCCTTTTTTTTCCGCGGTATAGCTCGTAAGTTTCCCCGCCGCGGAAGGCACCCGTGTCTCCTTGGCGGCTCAACCTTGTTTTGCAAGTTTTTCAGCATAAACCTTTTGAGCCTATGGGTTCTGCTAGCCTTTCTTTGCTTTTTTTGGGAAGGTGGCCTTCCTTTTTAGCAGTCACCTCTTTGAGGAGAGTTTCTGAGTTGGCAGCTCTTTCTTTTCGCCTCCTTTTCTGGGGTTTTTCCGGATCGTGTAGTGCTTCGCACATGGGGTGATTTTTTACCTAAAGTGGTGTCACATTTTCATGTTAACCAGGATATTGTGTTGCCCTCATTCTGTCCAGATCCGAAGAATGCGAAAGAGCGAGCTTTGCACACATTAGCTTTAGTGCGGGCCTTGAAGTTTTATCTATCTATTACTCAAGGTTTTCGTAAGACGGACTCCCTATTTGTGGTTCCAGCTGGTCTTCGATGTGGTCAACGAGCTTCCAAGGATTCCATAGCTCGTTGGATCCGGTCAGCTATAAATTGGAAGCTTACCGTCTTCAGGGTGAATTTTGCCCGATTAAGTTTCGAGCCCATTCCAACGAGAGCTGTGGCTTCATCGTGGGCTTTTTCATCAAGGTGCTTCGGCAGTGCAGCTTTGCCGGGCGGCAACTTGGCACTCTGTCCCACACTGTTTACAAAGTTTTATAAAGTGGACGTCAGTGCTTACGCTGATGCAGCCCTCGGACGTAGGGCCCTGCAGGCAGCTGTATTTAAAGTTCTAGATGAACTTGTGTTTAGCGCTGTTTGCGCATTTTTTCTGTTAAGGTTGTTGGGTTTCTGCCTTTTGTTGGTTTTTTCCCACCCTTATTTTTGAACTGCTTTGGGACGTCCCATAGTAATGAATTCCTGTGTCTCTCTTCCTTCCATCTGCAGCTGAAACACGGATTTTGGTAAGAACTTACCTGTAAATCCTTTTCAGCGAAGGAAGGAAAGGAGACACAGCACCCTCCCAAGGCAGAAGTGTGTTGATGTTTTCAGATGCAGCGCGACCCTTATCTGATAGCGATTATCTGGGCTGAGGTCAGCGCGCTAAGGCTCGTTCCAGCATCGCCAGCTCATCGCAGTAGTCAGGTTCCGTGAGTAGTACCTGGAACTCTGTGGTTTTTGGCTTTCTTTGCATGCATAACCTGTATCCTTGTGTTTTTTCTCTGAAGTTCCTTCAGAAGGGGTTATGTTGCTCCGCTGGTGATCTTGGTTCTTTTCCTAAAAGCTTTGGTACGACTGGAGCTGAGTAGGAGGAGCCCGAGCTGGAGGGCCAGCCACTCAGCACTCTTTTGATCTGAGGTGACATCCTGATCTGGGGCTCCGCCTACCATCAGTAATGAATTCCTGTGTCTCTCTTCCTTCCTTCGCTGAAAAGGATTTTACAGGTAAGTTTCTTTAACCAAAATCCGTGTTTTGGCAGCTCAGCAGCGATCATGTAGCGACACACCAGCGATCCTGATCGTTGTCGGGATCGCTGGTGTGTCGCTATGTGAGACTGGGCCCTTAGTTGTATCTCCATGCTTTTTTGGGACTGATCCCTCAGCTGCTGTAGGACCTCCCAAATCTAACTTACCTTTACAGCCATTTGACAGTGGACACTCACACATACACCCCATGTCCATACAGTATGTTAACACATTGCAGAGTCTCTAGTAACCAGTGTAGGTGGAGTGCAACTAGTAGGTAGGGTGTGAATACATTTTTCTTTAACTTGCTGTCGTTGTAGGAATTTACTCGCTCTGATCCATCGCATGATCGAGTTTGTGGTGCGTGAAGGTCCAATGTTTGAAGCTATGATCATGAACAGAGAAATCAACAATCCAATGTTTAGGTATGGACATAAACAGAATATTGTTGTATCATCTGACTTTTTGCTGTCTCTAAAAAAAACTTGTCCTTCTATTTACAGTATTTTTGAAAATGAGCATGTGGACGAGTGTATTCTTGTAACGATTGTCAATTGCTTTAGAAAACTCATTATTGTTACCCATTATTGCCCTAAAATATCCATATCGGTCTTTAACAGGTTCCTGTTTGAAAACCAGACACCAGCGCATGTATACTAACAGGTGGAAGCTATACTCAATATTACAGGCAAGTGGTATAAAATTATAGATTTATTTATTTGTCTTGAATCATTAGTAATAATGCTTCTCTTTTTTTTTTTTTGTTAAACTTTAGGGGGAGTCTCCTACCAAGTGGAGGACAGAAGACTTCCGAATGTTTAAGAATGGCTCCTTCTGGAGGCCACCACCATTAAATCCATATTTACATGGTATGACAGAGGAACAGAGACGGAAACTTTTGTTGAGGAGCCCATCAAAAAGGATCCCTCAAGGAGGAGTATGTATTCATGCATGGCAGCTACAGCAAAAGCTGCTAATACACTTTAGATAGCGGACAACTGAACGCCACCTTAAGCATACAGGTTCAACCTAGCGTTTGTCAATGTAGTGAGGGTAATGAGCAGCTGCCAAACAGCCAGCAGTGACTTATTCCCCATTTCAGCTGCAGATGGAAGGAAGAGAGCCACAGGATTCATTACTGATGGGTGGCGGAGCCCAGACGGGACAGTCACCTCAGATTAAAAAAAGTGTGCTGACCGGCCCCTCCAGCTCGGGCTCCTCCTACTCAGCTTACTCAGTTTACAATTTGAGGTCCAGAGGACGGTCGCTGCTGGAAGCAGCTCCTCAGAAGACTTTATTATTTTTTATCGGACAAGAGACTTGGATCACCAAATGTGGTTTAGAGGTCTCAGGGGTCTCAGCGCTGCTGGACTCCCACCTCTCCCTTGGCGGATCTGTATTACCCTAAGGGTGGTCCCTGCAGAAACCTGCCGGCCCGGGGGGATGAGGATGGCTTCCCTGGCGGGGGCGCACACCGCGCTACAGGGGTCACTGCGACCCCCGCCCTGGGGGGGAAGCATGGGCACGCGCCAGAAACCCCTGGGGGTCCCTGTGGCGCCTTCGGCGGTGAGTACTCACATTTTATTAAAATGTGTGTGAGTGCTTTAGCGACTGCTGCGGCAGCCGCTGTACATGTACAATGCCGGTGACTAGTTTTTTTATGTCTGCAGGTGGATGCCTGCAGGACGGGGGAAAAGAGGAGTACGCGCTCTTTTTATTTTTTTGAATTTCGCGCCGCTCTGAGAGCGCGCGCTTTACGGCAGTCTCCATTTCCGGCTCCTCTACATGGAGCACGTCGGAGACAGAGCGCGGCGGCCATTGCTAATAAGAAAGCAGGCTGAAAGCTCTCGGATCGCTCCCCTCCCGGCAGGAACGGTACCAGCTTGGTGAGTCGCTTCTAGCCCGCCGGGCAGAAGCTTAACCCTTCACCTCCACAGCGCGGGCGCCATCTGGGGCGCTACTGAGTGACAGATTGAGCTGTCCTGCAGCTGTTGTCGCATATGGGGCTCGCACACTCTTTCAATAATAATAAAGAGGTTGTGGGGAGTCTGCGACATTAATACTGCCACTATACGTTTCAGTTAACGATCCCAATAACGACGCATACTATGCGATCGTTTGTGTGACTGTTTTTTAATGTCGCTAGTAGCTGCCAATCTGGGCGATCTCGTTAGCATCGCATAAACCGGTTAGCGATCCCCTTAATGACTTTGGCGGTCATTGCGATATCAAAACAGCGCAATTTTTTAGCGATCGTGTGGAACGTTTTCTCTGTTTAGTGTGGCATAAAATGTTGTCCTGCAGCTGCGACCTTATAAGAGGCGCTTGGGGCTCGCACACCCTTGTCTTTATCAGGGTTTGTGGGGAGTCTGCTACTTTAACCCCTTCTTAGGCGGTTAACCCTTAATGGTAGACAGCTGGGGTAGCTCTCTCTTTAAGAGCTTTAACCCTTCAGAGTTTGTGTTTTCTTTAAGAAACGCACTATTCTAGTTACTGACAGGTTTAACCTGACATATACTGTGCAAGGACATGTCAGAGACAGATCCGCTACAGGATCAGTCTCGCATATCTGACACGCAGACCTCGTCTCATGCGGCAGTCGGAGGTTCCGGTGGTGTCAAAATGGAGGCCCTCGCTAGTTTTTACTGATGGCCTGTCTGACCTTTTAGGTTATGGAGCGTTCAGCTAGATCCTCTCAAGGAAGCGACAAAATCGGTCCATCCTCCTCGCTTAGCGAAGAAGTCCGATTCGGGCAAGGAGGATCGGCAGGGACACTCTGCCTCTCATGGGCCGTACTAAAATTCTTTGGAATCGTAAGGGCGTTAGTTACCGGAGGAGGTAACTAGACGTCCTGGTGAGTCGGCCCGGATGTTTTCAGGAGTCGCATGGGTCGCGACGGTTTTACAAACTATACGTTTTTTTCTACGGAGTTGTTTATTAATTGGACTCCTTTTCCTGAAGTGAATGTTCCCTTATCCCAGCTTAGCAAATCCTCCTGGTAAAGGGAAGGCGAGTCTGCAGGACACGCTGGACAGAAAAACGGAGATGGCAAATCCATCTGCAAGGCCGTGGATCATAGATTCGGTATTAAGGATCTAGGTGTACTTGTTAAGTTTCCCTGAATCGGTTGGACCGTCTAAGGACGGCGTGGCAGGATGGATCCCCTCTATCGAGGTGGATGGGCTTTTCAAGTTAAGGAATAATGCGTCACTGCTATCCAGGGCGCAATCCTCGGCAGTCACAGTCAGAAGAACACTGTGGCTTGGAGGTGGAACGCGGTTTTCCAAACAGGGTTTGCTATCTTTAGCTTACAAAGTGTTCAGCTGATCTCACGGAGCTGATTGTCAAGGCAAAAGAAACAGCTTTACCGCAGCGCAGAGCTGTGACTTCTGCGTCTGGCAGGACTAGTGCCGATAGTTACCGGCGGTCTTTTCGGTTCAAGGGATGAACTGGCCAACTCTCTGGGGGTTTGGGTCATCTCTCTTTTTTAAAAAAAAAAAAAAGAGGGGGAATTCTCAGAAATTCCGCATACCCTGGAAACAGAACTTCTGTTAAAACAGAAGCTGGCAAAAAAAAAAAAATCCGCTAAGGCGGACTGACATCTGAATCTCACTCGAGCGATCTCGAGTGGGGGGTCGTTTACCCCGTGTGTTGGACGCCTGGGTGACACAGGTTGTGTTGACAGGCTACTTCATGGAGTTTCTCTCTCGACCCCGGACAGTTTTTTTTTTTTTTTCCAATCTCGCTCTCCGTCGGGGCTGAATTTTTTACCTCTCTACTGCGAGAGGTCGATTCCCGTCTGCAGAAGGGTGTGGTGATACCGGTTCCGCAGAGGACCGGCGAAGGTGGTTTTTTTTATTCAACCTCTTGATAGTCCCCAAAAAGGAGGACAAATTTCGCCCTATTCTGGAAAGATTGAATCGGCCTGTCCACACCAGATAATTCCGCATGGAGTCGCTTCGCTCCGCTATGGCAACTCTGTCGCAGAACGACTTTTTGGTCATTCGAATTCGTAACGCTTATTTGCATGTTCCCGTCGGAAGAGCTCACCAGCGCTTCCTTCTTTTTTGCCAGAGATCAACCATTATCAGGTTGTGGCTCGGCCTTCGGCTTGGCCTTAACGCCCAGAGTTTTTAGAACGATTCTGGCGCCTAAATCTCATGGCAATTCTTCAGAGACGGGGGCTTACGATTCGTCCCTATCTGGACGACCTTTCGATTGTGAGAGGAGGCAGTGACGGCTCGCATTCTATCCCTTCAGTTCCCTGAGGATTTCGGTGACTGGTCAATTGGGGGAAGTCGTCTCTGGAATAGTCGCAGTTAATCCTGTTTTTGGGGATGCATTTCGACACGGTACGGGCGGTGGTCCCTACCTCCAGACAAGCAGGCATGTCTTCTCCGACATGTACAGATTATGAGTCTGCGACAGCAATCCCCCTTAGGAAGGAATGCACCTTCTAGGTTTGATGGTGGCGTCCATGGAGGCATTTCCGTTTGCCCAATTTTATTCCGGAATTCTCCAAAAGCTCATCCTGAGTCGTTGGATCGACCGCAAGCTTCACTGGATTGCAGCGTCACCATCTCTCGCAGGGTGCGAGAATCCCTAGGATGGTGGTTACGTCCAGGAGTGTTATCCCTGGGAAAGTCTTTCCTCCCTCCGAAGTGGTCGGTCATAACCACCAATGCCAGCCTGACAGGCTGAGGGGGGTGTCTGGAACGATGATTGGGTCCAGGGAGTATGGTCATCGAAAGAGTCAGTTCTACCGATCAACATCCTGGAATTGAGAGCAATTTTTTTCTTTGCCTCCAACACTGGACGGTCTCTTTGAGCGGTCTGCTAGTCCGAGTGCGGACAGACAACGCGACGGCGGTCGCGTATATCAACCACCAAGGCGGGACAAGGAGTTCCAGGCTCATGATGGAGGTGTCTCGGATCCTGATATAGGCCGAGACCAGGGTTCCAGCCATCTCTGCGATTCATATTCCAGGAAGTCCAGAATACCACGGCGGACTTTCTCAGTCGCGAGAAGATGGATTCCGGAGAATGGAGTCTTCATCCGAACATTTTGCACTGCTGTGCTTCCGTTGGGGGACTCACCAAGTGGATTTGATGGCGTCCAGGTTCAATACCAAACTACCGACCTTCATGTCCAGGTACAAGGACCGAAGGCTGGGGCGGTAGACGCTCTGGTGGATCCGTGGGACCATTTAGAGCTAGTCTGTGTTTCCGCCGATATCCTTACTTCCTCTGGTGCTGCGTCGGATCAGACTGGAGAGAATTCCGGCTATTTTCATAGCCCAGATTGGCCAAGGAGGACGTGGTTCTCGACAATAGTGTCGCTTTTGGCGGCGCCGCCATTCCCACTTCCTCTTCGTACTGACCTGTTAATCCAGGGACCCGTTCGTCATCCGGACTTGAAGTCTCTGCGTTTGACGGCGTGGCTCTTGAGACCGAAATTTTGACCCTTAGAGGTTTTTCAGCAAAGTCATTGCCATTCTGCGAGCTGCCAGTAGTTCGGCTACTACTAGGATTTATCACAAGACTTGGGAAGTCTTATTTTCGTGGTGTTCGGGTTCTTCAAGGAATCCGAGGGTTTTCCCATTCCCAATTTGTCTACAGTATGGGCTGGACAAAGTTTTTGGCAGTGAGCACCCTGAAAGGTCAGGTTTCTACTGTCCTTGCTGTTTCGGAGGGCTATCACCTCCCGTAGAGACGTGCTTTCCTTTTTTTCGCGGAGTAACCCGTCAGTTTCCGCCGCGGAAGGCGCCTGTGTCTCCATGCCGGTTCAACCTTGTCTTGGAGGCTCTTCAACATGTGCCTTTTGAGCCTATGAGTTTTGCTAGCCTTTCTCTACTTCCTTGGGAGGTTGCCTTCTTAGTGGCGGTAACCTCTTTGAGAAGGGTTGCTGAGTTGGCGGCTCTTTTCTGCTCGCCTCCTTTCCTGGAATTTTACTCTGATCGAGTAGTGCTTCGCGCACGGGGCGACTTTCTACTAAGGTGGTGTCGCAATTTCATGTTAACCAGGATATTGTGTTGCCCTCGCTTTGCCCGGGCCGAGGAATGCAAAGGAACGGGCCTTGCACACATTGGTTTTGGTGCGGGTCTTGAAGTTCTATTTGTCTATTACTCAAGTTTTCTTCGGAAGTTAGATTTTCTGTTTGTAATTCCTGCAGGTCGCAGGTGTGGTCAACGAGTTTTCCTAGGTATCTATAGCTCGTTGGATTCGGTCGGCCTTTTTGGAAGCCTACCGACTTACAGACGAACCTTGCCCGATTACGGTTCAAGCTCTCTCCACGAGGGCTGTGGCTTCATCGTGGGTCTGCCATCAAGGGGCTTCGGCAGCTCAGCTCTGCCGAGCGGCGACCTGGCGTTTCTGTCCACACATTTACAGAGTGTTGTAAGGTGGACGTTAGTGCTTCCGTTGATGCGGCCTTAGGACATAGGGTCCTGCAGGCAGCGGTAGTTTAAAGTTCTAGTTAACTTGTTTTTGGCGCTTGCTGCGCTTTTATCTAGGATGTTGGGTTTCTGCCTATTTTGGTTTTGTTTCCCACCCTAATGTTTGAACTGCTTTGGGACGTCCCATCAGTAATGAATCCTGTGGCTCTCTTCCTTCCATCTGCAGCTGAAAGACGGATTTTGGTAAGAACTTACCTGTAAAATCCTTTTCAGCGAAGGAAGGAAGAGAGACACAGATCCCTCCATGGCAGAAGTGTGTTGTTGATTTACAGAAGCAGCGTGGCCCTTCTCTGATAGCGATTTCTGGGCTGAGGTCGACGCGCTACGGCTCTGTTCCAGCATTGCCAGCTCATCGCAGTGGTCAGGTTCCGTGAGTAGTACCTGGAACTGTGTGGTTTTTTGCCTATCTGCATGCATAACCTGTATTCTTGTGTTTTTGTCTCTGAAGTTCTTCAGAAGGGGTTATGTTGCTCCGCTGGTGATATTGCTCTTCCTTAAGCTTGTGTACAACTGAGTAAGCTGAGTAGGAGGAGCCCGAGCTGGAGGGCCGGTCAGCACACTTTTTTAATCTGAGGTGACTGTCCCGTCTGGGCTCCGCCTACCCATCAGTAATGAATCCTGTGTCTCTCTTCCTTCCTTCGCTGAAAAGGATTTTACAGGTAAGTTCTTACCAAAATCCGTCTATTTTTCCTCAGCATATGATGTTAGGAGACCCCAATACAAAAGAAATGGCCAACACTAGTGGGTTTGGATGAATATTATCTAATATGTTTCATCAATTTATAAAGATGCTCATACACCTTATCAGTCACAAGTTTCCCATACAAATTATTAGGCCGGGATCATACATGCGAGAAACTCGAACAATTCTCGTGAACACCCGTCATTGCCGCTGGCACTCAGACCGGAGCATGCGGCGGCATAGAAATACATGTAGCTGCACGCTCCGGTCCGAGTGCAGGCAGCAGCGCCGGGTGTTCATGCAATAGACTAGACGAGAATCGTGCGAGTTTCTCACATGTGTGATCCCGGCCTTAATGTTACACTCAGCCAAGTGTTCATGTGTTGAGTGGAGTAGCTGCTGCCTGACTCGTCTATATCCAAGTCTGCCTGAACAACATAAGGATTGGGTTTATTAAAAAAAAAAAAAAACGCTTAATTCTTATCTCTCGCCACCATGCATATTAGATGAGTAGCAATAGAGAACGTGTGGGAACTTACATCCCTAAAATCAGAGTCAAATAAATGTGTATATGGTAATGTATGTTTATTTGACTTTGATTTTAGGGATGTAATCTCCCACATGTTCTCTATTGCTACTCGTATTATATGGAGAGTATCTTTTTCAAAAAATGTTTTCTACATCTATTTCTGATTCTTGCTATGTTTTCATGCATATTAGATGGTTGGACCAATTCCATCTGTGCGTGGCTTAACAAGGTTGTCTAGTCTTTTGCTTAAAGTTTGCACCATACACACTTTCAGATTTCTGCAGCGTCTGCGGCGAGAGCAGGCAGTCACTGTCACGCTGTATAGCAGATATATATATGAGATGTCTGTAATCTATATCAAAAAGGGCAACATACTATATAACATGCGCATAGATATATTATAACATGGATTTACCTGACAGAATGTCCACTGGGTCAAAACGGAATCCGTTATACGCTGTCTCCGGCTAGAGGGTGACCGGGGTCTAAGCTGACCCTGAACTGGGGTCCTAACTAATCCCTCAACCTGGAGGTACTGTTAAAGGTACAGAGGTCCAGGCCACCAGCGTAAACCCTGTCTCCTATCAATCCCTGCCAACTGTATTCTAGTCCTAAGAAGGACCCTGAATACCACCAAAGGGAATGAACAGGTAACGGATAATGAACAGAAAGACATACAAGAAAGAGAAGGAATAAAGTAAATAAAGTCTTACATACAACACTCACACACAGTAGGAACACCTAAGGTCTCAGAGATTTAACTATAAGCTATAAGAGTAAAAACACCTAATGAACTCTTAGCTTAAATATTCTCAGAACCGATCCAGTCTGCTGAACTACATGAATGCTTTCACCGGCGTCTAACACCCAGACTGGCAGAAATATAAAGGAAACTAATTAGAACATAAACAAAAGCAGCCGGGCGAGGCTGCACCTAGCCTTAGCAAAGAGCTAGGAAAAATTAACTCTCACATCACCAAAAAACAAAGAAACAGAAGCTCAGCTGTGAGAAGTCAGAATGTGCAATCGCGACGATCTTCGTGGCGATGCACCCATGACAGTACCCCCCCTTCTACGAGGGGCCTCCGGACCCTCATGACCAGGTCTGTCCGGGTGAGTTGTGTGAAAGGTCCGTCCACGTTATCATTGACCACCACTGAAGGAGGTAGAGGTGACGGTATGACTGGTGCCACATACTTTTTAAGTAATGACTTGTGAAACACATTATGAATTTTAAACGTAGGAGGGAGGTCCAGACGAAATGCCACAGGATTAATTATGGAGCTGATCCTGTACGGCCCGATGAATCTGGGACCCAACCTCCAGGAGGAAACTTTAAGTTTAATATTCCTGGTAGACAACCACACCAGATCATTCACCTTCAGATCTCGACCAGAAACTCTCCCCCTATCAGCCATCCGTTTGTAACGGTTCTCCGTAACCTTCAGTCTTAACTGATCTGGAACTATCAGTCTCCCTGGAAGTCCCACAGGGGCGTCCCCCTGAGCCCCCAATACCTCCCCCTCAAGCTCAGAGCATACAGCTGACACTACAACTCCCTCCTGAGGAATAGGAACCGGATCATCCATCCTCCCGGTCCCTGGGAAAGTACGAGATAAGGCATCAGGAAGCAACTTTATTGAGCAGTCATATGCGCGATGAGGAGGTAACTCTTTACACCCCTCCTCTGAGAACATCTCCCCAAAGTCCTCCAGAAAAGGAGGCAAAGTCCTAGGTACAACCGCACCGATGACCGTGCTCATGCAGTTATTCTTGCAAAATTCACCCCACTGGCTAATCTTTCTGGATTGCCAATCAATCACTGGGTTATGTTTAGCCAACCAAGGAAGTCCCAACACAATAGGAGTAGGTAGACCCTCCAACACATAACAAGACAATTGCTCTTTATGTATTGCCCCTACTCGAAGATCTATGTTATGAACAGCTTGAACCAAGCTACCTTGACCAAGAGGTCTAGAATCAATAGAGAGTATAGGGACCGGTTTGGCCAATACACTCAGTTGCATACCATGCACCTGGGCAAACCGAGCGTCCACAAGATTAGCCCCGGACCCACTATCAAGAAAAACAGAAATCCTCTCAGTTCTAGTACCAATCACCACCTCCGCAGGCACGATAAACTGAGAGGGATTTGGGGACGAAATACAGACTCCCAGGTTAACTCCTTGGGTCAAAGAGGTCCGGGATGGACAACCCCCAACAAAATGTCCCTCTCTCCCGCAAAAGAAACACCTTCTAGTCTTGCGGCGCACCGCCGATTCCCTCCTACAAAATGATGTCCCTCCCAACTGCATGGGTTCCTCAGAACAGACCAGGGGAACCTCAGTATAAGGGACTTTAGTAGTAGGTGGAGTCATCATGGGGGGCGGAGTTACCTCGCGTCTTCCCCGAAGTCGTCTATCAATGCGAATAGCGAGGGCCATAGCAGCCTCCAGTGATGGAGGAGAATCATACTGAGCCAACACATCTTTTAATTTGTCAGACAACCCTTGACAAAACTGGCTCCTAAGAGCTGGGTCATTCCACTGAGTATCTGTTGCCCATCTACGGAACTCAGAAGAATATTCCTCCGCTGGACGATTTCCTTGCCGTATTTTACGTAACTTTGTTTCAGCAAGGGAAACTCGATCCGGATCATCATATACCAGACCCAGGGCAGTAAAAAATCGATCCACTGACTGGAGATCTGGGGAGCCTGGAGGAATAGAGAACGCCCAAGATTGAGGGTCCCCTTGTAAGAGCGAGATAACAATTCCCACCCTCTGCTCTTCACTCCCAGATGACCGAGGCCGCAGCCGAAAGTACAATTTACATGCCTCCCGGAAAGTAAAAAATTTGTCCCGCCCACCAGTGAACCTGTCCGGGAGAGCAACCTTAGGTTCAGATCTGGCTTGCTCTGGGAGGGACAAAACCTTGGACTTAATGTCTGCAAATTCCATGGACAACCCCTGCAACTGCCGGGCCAGCTGGGCTACTGGATCCATGACAGCTGGGGAGAATCTTTAGTTTGGGCCGGTGAAAATGTCACGCTGTATAGCAGATATATATATGAGATGTCTGTAATCTATATCAAAAAGGGCAACATACTATATAACATGCGCATAGATATATTATAACATGGATTTACCTGACAGAATGTCCACTGGGTCAAAACGGAATCCGTTATACGCTGTCTCCGGCTAGAGGGTGACCGGGGTCTAAGCTGACCCTGAACTGGGGTCCTAACTAATCCCTCAACCTGGAGGTACTGTTAAAGGTACAGAGGTCCAGGCCACCAGCGTAAACCCTGTCTCCTATCAATCCCTGCCAACTGTATTCTAGTCCTAAGAAGGACCCTGAATACCACCAAAGGGAATGAACAGGTAACGGATAATGAACAGAAAGACATACAAGAAAGAGAAGGAATAAAGTAAATAAAGTCTTACATACAACACTCACACACAGTAGGAACACCTAAGGTCTCAGAGATTTAACTATAAGCTATAAGAGTAAAAACACCTAATGAACTCTTAGCTTAAATATTCTCAGAACCGATCCAGTCTGCTGAACTACATGAATGCTTTCACCGGCGTCTAACACCCAGACTGGCAGAAATATAAAGGAAACTAATTAGAACATAAACAAAAGCAGCCGGGCGAGGCTGCACCTAGCCTTAGCAAAGAGCTAGGAAAAATTAACTCTCACATCACCAAAAAACAAAGAAACAGAAGCTCAGCTGTGAGAAGTCAGAATGTGCAATCGCGACGATCTTCGTGGCGATGCACCCATGACAGTCACGTGACTGCAAATATTTATTTTACTCTTGTATGGCGCCAATAATTCCACAGCGTTTTAGACATCGTCACTGTCCCCGATGGGGCTCACAATCTAAATTACCTATCAGTATGTCTTTGGCGTGTGGGAGGAAACCGGAGAACCCGGAGGAAACCCATGCAAACATGAAGAGAAGATACAAACTCCTTGCAGATGTTGTCCTTGGTGTTATTTAAATCCAGGACCCAGCTCTGCAAAGCTGCAGTACTAACCACTGAGCCACGGTGCTGCCCCAAGTATGCAATATACATACTTCCGACTAGACGTGCACAGGCTCACTCTATTCGAATGACCGCCAGCTGTCAACAAGAAGCTTTTCCAAAGAGCATTTGAAGCATTTTTCTAAGTGAATTTTGAAGCATAAAATGCTGATTTACACTAATCATAATTCCTCAGTCACATTTATGGATTGGAAACGTTTGATAAATTTGGGTGTATCTAGTTCTCGTTCTATTGGTTTGTCCCACTTTAAAAGATTATTACTCCAAAGGCTTAGTGAGGCGCAAAAAAAAAACAAAAAGAAACCAACCTTTTACTTCTCCCCGAGTCCAGTGCTGCCTTACACTGCTGCGTCGGGTCTTTGATCAGCTGCAGCGGTGACTTCCCATCTTCACCAGTGCAGCCTGTCACTGAGCTGATGAAACCTTACTAACTTTGTTTTAACTTTAGACAAAGGGACAAGTTGGAAG
The DNA here is from genome assembly GCA_033576555.1 of Oophaga sylvatica. NCBI lineage: Eukaryota > Metazoa > Chordata > Amphibia > Anura > Dendrobatidae > Oophaga > Oophaga sylvatica. The sequence continues at coordinate 120,773,869 of JARQOD010000005.1, read as the reverse complement.
AAGTGTTACGTGGACTGACCCCTAGGAAGAACGACATTGGTGAAGCTATGATGTTTTGTCTTACCCACGCAGAAGCAGCAGAAGAAATTGTAGATTGTATAACAGAATCACTGTCAATATTGAAAACCCCTCTCCCAAAAAAGGTATCCTTTTTGCTTTACATGTTGTTGCTGCATTGCCCTTAGTTCTTCCAGTGGATTTTTTTATACCTTTTTATTAGAGTAACATCTGTGTCTACCCGTTTATAGTTTCTTTTTATATTAAGTATTTTATACTTATTATGATGCCTGTACTCCATTTCTAAACAGATCGCCAGACTGTACCTGGTGTCAGATGTCTTGTATAATTCTTCGGCTAAAGTTGCCAATGCGTCTTACTATAGAAAATTGTAAGTATTTGCAAGTTTTTGCTACATACAAAATGGTGAAGCACAGTGATGCCCTTACAGAATGTAGGGGAGTAAACATGCTATTTGTGGCACAAGTGGTCTTTTCCTGTATCTGCCGCCTACTGTCAAATTACAGTACCCCAGTTAAAGTGATGACGATAGGGTATGTATCCACAGAGAACCTGTTAAATTCATGCTGCCTGAACTAAAGGCAACATGAATCAGATGCTGACTGCGCAATTGCAGCCATGTGTGTTTTACCCTGAAACACTGGAATTTAAGGAAAAAGAGAATGAAGAGCTCTTTCCAAACTTTTTTGTTCTGTGAATCAGTCAGGCAGGATCTGGTTAATGCTTCTCATGGTGTCCGTTAAGTGTGTTTGGTTTTACATGTGATTGTGGAGAAGTTCATATGTGGAATTACTCTACATTTCTCAATTATCTTTTCAGTTTTGAAAATAAATTATGCCAAATTTTTGCTGATTTGAATGCTGCCTATAGAGCCATACAAGGTCACCTACAGTCAGAGAATTTTAAGGTAAGTGAATTCTATTCTTTTTTTTTTTTTCTTCAGGTGATGAGATTTACTCTACATATTTCAGAATTATGGCTCAGTTTATGCCAAGACTTGTATTCATATGTTATACTGCATCATAGTCCCGATTCATCAAGCAGTTAACAGTTTTGTTGCTTAAAACATCTTTAAATTATGCAGAATTTGTACGCAAATTGTAATTTTTAAGATTTTTTCCGTCTTTACACCACGGCCAACAGTTTTTTGATAAGGGGGTGGCGCATAGCCTTGTGGAAATGTTGCCGAGCGAGGTCAGCAAATTCATCCTAAGTTTTGACAAATGTATGGCATGTATTATGTCAGCATGGAGTAGCAGGAATGGCGACATTGGGAGCCAAAATGTTTACACAAATTTCTTGTACAAAGTAAGACAACAAACAGGTGGTGCAACCCTTTTAAACAAACGTATCAGGAGCCACAGTAGATTTAAGGCATGTTAGATTTTATTTTACGCTGTCTAAAAATTAGATGTGATTAGTTGATTCTGTCCTACTGTATTTACAGTTTTGATTGTTAGACATGGGTTTATAGGATACTGACACAAAAAACTTTTGAAATGAAACTTTACCTTGGATTACTGATGTACAAGTGGCCCAAACTCTGTATTAAATGTGAAGATCAATGTGCACTTTCGCTCCAGGACGGCCCATGCACTTGTCAGTAGTCCGCACTGCCACTTCAAAAGGTTTTCCTGGCAAGAAAAAATTTGTCCATAATTTTTATTTTATGCCTTTTTCTCTGCAGCAACGTGTTATGGCTTGCTTTCGTGCCTGGGAAGACTGGACAATTTACCCCGAGCCCTTTCTGATCAAATTGCAAAACATATTCCTCGGCCTTGTAAATATTGAAGAGAAAGAACCTGAGGTAAGTACAGTGTAATTCAGTGCGAAAGCACAACATTTCTTACCCATAATGCTTACAAATTTCCACTTTATGTCCACAGGAATTAGTTGATGACTTAGATGGTGCCCCAATTGAAGAAGAATTAGATGGCGCTCCATTGGAGGATGTTGATGGAATTCTCATTGATAGTGTCGCACTTGATGATTTGGATGGCATACCATTGAAATCTCTTGATGACGACTTAGATGGCCTTCCTTGTAAGGGTGTAATGTTTCTCGCATTGTAGCTGTATGTTTCTAGTTTTCACGTGGTGCAGTATTTCCTGACTTTTTCTGCTGGTTTTTATCTTTTCTATTAAAGTGGATATCGGTGACGACAAAAAGAACGAGCCCATTTTCAAAGTTGCACCGTCTAAATGGGAAGCTGTAGATGAATCCGAGCTGGAGTCACAAGGTGAGTGAATGACTGCGGAGATGTACAGAATATCAGCAATTGTGCAATCTCTTCTTGGAGAGGGTTTCCCTCTGTAGTAATTTATGTAACTGCATACTGCTAGCAAGTACCTTTTCTGACCTTGGAGAATATAATTTGCTGATCTTCAGGGATCTGAATGTTGGGATTTCCACTATTGCCAGGGTTAGAACGCTTTTTAGAAACCAACTACGAAGGAAGGTCAGCTTATCTGACTGATTAGGATACCATTATATCAATCAATGATCCAAACAATATCATGTGCTCAAACATGTATATGTATCCTGTTTGTTACACTAAATCCCACAGCTAGAAGGGAGTGAACAGAAAACGCACAAATCAAAAAAATTTATAAATAGATTTAATTAAGTTTTTTAATTACAAAAACAGAGTTTAAAGGAGTTTGTAGCCTTAAGTGTCTCTCACATCTGAGGTCACTATTTTTTGCTTTTAACTCTGTTTTTGTAATTAAAAAACTTAATTAAATCTATTTATAAATTTTTTTGATTTGTGCGTTTTCTGTTCACTCCCTTCTAGCTGTGGGATTTAGTGTAACAGACGGGATACATGGATTAGGATACCAGTTACACAGAGACTTGAAGTACTACAAAAATCCATTGAGCAGCAAAATCCAGCAAAAGATTTCGTTAAAAAATAATTTCTCTACCGCTTCATTGGGGGACACAGGTAACCATGGGTGTATGCTGCTGCCACTAGGAGGCGCTGACACTATGCAGAAAAAAAGTTAGCTCCTCCTCCGCAGTGTACACCCCTCCGACAGGAACTGGGGATTTCAGTTTAGCTTAGTGTCAGTAGGAGGTGGACACTGGTCTCTCCGGAGACCCATATCTACCTATTGTGCGTCGTTCCTTTTCAGGTTTTTCCGGAAGGATACAGTGTGAACAGTCACTACTGTACTCCCACACAGAGACTATGAGTATGGCATGTACTGCCACCCCGTATCCTCATATGTCTGGTACTTTGGCAGGACCCCAAGGATCCCTGTCACGGACGTGTGTTCAGGTGACCACGGAAGAAAGGACGGGCCTGCCTCCGTCTCCCACCCACTCGCCCACCAGAGCCTGTCGGTGAAGGAGACACGGACGTTCCGCACCTGGACCCCGGACGTCCACCTATCTTCTGAGGTACTGTCCCTCTTTCCTCCATAGCAAGAGAAGATTGAAGAAAAGAAGTTAAGAATGGAAGAAGTTTTAAAAAAAAAAAAAAGGGGAAACCCACAAATTAGAGTAGGGGGATAAAGCGATCCACTCCCATTCTCTCTTTCGTTCCGAACCCTTACAAGCAAGGGTTTTTTCCTGCGGTTCAAAACGTCTCCCTCAGCCTCCCTTCCCAGGTCACCCGCATTTTCAGGCGCCTGGCTGTGACGCTCCTTGCAGGGGTCGCCTTTTTTGTCTATGTTTTGCCCTTTTTTTATTGCTTTCCAGGGCCTCCGCGCCGCCCCCCCTCTTTCGGCGGCCGCGGGCTCTAATCGAGGCCCCGGCTTCATTTCGGGCCTACTCAGGGTTCCGGCTCCGCCCCCTTCCTTCTGGCCTTTGATCAGGCTGATGTGCTGGTGATCGGAGTGTGTGGCGCGTTTGGGTCGCATGTTGGTTGGGCGCTGGCATTGCCTGGATCGCTCCGCATCTTCTGGTATGATATATCGCCTTGTATTATCATCCGGAAGCACATGACCAGATTGGTCACACGATAAGGCCAGTGCCTGCGCTTTATGAGCCTTTCAGCCTTTTTTTGTACACATGCCCACCTCCCTTCGGTACCACAGGAGCCCCTTTTTCTGCCCAGGGCAATTCTGAGTGGGCTATGTCTCGGTCGCAATCTGTGGCGGACCTCACGGGGTGTCTCAGACCCTAGTGTCCGTATTAGACAGGTTGCCTTTTCAGCACCATACTCGCCAGCGGACCACAAGTCTCCCATTCCGGTCCGTCCAATCCAGGCTGTAAGAAAACTAGACTGGAGCACCGTTCTAGATCCTCTCACCAGACAGGCAAGGCGTCTTTGGACGCGCTTTCTGAAGATGAGGCGAACCTGGATTCAGAACAGGCCTCCAGCTGGACGGATATGGTGCAGAGCCTGATTGTTGCAGTCAGTCAGACCTTAGGCATCAAAGCTACCGCTACGGAATCCGCAAATCAGGCGGTTTCGTTTAGTCGGTCCAGAACACCTTCTAAGGCGTTTGCCTTGTATATGAATTCATGGAGATACTCTATAGAGAGAGGGTTTTCTCTGGCATGTTTGCTGTGGTTCAGTGGACAAAGAAACTGACCACCAATCGCAGGCCCAAGGGTCTTAACCCAGGTGCACAACAGGGAGTAGAGTTTATTCTCCCTCTGATTCCAAGCCTACTGTTCTTCCGTCAGGACAAATGACGGTACGGGATATATCTAGAATCATAGAATGCTAGAGTTGGAATAGACCTCCTGGGTCATCTTGTCCAACCCCCTGCTCAAAGCAGGATTCACTATATCATCCCAGACAGATGTATGTCCAGCCTCTGTTTGAAGACTTCCATTGAAGGAGAACTCAACAGCTCTCGTGGCAGCCTGTTCCGCTTGGTGATCACTCTAAAGGTTCTGTCACACTAAGCGATCGCACCAGCGATAACGTCATGACCTGACAGAGATCATTTGTACATCGCTATATGGTCGCTAGTTAGCTTCCAAGACAGGAAGATCTCATAAACAACACATCTGCGATCAGCGATCTGTATAACGACCTTGGCGTCGTTGGGACCTGTCACACAGCATGTATTGTTAAGACTAATCTGTGTCTCCTTCCATTCAGTTTCATCCCATTGCTTCTAGTCTTTCCGTGTGCAAATGCCGTCAGGTGTCCAGACCAAGACCGCAACACAGTCGGCTCTCTCCTGTACCCGTCTTTAGGGTTCTCTCCGCACGATTGTAGTCGCAGGATACTGAGAGCCAGTCGCAGCAGTACTCTATCTGGTTTCTGCGCACCGTCCACCAGGTACAGTAGAGCCGTTTGAAACTGTTGTATTTTCAGTGGATCAGACGAGTCTTGAGTGGACTGCTGCCGTGGTTCTGGTATTCCATGCTGTATCAGTGGTTCAGATGTGCTGAGATCAAGTGCTGCATCGCTCCTGCTCTTCTGTTCTAGGCGGTAAATCAGGAATGCCCCCTTTCTCATACCTTAGGGTCTTTTGCAGCATCTGCCCAGGCTCTCTTCTGTTCACCGCTCAGTGAGAGACACCCGGTGTTCATTACATCTGGTTGGCTGCAACAGCGGTTTTCAGTCCGCTTTCAGGTTAGTCTGCTGTGTGTTTTTTCTCGTTCATATTTTCTGGCACAGGAAAAAGCCTCGAGCAGCTCCGGGATTTTATTTCCGAGGGTGGCAGCATCAGGTTCTCCCACCTTAGACAGGAATTGGATCTCACTCTGCACACGCATCAACCAGTGACGAACACTGCTCCAGGCCTGTATTCAATGAAGAGTGAAAAGGTAACCGTGTGCACAGCCAAAGAGAGAGGTGCCCGAGTAGGTTCCCACACCGTAACTAAATATGAAATGAACTCGGCACTCAACTTATGTGTATGAGATATAAGGTTTTTATTCACAGTAGTAGCGAAACGTTTCGGTCCTATATCATGGACCTTCATCAGTCACACAAACTACTGCATAAAGTCACGCGGTGACTCAGACTTGCGGTGGACACCGCGTCCCATGCAGAGATCACATTCACCGCTGGACTTTATCCCACAGGATATCGGCTCAAATAGAGACATTTGGCTTCATTCTTATCTACCACCACTGGCTGCATCCAGCTTCTCCTTTTCCCATTGTGGATTAACCCTTTATGCAGTAGTTTGTGTGACTGATGAAGGTCCATGATATAGGCCGAAACGTTTCGCTACTACTGTGAATAAAAACCTTATATCTCATACACATAAGTTGAGTGCCGAGTTCATTTCATATGTATTCAATGAAGAGTCTGATGATAACCCGTTTCTTCCGTCAGCAGGATTCGTATCTTCTTCACTAGTATCCTCAGTGGTGTGATGTCCCATACTTGGGTAAGTGGGTCCACACATTACATTCTTCTCCCCGCTTCAAGGGGCCAGGACATATAGGATCGGCAATGTCGACATAGGGAAGAATCTTCTTCCTTAAACTATAAGATTCTCCAGAGTCCATGTATGGACCTGGCGGGTACCGGCTTAGCTAGTAAGCCCTTGCAGGTTATGAAGGGTAGTTCTCCGACCTGATTAGAGTTTTCTGCTGTTCCCTCCCCTTGGGTACTGCTTTGGGACGTCCCATGGTTACCTGTGTCCCCCAATGAAGCGGTAGAGAAAACAAGATTTTGGTTGCTTACCGTAAAATCTGTTTCTCGGAGCCTTCATTGGGGGACACAGCACCCACCCAAGTTGAACAGCTCTGCTTACTATATTGTTACAGTTTGAGTTTGTGTTTCTAGCTCCTTTATAGATTGCTTCTCCTACTGCTTTCTCACTAACTGAAATCCCTAGTGCCTGTCGGAGGGGTGTACACTGCGGAGGAGGAGCTAACTTTTTTTCTGCATAGTGTCAGCGCCTCCTAGTGGCAGCAGCATACACCCATGGTTACCTGTGTCCCCCAATGAAGGCTCCGAGAAACAGATTTTACGGTAAGCAACCAAAATCTTGTTTTATTATTTTAAAATCCATATAGGAAAATATCCATCCAGAGGCATCTTGGATACATGCCTTTGTTATTGCCTTATACCAATAATAGTTGATGACACCTGTTCACACCCTTCCCCCCCAATCATGCGATGGGTGTCAGCAGTTCGCGTATTTCCAGCCTGGGGTACTGCCATTGGACGTACTATTCCGTCCAATGGCAGTAAGGGATTAAGGAAGGGGGGTTATTGTTTTTTGAAAAGTCAAGAAACCCCTATCCTCCCCAAATCCAGACATGCTTGTCTACCTTACATTGGTACATATTGTCTTTATCATTGACCTCTTATTTCTTTGCCTGGACTGATCATTCATTCACAAAATTTTAAATTTGAGGAAAATCTGCATTCGGTTATGACAGACTTTCACATTACTGAGATAGGAGATGACAGTTACTGCTGATGGTGTACAATAATAAATTATATTGTGGTACCGTGTTAGCCAGAAAAATCGATGTGAATACTTTTCCATCCAATTATGACAAGAGCATTCTTAAGGTTATACCTTTATTGGCTAACCAGAAAATTATATGTTCGCTAGCTTTCAGAGCTCAAGGCTCCTTCTTCAGGCTTGTTGCCCTAGGCTCTTTGGACATCACATCTTCTCTACATATCATTTCTTGTTCATTCCTTTTTATCAAAGGTTGGATAAATGAGGTTTAACATTTTTGGAAATGTTATATTTGTGTGCTAAATGTTTAATAGAAGAAAGTGGCACTAGCAATGGATGGAGTAGGGCAAAACAAAAACCCCACATACACCGACTGAGAATGCGAATGACGCCATCAGCATCGCCGCCACTGGCACCAGCCATCCGGGCAGTAGTGCTAACCAACACAGGTCACAATTGTCCTTCTTTGCCTCAAGCATTTGTACTAGTGGGGAGTAAACATAAGATGCACAACACTTGTATCAGTCACAGCAGGATGATGTTACCTCTGACAGTGAAACAGTCAGTTTGAGTCAGTATTCTGCACAGAATGGTCTGCCTGATCACAAATGATAGTGTTTTTTTTTTTATTTAAAAAAAACGCAACAAACTGTTACCATCCGTTTCTATAATGAGGTCACTTTAACATTATAAGGCTGCATTTGTCTTAAAGAGCTTGAAAGGTGTTGGGAACAGTTTTAGGAGACCTCAGTGTTACACACACCTTTTTCAAGGCAATTTGAGGCTTTGCAGTATTGTGATTCACTACAAATTTACCTTTCTTTATCGCTTCATTGGGGGACACAGGTTACTATGGGTGTATGTGCTGTCACTAGGAGGCTGACACTATGCAAATTAGGCAAAAGCTGACTCCTCCCCAGCAGTATACACCCACCGACAGGCACAAAGCAACCCAGTTTTTGCTTAGTGTCTGTAGGAGGCGGACCTGGATCTAACACCAGATCCGCAGTCTTTATTCCCATACAGGTTTTTTGTGTGTTTTATTAACGTTTTCCCTTTGTTTTCCAGATTCATTTCTTCGGGTAACAGGGTGCAGATCACTCACCCTGTTCTACCCACACTTTAGCGACTGAGAGAGCAGCGTGCGAATAATCCACACTGCCCACTCTCAGACCCGCTGGCAGGACTTGGTCCTCTGTCACCCTCACAAGTGCTTCAGAGGATCCTGGGCGACTAGTCCTTGCTTCGCCCCTCCTCACCTCTCTCCCAGGAGAGGGCTGAGAGGAAGACGGCAACCACCGGCTGTGGCCTTCCTCCCGACTAAAGGGGTCGATGCCGTCTTCTGCACCGTCCGAAGACGGTGCGGGAAGGAGGATCGTCAACAGGACCCTCTGCACCCACGAGGGATCCTGACATCCTCAGCTCCAGCATCTAACAACAGAGATCACACCGGACAGAGGTACCCCCCCCCAGCCCAACCTGACCCACCGCTGCGCGATCGCTCCGCGACCCACCAGAGGGGGACAGGGTAGACAGCGCCCCGATAGCCACGGGCGCAGGGCCGCGCATTTGCCCCACGCTAGTTCGCGCTACACAGCAGGGCGCCGCCATCTTGGCCCTCCCTCGCCTCATTGTTCTCGGCCAGACCACTCCCCCTTCCTGTGACGTCAGACGCCGCCCGGACACGCCCCCCACGGAGAAACGCCTCAGCGTCGCGTCGTCAGCACTGGGAAGGCGGCCCTGCCAGCGCCGGCTCCACCCCACAGGAAGCCAGCACATCGCCCATAAGGCGAGCCAACCAGGGACAAGCGTTCCCTGCCCCCCGGCCGGACACACCTCCTTCCGGCGCTTCCTGCATCACCACGTGGACGCTGCAACAGCCTCCAGACTCTGCACGCGTCCACAGCGCCAGCACAGGAGGATCCGTCCCGGCTTCACCCGCCCGCCGGCCTCAGGGGGACACAGCAATCGCACGCCATACCGCAGCTCCCACCGCCGATCGCTGGGTACCGGTAAGCGGGGCACTGGTAGGCTCTGCACCGGACAGACCCTACCAAAACCCCAGGTAGCCCCCACTCAGCAGTATAGCCCACCGCGCTAGGCCTTAATCGCTCAGCAGCTGACAATAGCGCACGCCTTCCCAGGGCCTACCTATGCTCCACCCCGCTGCACACGCTCTGATCCCCACGGTGATCCACTACGCTTGTGCCCTTTGTAAGAAAAAGTGGGCCTCAGGCCAAGCGTCCCCCCTCTGCTCGTCCTGCGTCCCTACCACCACCACCATGTCTGCCCATCAGGATGCCACCAACGCCCGGGACGAGAGCGCCCACACGCCTCCGGAGTGGGCCGTCGCCATGTCTCAGTCCTTCTCGGACTGGACAAAAATATCGCAGTCCCTCATACAGTTCATGGAGCGTATGCCACAGCCCTCCGTCGCCACCAGTGCTACGAACGCCACCCACGGCGATTCGCCTGCACCTGACCACGACCCTCACAGAGGCAGAGCAAGGAACAGAACCAGAAAGCGTGTTCGTGCTAGCTCCCCGTCCAGCTCACCGGGCCCATCAGCGGCCCCCAGCCCGCCCAGAGCTACCCGGTCTCCCTCCCCGGAGGCAGACACCGGGTCGGACGTAACGTCCCAGGCAGGGTCTGACTCCGAGGGCGATCAGCCCTCAGGAACACGGGACATGGTCGATAGCCTCATCTCGGCTATCGTACAAACCTCGAAATTAAGGAGGACGAGGCAGTCACCCAGGACGACCCCGTCATATTCAAAAAAGTCAAACGACCCGCAAAGGTTTTCCCCAATCACAAGGAATTCGAGGCTACTACAGCCCGACACTGGGATAACCCCGGAAAGCGCTTCCCGGGAAGGAGACGGCTAGACGTCCTATACCCCTTCAGCTCTGATCTGGTAGCCAAATGGTCCGAGCCCCCCAAGGTGGACCCGCCTATCTCCCGCCTGTCCGCCCATACGGTTCTGTCCATCCCGGACGCCGCGGCCCTCAAGGACGCCACAGACAGACAGATCGAAGCCCTGACAAAGTCCGCCTTTGAGGCATCAGGCGCATCACTCTGCCCCAACTTCGCCTCCACATGGGTGGCAAAAGCCGTATCGGCCTGGGCAAAAATTCTCAAATGGGGCGTCGCGTCGGAGGCCCCAAAAGAAGACCTCTACGACCTAGCAGACCAGATCATTAAAGCAGGCAAATACCTCCTTAACGCTTCCTTGGATGCCGCCGCCTGCTCCGCAAGGGCAAACAGCAACATCACCGCAATCCGCCGGGTCCTTTGGCTAAGGGCGTGGAACGCGGATCCAGCTTCAAAAAAGTCCCTAACTAGCCTGCCCTTCCAGGGCTCTATGCTCTTCGGGTCCAGACTGGACCAGATCATCTCTGACACCACAGGGGGCAAGGGTACCTCCCTACCCCAATCCAGAACAAAACTGCCCTACAACAGGAAGGGACCACAGCCCTTTCGCCCCTTCCGTACATTCACCGCCCCAGGCGGCTCCACCCAACAGGACCGACCCCCTTTCCACGGAGACAGAAGGAAACCTCCCTTCAAGTCCACCCCCCACTGGAAAAACAAGAGCCGCTCTCCTAAGTCAACCAATAACAGGAACCAAAGATTCACCCCTAAATGACGGGTCACCCCCACCTGGAAACCCTTCCAGGGTGGGGGGAAGACTCCTTCGGTTCAAGGACACCTGGCTCTCAGTCGTCAACGACGCCTGGGTAAGGGAGATCATCACGTCCGGATACAAAATAGAGTTTTCCTCCCGCCCAAAGAGACGCTTCTGCGGCTCTCACCCACCAAAACAACCCTCACATCGCCCAGGGTTTCTCCGCGCAGTCGCCTCCCTGCTGGAAGCAGAAGTGATCGTCCCCGTTCCACGGCACGAACGATTCTCCGGGTTCTACTCAAACCTCTTCGTAGTCCCGAAAAAAGACGGGTGACTTCGCCCGATCCTAGACCTCAAACGGTTGAACCACCATCTTCGGACCCGCCACTTCAAAATGGAGTCCTTGCGCTCGGTAATTACCTCCATGGAGCCGGGGAATTCCTTTGCTCCGTGGACATACAGGATGCTTATCTACACATTCCGGTGTGCATCCAACACCAAAGGTACCTCCGCTTTGCGGTGCAGGAACACCATTACCAGTTCACAGCCCTCCCGTTCGGCCTGGCCTCCGCCCCCAGAGTCTTCACAAAGGTCATGGCGGCGGTCATGGCCATCCTTCGGTCCAAGGGGATTCTCATAATCCCCTACCTCGACGATCTCCTAATCAAAGGCCCGTCTCGCCAGGACTGCAATCAAAGCCTTCAGATCACCCTGAGCACCCTGTCCCGCCTCGGGTGGCTCATCAACCGGGAAAAATCTACCCTGATTCCAACCCAACGCATTCTTTTCCTGGGCATGGAACTCGACACCGTTCAGGCGCGAGTCTTTCTCCCGGAGGAGAAATACTACTCTATCAGACAGGGGATCAAAGCCCTAAGAAGACCGGAACCCTTTTCCCTACGTTTCGGCCTCAGAGTCCTGGGGAAGATGGTCGCCTCCATGGAGGCAGTACCATACACGCAGTTCCACACACGTCCCCTCCAGCTTGCCCTTCTGTCATCATGGGACAAGAATCCAGCGTCCCTAGACCGCCCAGTGATCCTGCCGCCCAAAGTAAAACAGTCCCTTACTTGGTGGACACTGGCCTCCTCCATCCTACGCGGAAGGTCATTTCTGCCTCTCCGGTGGCAGGTCATCACCACCGACGCCAGCCTGCAGGGCTGGGGCTGGTCTACCAGCATTTCACAGCACAGGGCCGCTGGGAGACACACGAGGCCCTCCTGCCGATAAACCTCCTGGAGATCAGGGCAATCTTCCTGGCCCTCCTCCACTGGCAGCCCCTCCTCAAGGCAAACCAGTCCGCCTCCAGTCGGACAACGCCACGGCCGTGGCATACATAAATCATCAAGGAGGGACTTGCAGCAAACAGATTATGACCGAGGTAGGGAAGATCCTACATTGGGCAGAACACCACGTCCCTGCCATCTCCGCCATACACATTCCCGGGGTGGACAACTGGGAAGCCGACTTCCTCAGTCGCCAGGAACTGGCAGCCAGCGAGTGGTCACTCAACCCGGCCGTCTTCAACCAAATCTGCCAGAGGTGGGGCGTCCCAGACGTCGATCTAATGGCATCTCGATCAAACCACAAGGTCCCCCAGTACGTGGCCAGATCCCGGGACCCGATGGCGCTCGGCTGCGACGCACTCGTCGTCCCATGGGCCCAGTTCGAGATGCCTTACCTCTTCCCACCCCTCCCCCTGCTCCCACGGGTCATAAAGAAGATAAAGGCTGAAGGAGTCCCTGTCCTGCTCGTAGCCCCAGATTGGCCACGTCGGGCCTGGTATGCGGAGCTGGTAAACATGCTCTCGGACGTACCCTGGAGACTCCCAAACTGCCCGGACCTTCTCTCACAGGGACCTCTCTTCCACCCGAATTCTCAGTCGCTCACTTTAACGGCATGGCCATTGAGGCCGCGGTCCTGAAGAGCGCAGGCTTCTCAGAAAGGGTCATCCAAACTATGATAAGGGCCAGAAAACCAGCGTCTTCCCGCATTTATCACAGGTGCTGGAAGGCTTTCTTCCGCTGGTGCGAGAAGAACAACCTCTTACCTATGACCTTTTCCCTGCCTTCCGTCCTCGCCTTTCTGCAGTCGGGACTGGACTCCGGCCTTTCCCTCAGTACCCTAAAGGGTCAGGTTTCAGCCCTATCCGTGCTATTCCAGTCCGAACTGGCCTCCTCGCCCCAGGTGAAGACCTTCCTGCAGGGGGTCGCTCACCTAGCGCCCCCCTACCGCCCTCCGATCGATCCCTGGGATCTCAATCTGGTCCTTAGCGCTCTACAACGTACCCCCTTTGAGCCGATCAAGGACATCCCTCTCACTCTACTCTCGTGGAAGGTAGCCTTCCTGGTCTCCATCACCTCTCTCAGAAGGGTGTCCGAATTGGTGGCCCTGTCCTGCCGCCCCCCTTTCTGATCCTGCATCAGGATAAGGTGGTCCTCCGACCTGTCCCTTCCTTCCTTCCGAAGGTAGTCTCGGCCTTTCACATCAACGAGGACATCGTCCTCCCGTCACTGTGCCCTCACCAGCTCATCCCTTAGAAAGATCCCTCCACAAGCTAGACCTGGTCAGGGCGATCCGAATTTACCTTTCTAGAACCACCACTTTTCGTCAGGCGGATTCCCTGTTCATCCTCTATGAGGGCCGTCGCAAGGGGCTCGCAGCCTCAAAATCCACCATCGGCCGTTGGGTTCGTTCAGCGATCCACGAGGCATACCGATCCCAGAACAAACAAGCCCCTCCCGGAGTGAGGGCGCACTCTACCCGGGCGGTGGGAGCCTCATGGGCCATTCGTCACCAGGCTTCGGCGGCGCAAATCTGTAAAGCCGCAACCTGGCCCTCCCTCCACACCTTCGTGAAGTTCTTCAAAGTTAATACCCACGCCTCGGCGGACTCAGGCTTGGGTAGAAAGATACTACAGGCGGCGGTTTCCCACCGACCGACCTAAGTTCCTCTCTCTCTCTCTAATATACCTAGAATCTCCACCCTTGGGACTGCTTTTGGACGTCCCATAGTAACCTGTGTCCCCCAATGAAGCGATAAAGAAAGAAGGATTTTTGGTACTTACCGTAAAATCTCTTTCTTGGAGTCTTCATTGGGGGACACAGCACCCTCCCCTAAATCCGTACCACATTGGACCTTAGACCGTTGCCTTGGGGTTGGCACATAGGCCGTGCCTCCGGTCATCATAAGTACTCCCTATACTACTGCTTTTGCACCAACTGAGTTGCTTTGTGCCTGTCGGTGGGTGTATACTGCTGGGGAGGAGTCAGCTTTTGCCTAATTTGCATAGTGTCAGCCTCCTAGTGACAGCACATACACCCATAGTAACCTGTGTCCCCCAATGAAGACTCCAAGAAAGAGATTTTACGGTAAGTACCAAAAATCCTTCTTTTCAGCTGCAGATGGAAGGAAGAGAGCCACAGTATTCATTACTGATGGGTAGGCGGAGCCCCAGATCAGGATGTCACCTCAGATCAAAAGAGTGCTGACTGGCTGGCCCCTCCAGCTCGGGCTCCTCCTACTCAGCTCCAGTCTAAGATTTGAGGTCCAGAGGATGGTCGCTGCTAATGCAGCTCCTCAGAAGATTTTATTATTTTATATTCGGACAGGAGACTTGGATCACTAGTTGGTCTAGAGGTCTCGGGTACCAGCGCTGCTGTACCCCAACCTCTCCCTTGGCGGATCTGTATTTACTCAAAGTCCCTGCAGAATCCTTGCCGGCCCTGGGGGATGAGGAGAGCTTCCCTGGCGGGACGCAAACCACACGTGCGGTCACTGCGTTCCTCGCCCTGGGGGGAAGCATGGGCACAGCGCCAGAAACCCCTGAGGGTCCCTGTGGCGCCTTGGCTGGTGAGTACTCCACACAAATTTTTTATTATAATTATGTGTGAGTGCTTTAGCGTCTGAGTGAGCAGCGCTATTACTTGTATGTCAGTATGCTTCAGCGCTGCTGTGACAGCGCTACTACATGTATGTCAGTATGCTTCAGCGCTGCTGTGACAGCGCTGTTACAAGTAGATGTGGTGATTTTTTGTCCGCAGGCAGATACCTGCAGGACAGAGAGGGAGCAGGAGCGGGGGAGTTCGCGCTCAATATTCGAGCTGGCGGGGGGCGTGGCCTAACTATTCCCGGTCTTCTGAGCAGGAAGACGCGCGCTCTGGCGTTTCTCCTGCGACTCCCTCACTGTGGCGGCCATTACACAGGCTCCTGGGCTCCTCAGACCGCTCCTCTCCTCATAAGACACCACGGCCAGCTGGGTGAGTGCTGATTCCTCACCCCGCAGCGCAGCGATCGTTATCCTGCAGCTGCAGTCTCATTAGAGACATAAAATTTGGCTGGGGCTCACAAATATGTATATTGTGGTGAGTTTGCAATATTAACCCCTCTGAGGGTTATTTCTACCAGCTAAATTTTTTGACTGAATACCGCTGGGGTAACCCTGCTTGGTGGAGCGTTAACCCTTCAGCGTTTAAAAAAAAAAGACCGCATAGTTTTTGCTGGTATTACCGCTTTGACCTGCTCATACAGGTGAGACATGTCTGAACAGAGTTCAGATGCCGCGGACCATGTCCCAGTGCCATTACGGCAATCAGATAGCAGACCTCCACAGCGTCTAGCGCTGCGGTCGACAGCGGTGGAAAATTGGACGATATCGCTCGATCGATCAACAACTTGTCTGACCTTTTAGGTCAATATGTGTCTGCTAATTCCTCTCAGAGGAAGCGACGCAGGCCGTTACCGGCCTCTACACGGAGCGAGTCAGATGTATCTGATATTGGGCAGAGTTCCCCTTTAAATTCGGATGGAGAAATATCCGATTCAGATGCGGACGAGCCGCAGGGGCGTTCCTCTATGGCGAAGCGTACGGAGGCATTAATTGAAGCCATGAGAGATATATTACAGTTACCGGAGGAGGTAACTAGTCGTCCTGGTAAATCAGCACGCATGTTCCAGGAGTCCCGTGCTTCGCGTACAACATTGCCAGCTCTGGATGAGCTTAATAGTGTAATAGAGGAGGAACGTCTGTGTCCAGATAAGCGTTTTCATGGAACGCATTTCTTTGATACACTTTATCCTTGCTCTGCGGAGTTAAAGGCTAATTGGACTTCTGCTCCTGAAGTGGATGTGTCTTTATCTCAGCTTAGTAAATCCTCACTACTCCCTATTAAGGGAAAAGCGAGCTTACAGGAGCCTTTGGATAGAAAAGCAGAATTGGCGGCAAAAGCAAGCTATGAGGCTGCGGGTTATGGATTCCGAGCAGTGCTAGGATCCATGTGTGCTGCTAGAGCTTCTCTAAGCTGGTTGGCACGTCTGAAGACGGAGTTGCAAAATGAATCTCCGTTATCTGAGATACGGGAAACTTGTGAATGGTTAGAAACGGCAGCCTGTTATATCTTTGATGCCGGTCTGGATACGGCATCTCTGCTGGCCAAAGCGCAAGCTTCAGCGGTCACAGTCAGAAGAGCTTTATGGCTCAGACAGTGGGCCGGGGACGCAGTTTCCAAACAAGGGTTGTTGGCCTTACCTTACAAGGGTGGCCATCTTTTTGGATCCGACCTCACAGAGCTGATTTCCAAGGCTAAGGCGAAGGAATCCGCATTACCACAGCGTAGGGCCATGGCCTCGGTGTCCAGTAAGCCTGGTGTCTATAGTGGTCGGCGGTCCTTTCGGGGCCGAGGACGATCTAGTCACTCCTCGTGGGGATCGGGTCGTCCTTCCTTCTCAGGAAAGAAATCCTCTTAGAAAACTCGTACTCCCTGGAAGCAGAGTTTCCGCCAGGACAAGCGGGAACTTGACAAGAAGCCCGCAAAGTCGGATTGACGCCAGGGGTCCACTCGAGGATTCTCGAGTGGGGGGTCGCCTGCTTCTTTTCAAGGAGACTTGGATGGCTCGCGTTCCAGATTCCTGGGTAACGCGGATAGTGTCGGCAGGCTATTTATAGAGTTTGCTTCTCGACCCCCAAATGTTTTTTGTCAATCTCACGTTCCGTCGGAACCCGAGCTTGTTGTCGCTCTACAGCGAGAGGTCGAATCTCTGCTACAAAAGGGTGTAGTGATACCGGTTCCGTCAGAGGACCGAGGGAAAGGTTTTTATTCCAACCTTTTTATAGTTCCCAAGAAGGAGAACAAATTTCGCCCATTCTGGATCTCAAGCGATTAAACCGGCATGTCCATGCCCGGAAATTTCGCATGGAGTCGCTTCGTTCCGTTGTGGCAGCTCTGTCACAGAACGATTTTCTGGTGTCAATCGACATTCGCGACGCCTATTTGCATATTCCCATCGGAAAGGCTCATCAGCGCTTTCTTCGATTTGCCATAGGTCAGAATCATTACCAGTTCGTGGCTCTGCCGTTCGGCTTAGCCTCAGCGCCAAGGGTCTTTACAAAAATTCTGGCGCCCCTCATGGCAATCCTTCGAAGACAGGGGATTACGATTCTCCCTTATCTGGACGATCTTTTGATCGTGGCTTCCTCGGAGGAGGAGGCGTTGACTGCTCGGGATTTGTCTCTTCAGTTTCTGAAGGACTTCGGTTGGCTGGTCAATTGGGAGAAGTCGTCCCTGGAACCATCGAGGACAATCCTCTTTTTGGGAATGCATCTCGACACGTTTCGGTCGGTAGTTTCCCTACCACCAGACAAACAGTCATGTCTTCTTCGACATGTACAGATTATGAAATCCTCAACGGCAATGTCCCTACGGAAGTGTATGCGTCTTCTGGGACTGATGGTGGCGTCCATGGAGGCAATTCCTTTTGCCCAGTTCCATTCCAGGACTCTCCAAAGGTTCATCTTGAGTCGATGGAACCAGTCGCAATCGCTGGATTGCAGTGTCACCATTTCTCGCGCGGTGCGGGATTCTCTAGAATGGTG
Organism: Oophaga sylvatica; assembly: GCA_033576555.1. Classification (NCBI taxonomy): domain Eukaryota; kingdom Metazoa; phylum Chordata; class Amphibia; order Anura; family Dendrobatidae; genus Oophaga; species Oophaga sylvatica. The sequence goes on along the minus strand of JARQOD010000005.1, from coordinate 120,756,018 downwards.
GTTACGTCCAGGGGCATTCTCCCTGGGGAAGTCTTTCCTCCCTCCGAAGTGGTCAGTCATAACCACCGATGCCAGCCTGACGGGCTGGGGGGGTGTTTGAAACAATCTCTGGATTCAGGGGGTATGGTCATCGGAAGAGTCTTTTCTTCCGATCAACATCCTGGAATGGAGGGCGATTTTCCTTTGCCTCCAACATTGGACGGTCCCTTTGAGCGGTCTGCCAGTCCGAGTGCAGACAGACAATGCGACGGCTGTCGCGTATATCAATCACCAAGGTGGGACAAGGAGTTCCAGACTCATGGTAGAGGTGTCCCGAATTCTGATTTGGGCAGAGGCCAGTGTACCAGCCATTTCGGCGATTCACATTCCAGGGGTTCAGAATATTACAGCGGACTTTCTCAGTCGCAGAAGGATGGATCCCGGGGAATGGAGCCTCCACCCGGAAGTTTTTGCACTACTGTGCTCTCGCTGGGGAACCCCACAAGTGGATTTGATGGCATCCAGGTCCAATGCCAAGTTACCGACGTTCATGTCCAGGTACAAGGACCCGAAGGCTGTGGCGGTGGATGCTCTAGTGGCTCAGTGGGATCAGTTCGAGCTGATCTATGTATTCCCGCCGATATCCTTACTTCCTCTAGTACTGCGTCGGATCAGACTAGAGAGAATTCCAGCTATTTTGATAGCTCCAGACTGGCCAAGAAGGGTGTGGTTCTCGACAATAATGTCGCTGTTGGCGGCACCTCCTTTTCCACTCCCTCTTCAACCGGACTTGTTGACTCAGGGGCCCGTTTGTCATCCGGACTTGATGTCCCTGCGTTTGACGGCGTGGCTCTTGAGACCGAAATCTTGACCCGTAGAGGTTTCTCAGCCGAGGTCATTGCTACCCTTCGTGCTGCAAGAAGTCCGGCTACTACTAGGATTTACCACAAAATTTGGGAAACCTTCTTTTCGTGGTGTTTGGGGTCCTCTCGGAACCCGAGAAAATTTTCCATTCCCAACCTGTTGGCTTTTCTGCAGCATGGGCTAGACAAGGGTTTGGCAGTCAGCACCCTGAAAGGTCAGATTTCTGCTCTGTCCTTATTGTTCCGGAGAACCATTGCTTCAAATAGAGACGTGCTCTCCTTTTTCCGAGGAATATCTCGTAAGTTCCCGCCGCGGAAGGCACCCGTGTCTCCTTGGCGGCTCAACCTTGTTTTGGAGGCTCTTGAGCATAAACCTTTTGAGCCTATGGTTTCTGCTAGCCTTTCTTTACTTTCTTGGAAGGTGGCTTTCCTTGTTGCAGTCACTTCCTTGAGGAGAGTTTCTGAGTTGGCAGCTCTTTCTTGTTCGCCTCCTTTTCTGGAGTTTTTTCCGGATCGTGTAGTGCTTCGCACTCGGGGTGATTTTTTGCCTAAAGTGGTGTCACAATTTCATGTCAACCAGGATATTGTGTTGCCTTCATTCTGCCCGGATCCGAAGAATGTGAAAGAGCGTGCTTTACACACATTGGATTTAGTGCGGGCCTTGAAGTTTTATCTATCTATTACTCAAGGTTTTCGTAAGACGGACTCCCTATTTGTGGTTCCAGTCGGTCGTCGGCGTGGTCAACGAGCTTCCAAGGATTCTATAGCTCGTTGGATTCGTTTCAGCTATATTGGAAGCTTACCGTCTTCAGGGTGAATCTTGCCCGATTAAGATTCAAGCCCATTCCACGAGGGCTGTGGCTTCATCGTGGGCTTTTCACCAAGGTGCTTCGGCAGTGCAGCTCTGCCGGGCGGCGACTTGGCGCTCTGTCCACACGTTTACGAAGTTTTATAAAGTGGACGTCAGTGCTTCCGCTGATGCAGCCCTCGGACGTAGGGTCCTGCAGGCAGCTGTAGTTTAAAGTTCTGGATGAACTTGTGTTTAGCGCTGGTTGCGCTTTGTTGTTACGGTTGTTGGGTTTCTGCCTCTTGTTGGTTTTTTCCCACCCTTATTTTTGAACTGCTTTGGGACGTCCCATCAGTAATGAATACTGTGGCTCTCTTCCTTCCATCTGCAGCTGAAACACGGATTTTGGTAAGAACTTACCTGTAAAATCCTTTTCAGCGAAGGAAGGAAGAGAGACACAGCACCCTCCCAAGGCAGAAGTGTGTTGATGTTTTCAGATGCAGCGCGACCCTTATCTGATGGGGATTATCTGGGCTGAGGTCAGCGCGCTAAGGCTCTGTTCCAGCATCGCCAGCTCATCGCAGTAGTCAGGTTCCGTGAGTAGTACCTGGAACTCTGTGGTTTTTGGCTTTCTTTGCATGCATAACCTGTATCCTTGTGTTTTTTCTCTGAAGTTCCTTCAGAAGGGGTTATGTTGCTCCGCTGGTGATCTTGGCTCTTTTCCTAAAAGCTTTGGTACGACTGGAGCTGAGTAGGAGGAGCCCGAGCTGGAGGGGCCAGCCAGTCAGCACTCTTTTGATCTGAGGTGACATCCTGATCTGGGGCTCCGCCTACCCATCAGTAATGAATACTGTGTCTCTCTTCCTTCCTTCGCTGAAAAGGATTTTACAGGTAAGTTCTTACCAAAATCCGTGTTTTTTAATTCTATGAAGCTGTGAATTCTGATTTCTACAAGTTCGATCATCTAGTATTTTAGTATATTTGCTACTTGAAGGTCACGAAGGATATTGGCGTTTAATTTTCTACCCCTGTAAAATGATATGAGTAATAAGAACATGTCAGATAAAGTAACTTGATGTGCCTTTGTTTTGTTTTAGCTGTAACAACATCTAAATGGGAGATGTTTGATCAACATGATGAATCTGATGAAGAAGAAAATCAAAAGTAAGAAACAAAAAACGGAACAGTTTTAAAACTGATAAAACTTGATTATGAGCTTGTTAGGATGGCCGTATATTTGGCCAGTGTGGTGTCTGTGTGCGCAGCAGACAGCACACTGGTCCATTAATCAACCCTTTGGTCCATGTGATTTACAGACTGGATCTGTGCATGTCAGTGACTGGCAGCTGCAGCACTCATCCGTTATGGGGATTGTTAGTGACACATTGTACTTTATGTTGGTGGTTAGAGATGAGCGACTTTGCCTCTGGGAGGGTCGAGTCGGGTTTCGGACCACCCAACTATCAAAAGTCGAGTCGAAAGAAATCGGCCGACTATCGGAAATCGGAAAAAGTCGGAGTTCCGACTGAAACCCGGCCCGACCCCAATGCAAGTCAATGGGGAAGAAAAGTCGGCAGTGAGTGGAGGACAGTAAACACACCTACAGTGCCCATTTCAATGCCAACGACATCAATTCTTATTACTTAAGCTTGTCAACCTTAATTTACTTTATAATAGTAACGCATTGAAAACTGGTGGTTATTTGGTTAACGTTGGGGGGGGGGGCAGGGCTGGCTCCAGGTTTTTGTGGGCCCGGGCGAAAGTCTGTGTGCCCCTTTAATACATACCACAATTCATGATGCTCCGATATGGCAGAGAAATATAGATATAGTACAATGCCAAATACTTCACTTCTTACATTACATGAGTGTTATCGATTGTAAATTCTACAATAGCTCAAAAACCGGACAGTATAGTCCTCCATACAGTATTATGGGCACCACATAGTGCGCCACACAGAATAATATAATATATTGCTCTATACCGAATAATGAATCCCATATATTGTTCCATACAGAATGAGTCCCATATATGATGTTCCATACAGAATAATGGGCCCAATATAATGCTTCATACAGTATAATGAGCCACATATATTGCTCCATACAGAATAATGAGCCCCATATATTGCTCCATACATAATTGGTCCCATATAATGTTCCATACAGTATATGATGAGCTCCACATAATGCTTCAGTATATGATGGTCCCCATATAATGTGCCATACAGTATAGGACGGTCCCCATAGAGTGTAATGAGCCCCACATATTGCTCCATGCAGTATAATGAGTCGCATTTAAAGCTCCATACAGTATATGATGGGCCCCACATATTGCTCCATACAGAATGGGCTCTATATGTGCTCCACATGATGCTCCATATATAAAGGGCCCTATATGATGCCCCATAAATAATGAACCCCTTATGATGCTCCAGTGTATGATGAGCCCCATATAATGCTCCAAATATAATGGTCCCCATGTATAATGCTCCATATATAATGGGCTCCATTTGATGCTCCATATATAATGGGCCCCATATGATGCTCCAGTATATGATGTGCCCCATGGATGATGCTCCAGTTTATGATGGGCCTATATAATGCTCCATATATAATGGGCCCCATATGATGCTCCAGTGTATAATGGGCCCCGTATATGATGCTCCAGTGTATGATGGGCCCCATTTTTAATGCTCCAGTGTATGATGGGCCCCATTTTTAATGCTCCAGTGTATGATGGGCCCCATATATAATGCTCCAGTGTATAATGGGCCCTATCTATGATGCTCAAGTGTATGATGGGCCCCATATATAATTCTCCAGTGTATAATGCTCCCCATATATTGCTCCAAACATTTAAAAAAATGAAATACCTCTCCTCGCTGGGCACTGCTCTACTCTGGACTCCTCAGCGTCGCCATCTTCCAGTTCTCTGCACTGTGACTGTTCAGGCAGAGGGCGCACAGACGTGACGTGATCGCGCTCTCTGACCTGAATGTTACTGTCAGGAAACGCGGAAGACGTCACAGCGGAGGAGCAGGGAGAGGTAAGTATTGCAAGTGCTGGGGCCCTGAGCAAGCAGGGGGGCCCACTCGTGGGCGCTGGCACTGGGCCCCTCATAGTACGTCGGTGTCTCTGACGTCGCACTTGCCCAGGTGCGCCAGGTGCTGACGCCTGCCCTGGAAGGGTGGTACAGCCCAGTTAGGGAGGTGGAAAAACTGGCATATGTTGAGGTGTAGGCTGGACGTTCAGCAGCTGCAAATGGAGGAATTGGTGAAGTCGGAGGAAGAGGAGGACAAAGCAAGCCATTTTGCTGGCAACCTATGTGTCATGAGGGGAAGGTGGTACAAAATCCTTTGAAACCCAGGCATGGTTTATTTTAATGAAGGTGAGATCACCAACATTTTGGGTCGACAGCCGGGTACTTCTTTCTGTCAGGATTGATCCAGCAGGACTGAAGACTCTTTCTGATAGCACACTACCAGCAGGACAAGCGAGCTCCTGTAAGGCATATTGTGCCAATTCAGGCCAGGTGTCCAGTTTACAGGCCCAGTAGTCAAAGGGGAATGAACTGTGAGGGAGAACATCGATAGGGGAGGAGAGGTAATTTTGAACCATAGTTGACAACTACTGTCTACTGTCTGTTGCATCGATTCAGTATTACCAGTCGTGTGAGCGGTACTCGAGAAATCAGTCCACAACATGGTCATGAAACCCCTGTCTCCAAAGCCACTTCGGCTGTGTGCACCACGAACACCTCTTCCATGTTGCCCAGTACGGCTCGTGGTAGAACCTGCACCGCTGCTGTGTGCTGGGAATGCCTCTAACAAACGGTTTACCAGAGTTGCTTGTTTGTTCGCCAATATTACCTCTAGGTTCTCCTGTGGCATGATGTTCTGTAATTTGCCTTTATAGTGTGGATCAAGGATGCTGGCCAACCAGTAGTTGTCATCATTCATAATTTTGGCAATGCGGTGGTCCCTTTTTAGGATCCGCAAGAGATAATCACACATGTGGGCCAATGTTCCAGGTGTCAATGATGCACTGCCAGTGGTGGGTGGAGGAGCACTTTCTGCCAAATCCACATCCCTCCAATCACACACAAACCCTGTACCTGACCTTGGCGAGCCAACATTTTCTCTTGCCCCCTGAGAAGCATCCTCCTCCCCAAAATAATCATCCCCCTCATCCTCCTCCTCTTCCTCTTCTTCCACAACCTCGTCCAGGACATTTCCCTGAGCAGACAATGCAGACAATGCCTGACTGTCAAGGCTTCAAAGTTTGCATGAGCAGACGCATAAGTGGGATGCTCATGCTTATGATGGCGTCGTCTGCGTTTACCAGCCGTGTGCATTCCTCCAAACACTGAAGGACTTTACAGAGGTCTTTCAGCTTTGACCACTGCACACCCGACAACTCGATGTCTGCCCTCAAACTGCCTGCCCGTGTATCCTCCCACAAATGCATTACAGCCTGCCTCTGTTCGCACAGCCTTTCAACCATGTGCATGGTGGAGTTCCACCTTGTTGCAACGTCTATGATTAGGCAGTGCTTGGGGAGGTGAAGCGATCGCTGCAGCCTCTGCATACGACTGGAGTCTACGAGCGAGCGACGGATGTACGAGCACAGTCTTCGCACCTTATGGAGCAGGGCTGGTAAACCCGGATAATTATTTATGAAGCACTGCACCACCATGTTCAAGTTGTGAGCCAGGCAAGGAATGTGTCTGAGTTTTGCCAGGGCTATGGCCACCACAAAATTACGTCCGTTATCACTGACTACCTTGCCTGGCTCAAGATGTAGACTGCCCAGCAATGACTCCGTTTCTCGCTGCAAGTAGTCGGCCAGTACCTCCGCGGTGTTTCTGTTGTCGCCCAAAAACATAATTTTTAAAACAGCCTGCTGACGCTTACCACTAACTGTTCGATAGTGGGACACCGTGTGCAACACTGGCAGTTGCGGATGGAGTGCTCGTGCGACTGCGCTGTCAACGAGCTTTCGCTTCTGGAGGAGGGTTGAACGCCTACAGCCAACTGTTGCCTATACGTGGGCTAGGCAGCACTGTCCCACCGCCGCTGTCCCCTGTGGACCCTGCATCCACCACATTAACCCAGTGCGCAGTGATGGACACGTAACGGCCTTGGCCATGCCTACTGGCCCATGCATCTGTTGTGAGGTGCACCTTCCACTCACTGATTGTTTGAACGCATGGACAATGCGGTCTTTCACATGCAGGTGGAGGGCAGGGATGGCTTTTCTAGAAAAGTGCAGACTGGGTAGGTCATAGCGTGGGACAGCGTAGGCCATGAGCTCTCGGAACGCTGCGCTTTCAACCAAACGGAAGGGCATCTCTAATGAGGTCAGTTTGGCAATGTAGGCGTTCAAAGCCAGTGTCTGCGGATGAGAGGATGAGTACTTTCTTCCTACTCACAGTGTCTGCTAGTGTGAGCTGGACTTGAGAGCTGCATATGGTGGAACTAGCGGTGGACATGGCGGACTGAGAGGGGGTTGGTGATGTTGGTGGTGATGGCCTAGATTCAATATTTTGTTGGTAAAACATTGTGATTCCCTGACTGCTTTGGCCTTGCGACGACACCTCAACATTTCTTGCTTGTGGTGTGTTAACCAGTGGGCTTACAGTGGGGGAAGCGATGTAGCATTGCTGGCTACGTTCAGTCGGAGCAGGTGCACGTGTGCTACCTGAGGTTTTGTAGTCCGTCCACGCTTGCAAATGCATGGTGGTTAGATGTCTAAGCATGCAACTGGTTTTCAAATTTCTGAGATTTTTCCCTCGGCTAAAGGTCCTTCAGCACTTCTTACAGATAACTTTTGCCTCATCAATAGGATTTTGGTCAAAAAAGTGCCACACTGCACTCTTCCTTCTATGGGATAAATTTTCAGGGCTTGCACGCTGTGCTAATTTGACCGTCTGGCCAAGCTGTCCTGCAACTCATTTTGTTTTTTTTAACACGTTTTTGGACTGCTACCGGCCTGCCAGATAACCGCAGCTGCGATATCGATGCCTGCTGCGGATCCTCCTCCTGTTCTGAGCTATTGCCAGCGGCACCATCTTCCCCTAATGGATGCCAATCCGGGTCAACAACTGGGTCATCCATCACCTCCTCTTCAATTTCATCTCCACCTTCCTGTGTCACCGTGTAAGGTGGTATAGTATGCGGGAAGGGGCACCTGAGTTTCATCAGGTTCAGAATCTGGCTCAGTAGAGGGCAATGTAGTGCTCTGGGTGAATGTACCAGCAGAATCATATAGCAGTGGCTGTGCATCAGTGCACTCCATGTCATATTCATCTTGGACTGGGGAATTCAGGATTTCACTTGATAACCCAGGCATGGTATGTGAAAAGAGCTCCAGGGAGTAATCTGAAGTGTGGCCTGCCGCATCCTTCACTTTTGGTGGGGGTGAAGGACACAAGGAAAGGTGTTGTTCCTGACCAGGAGCCTGCACTGACGGCTCAGTGCTTGCAGTTTTTGCCACTTCAGAAGAGGAGGCAATAGAGCTGGAGGCTGTTTCGACAGTGTAAGCCAAAACCTGTTCCTGATGCTCCGGCTTTAAAAGCTGTTTACCTACTCCCAGAAAGGGAGCCTTCCAGGCCTTCTGGAGCCAGATGATGACTCAGGCTCAACACCTCCTGCCTTAGGTGCTATTGTGCTTTTGGCACTACCAGCAGATGCACCACCATCAATACCAGCTGGCCCATGTCCGTGGCCTCTTCCACCATACTTCCTCATGTTTGGGAAAATGTACCAGAAATACCAGCAGATATATGGTACTGTATAAGGAGCGTACAGCTGTATACGGTGTAGGGAAAAATTTAAATCTCCGTATATGTTTCCGGAGTCACACACAGAGGCTCACTCAGTATGGATTTGACTGTAATACTGTTAAGGTAGGATCTAAGTGACCCTTCACGGTTGACCTAGTGATTTCCAAATTAATTCATAGAACGTTGCTAGCAACATAAATAACCAAACAGACATGTGTTTCCGTCTGGGAGAATCGAGCAAGATTCCTGTCCCATGTATTACATCATCATCTTTTATAGTATTTAGTGAGCTTGTACTTCAACCAATAGTATAAAACCACACCTACAACATTTAACCAATGAAAATACAAGAAAATTGATCTATAAGAATACAAGAAAATAGGAAACTACATATATGGTCATATCCACGTGACCATAGAAGCGAACAATAGTATCTTATATCTTGTCCAAACTGGAGCGGTCTAGTTTTATTACAGCCCATGACCTTTACTCTACTTCTTTATAACGGCCAGAAACTATTGCCTAGTAACAGAATTTATCTCATAAAGACAAGATGGAGTTACAAACACAAAATGGAACATTCAGTTTTGATCTTTCTTAATTTAGTCCTTCACAATACAAACAGCAGAAATACGGTACTGTTTCAGAAGCGTAAGCTTTATACAGTGTAGGGAAAAATTTAAATCTCTGTATTAATTTCCGGAGTCACACGCAGACTCTCACTCAATATGGATTTGACTGTAATACAAACAGCAGAAATACTGTACTGTTTCAGAAGCGGACAGCTGTATACCACGTAGGGAAAAATTTAAATCTCTGTATATATTTCCGGAGTCACACACAGACGCTCTCAGTATGGATTTGACCGTAATACAAAGAGCAGATATACGGTACTGTATCAGAAGCGTACAGCTGTATACGGTGTAGGGAAAAATTTAAATCTCCGTATATATTTCCGGAGTCACACTGACGCTCTCTCAGTATGGATTTCACCGTAATGCAAAGAGCAGATATACGGTACTGTGTCAGAAGCGTACAGCTGTACAGTCATGGCCAAAAGTTTTGAGAATGACACAAATATATTTTCACATTATCTGCTGCCCTCTGGTTTTTATGTGTGTTTGACAGATGTTTTTATCACAGACAGAAATATAATTGCAAACATATGAGTAACAAAAGCTTATATTGACAGTTAGAATGAGTTAATGTAGCAAGTCAATATTTTGCAGTGTTGACTCTTCTTCTTCAGGACCTCTGCAATTCTCCCTGGCATGCTCTCAATCAACTTCTGGACCAAATCCTGACTGATAGCAGTCCATTCTTGCACAATCAATGCTTTCATTTTGTCAGAATTTTTAGGTTTTTGTTTGTCCACCCGTCTCTTGATGATTGACCACAAGTTCTCAATGGGATTAAGATCTGGGGAGTTTCCAGGCCATGGACCCAAAATCTCTATGTTTTGTTCCCTGAGCCATTTAGTTATCACCTTTGCTTTATGGCAAGGTGCTCAATCATGCTGGAAAAGGCATTGTTGATTGCCAAACTGCTCTTGGAGGGTTGGGAGAAGTTGCTCTTGGAGGACATTCTGGTACCATTCTTTATTCATGGCTGTGTTTTTAGGCAAGACTGTGAGAGAGCCAATTCCCTTGGCTGAGAAGCAACCCCACACATGAATGGTTTCAGGATGCTTAACAGTTGGCATGAGACAAGACTGGTGGTAGCGCTCACCTTGTCTTCTCCGAATGAGGCGTTTTCCTGATGTCCCAAACAATCAAAAAGGGGATTCATCAGAGAAAATAACTTTACCCCAGTCCTCAGCAGTCCACTGCCTGTACCTTTTGCAGAATATCAGTCTGTCCATGATGTTTTTTCTGGAGAGAAGTGGCTTCTTTGCTGCCCTCCTTGAGACAAGGCCTTGCTCCAAGAGTCTCCGCCTCACAGTGCGTGCAGATGCACTCACACCTGCCTGCTGCCATTCCTGAGCAAGCTCTGCACTGCTGGTAGCCTGATCCCCCAGCTGAAACACTTTTAAGAGACGGTCCTGGCGCTTGCTGGTCTTTCTTGGGCGCCCTGGAGCCTTTTTGGCAACAATGGAACCTCTCTCCTTGAAGTTCTTGATGATGCGATAGATTGTTGACTGAGGTGCAATCTTTCTAGCTGCGATACTCTTCCCTGTTAGGCCATTTTTGTGCATTGCAATGATGACTGCACGTGTTTCTTTAGAGATAACCATGGTTAACAGGAGAGAAACAATGATGCCAAGCACCAGCCTCCTTTTAAAGTGTCCAGTGGTGTCATTCTTACTTAATCATGACAGATTGATCTCCAGCCATGTCCTCATCAACACCCACACCTGTGTTAATGGAGCAATCACTGAAAAGAGGTTACCTGGTCCCTTTAAGGCAGGGCTGCAATGATGTTGAAATGTGTTTTGGGGGATAAAGTTCATTTTCTAGCCAAATATTGACTTTGCAAGTAATTGCTGTTAAGCTGATCACTCTTTATAACATTCTGGAGTATATGCAAATTGCCATTAGAAAAACCAGGGGAGGAGTCCCGAGGAGATAATTTGCATATTCCCAGTGCCTTCTGGGATAAGTGAAGAGTCTCCGCGAGCTCAAGGAACACTGGATTTTGGCTGTTGCAGCTGAAAGGAGGACATCAGTTAACCAGGGGAGGAGTCCCGAGGAGATAATTTGCATATTCCCAGTGCCTTCTGGGATAAGTGAAGAGTCTCCGCGAGCTCAAGGAACACTGGATTTTGGCTGTTGCAGCTGAAAGGAGGACATCAGTAAACCAGGGGAGGAGTCCCGAGGAGATAATTTGCATATTCCCAGTGCCTTCTGGGATAAGTGAAGAGTCTCCGCGAGCTCAAGGAACACTGGATTTTGGCTGTTGCAGCTGAAAGGAGGACATCAGTAAACCAGGGGAGGAGTCCCGAGGAGATAATTTGCATATTCCCAGTGCCTTCTGGGATAAGTGAAGAGTCTCCGCGAGCTCAAGGAACACTGGATTTTGGCTGTTGCAGCTGAAAGGAGGACATCAGTAAACCAGGGGAGGAGTCCCGAGGAGATAATTTGCATATTCCCAGTGCCTTCTGGGATAAGTGAAGAGTCTCCGCGAGCTCAAGGAACACTGGATTTTGGCTGTTGCAGCTGAAAGGAGGACATCAGTAAACCAGGGGAGGAGTCCCGAGGAGATAATTTGCATATTCCCAGTGCCTTCTGGGATAAGTGAAGAGTCTCCGCGAGCTCAAGGAACACGAGTTTTGGCTTATATTTCACCGCTTGATTATCTCTTGAACAATAAGAACATGGAAGAGGCCAGGAGCCATGTGGTGAGCTGCATTTCTTGCTACATGTTCATAGACTTACCAGTGGAAAAGCCAAATTTCACATGCCACAAATGCAAGCTTGTGTCCCTGTTGGAGGAAAAGTTGCAAAATCTGGAAGAGAGGTTATCTACATTGAAGACCATTAAGGAAGGTGAAGAGTTCTTAGACAGAGCAGAATTATCTCTTCATGGTACAGAAAGAGAAGAAATTCGAAGTGCAACTGAAGAAACAGAGGAATGGAAGCATGTGACCCAGAGAAGCAGGAGGATCAGGAGGCAGTCAGCACCAATTCTGCTCAGAAACCAGTACCAGGCTCTTACACAGGAGAACGATGAAGAAATACATCAGGATAAGACTTTGCCCACAAAGAGTAACCTTGTACGCCCTCAGAGTCCTCCTGAATGGAGAAAGAAAAATGTTGTGAAGAAGAAACGGAGAGTTGTTGTCATGGGGGATTCCCTGTTGAGAGGAACAGAGGCTGCTATCTGCAGACCAGATATAACCTCAAGAGAAATGTGCTGTCTTCCAGGTGCGAAAATTAAAGATGTGTCTGACAGGATATCAGGACTCTTCAGACATAAAGATGACTACCCATTCCTGCTAATACATGTGGGGACAAATGACACCACAAGTAGTGACCTGGAAACCATCTGCAGTGACTTTGAAAACTTAGGTAAGAAAGTGAAAGAACTGGGAGCGCAGGTGGTCTTCTCCTCCATCCTTCCAGTGGATGGCCATGGAACAAGGAGGTGGAATAAGATTCTGCAGGTGAACAACTGGCTACGTCGATGGTGCCGTCAGCAAGGATTTGGATTTCTGGATCACGGAGTGAATTACCTGTACGATGGACTACTTGCTAGAGATGGGGTGCACCTTACGAAGACTGGAAAACATGTATTTGGAAGTCGCCTTGCTACACTCATCAGGAGAGCTTTAAACTAGAACAATGTGGGAAGGGAAGCAAAACGCCAGCAAAAGCCATACACCTGAAAAATGCTATTGAGAACTCTGCTATTAGAAGTGAAGGGGAAGAACAAAGACAAAAAAATCTACATAATAAAAATATTGAAGAAAGAGAAACCAATCACAAACTAAAGTGTTTCTATACGAATGCACAAAGCATGGGCAACAAACAAGGAGAACTGGAGCTACTAACGCAGGAGAAGAAATATGATGTCATTGGAATCACTGAGACTTGGTGGGACGATACACATGATTGGAATACAAGGCTAGAAGGTTACAACTTATTTGCAAGAAACAGACTTGATAAACGAGGAGGAGGTGTTGCATTGTATGTTAGAAAAGCGTATATCTGCACAGAGATTGAAGCTTCAGAGACTGGGAGTTCTGTGGAAACTGTTTGGGTAAGAATACAAGGACAGAACAATGGAAAGGACACCATTGTAGGCATTTACTACAGGCCGCCTGTGCAAGCTGAAGATATGGATGAACTCTTTATGCATCAAATGGCCAAGTTCTCCAAAAAATATGACATAGTGGTCATGGGAGATTTCAACTATCCAGACATTTGTTGGGAATCTCTCTCAGGCAAAACTAACAGGTCCAGGAAATTCTTATCCTCTCTTGCTGACAACTTTATCTTCCAAAAGGTAATGGAGAAAACAAGGGGATCTGCTACCTTGGATCTAATCCTCATAAACAGGGAGGAAATGGTGGAGGAGGTAAGAGTGGCTGGGACCCTAGGAGGTAGTGACCATGCTATTTTAGAATTTTGGATAACAAGAGGAGGAAGACCTGTGAAGACTCAGACGTCAAGGTTAGATTTCAGAAAGGCAGATTTTAAGGAACTCAGAAAGAGAATTGGAGGGATCCAATGGCTGGATATCCTTAAGGACAAAAATGTCCAGGAAGGATGGAAAATCTTGAAAAATGAGATTCTCAAAGCACAATCGTTAACAATTCCGAAAAGAGGGAAGAATGGGAAGCATTTAAGGAAACCAGGATGGATGAACATAGAACTTAAACACATGCTAAAAAGGAAGAAAGAAATGTTTATCAAATGGAAAGAGGGAGGCATATCTAAAGAAGAATATAATGCCGTCTGCAGAACCTGCAGGGCACAAATCAGATTATCTAAAGCTGACAATGAATTAAGGCTTGCAAGTGACGTCAAAAGCAACAAAAAAGGATTTTGGGGATACGTCAAAAGTAAAAGAAAAGTCAAAGATGCTATAGGATTTTTACAGGATGAAAATGATGAAATGGTAAGTCAGGATGTTGAGAAGGCTGAACTTTTAAATTCCTATTTTGCATCTGTTTTCTCTCAGAAAGGAAATGTAACATCAACTGATCTTCACTGTCCTATTAAAGGAATAGAAGAATCCAGGATATCTATAAACAGAAAGACAGTGAGGAAACACTTAGCTAACCTAAATGAATTCAAGTCTCCAGGTCCAGATGAATTACACCCCAGGGTACTGAAGGAGATAGCAGAAGAAATTCTTGAACCACTGTCCATAATCTTTGAAAATTCTTGGAGAACAGGAGAAGTCCCAGAAGACTGGAGAAGAGCAAATGTTGTTCCTATCTTCAAAAAGGGGAAGAAGGTGGACCCAGGGAACTACAGGCCGGTGAGTCTGACTTCTATACCAGGAAAGATCTTTGAACAAATTATTAAAGAACATGTATGCAAGTACCTGGATAAAAATGAAGTGATTAAACAGAGTCAGCATGGGTTTGTAACTAATAAGTCATGTCAGACTAACTTAATTTCCTTCTATGACAGAATCACTGACTGGGTGGATCAGGGAAATGCTGTAGATATAGTATATCTTGACTTCAGCAAAGCATTTGACAAAGTATCTCACACAATCCTTATTGAAAAAATGACTAAGTATGGAATGGACAAGGCAACTGTTAGGTGGATTCATAACTGGCTTAGTGATCGGACCCAAAGAGTGGTTGTAAATGGCTGCACATCCAGTTGGAAGAATGTCTCAAGTGGGGTACCACAAGGCTCTGTTTTGGGCCCTGTATTGTTCAACATATTTATCAATGATTTAGATGAAGGAATTGAGGGTAAACTGATCAAATTTGCTGATGACACAAAGCTAGGAGGGGTAGCTAATACTAGAGAAGAGAGAGAGAGGATTCAAAAAGATATACATAAACTGGAGCAGTGGGCAGCAACTAACAGAATGGATTTTAACAGGGAAAAATGCAAAGTACTACATCTGGGCAATAAAAATGAAAAAAGCATATACAAAATGGGAGGAATAGGGCTAAGTAACAGCACATGTGAAAAAGACTTGGGTATACTAATTGATCACAGACTGAACATGAGTCAACAGTGTGATGCAGCAGCAAAAAAGGCAAATGCAATTCTAGGATGTATCAACAGAAGCATACAGTCTAGATCACGTGAGGTCATTATTGCCCTCTACTCCTCTTTGGTCAGACCTCATCTGGAATACTGTGTCCAGTTTTGGGCACCACATTTTAAAAAAGACATCAACAAACTGGAGCAAGTTCAGAGAAGAGCCACCAGAATGGTGACCGGTCTGCAAACCATGTCCTATGAGGAACGGTTGCAGGATTTGGGAATGTTTAGCTTGCAAAAAAGAAGACTGAGAGGAGACTTAATAGCTGTCTACAAATATCTCAAGGGCTGTCACATTGTAGAAGGATCATCTTTATTCTCATTTGCGCAAGGAAAGACTAGAAGCAATGGGATGAAACTGAATGGGAGGAGACACAGATTAGATATTAGAAAAAATCTTTTGACAGTTAGGGTGATCAATGAGTGGAACAGGCTGCCACAAGAGGTGGTGAGTTCTCCTTCAATGGAAGTCTTCAAACAGAGGCTGGATAGACATCTGTCTGGGATGATTTAGAGAATCCTGCTTTGAGCAGGGGGTTGGACCAGATGACCCAGGAGGTCCCTTCCAACTCTACCATTCTATGATTCTATGATTCTAAGTGAAGCAGTAGACTTTGTAAAAATTAATATTTGTGTCATTCTCAAAACTTTTGTCCATGACTGTATACGGTGTAGGGAAAAATTTAAATCTCCGTATATATTTCCGGAGTCACATTGACACTCTCTCCGTATGGATTTCACCGTAATGCAAAGAGCAGATATACGGTACTGTATCAGAAGCGTACAGCTGTATATTTCCAGAGTCACACACAGATAGTTAGCATGTATTTGTCCGTGATACCAGCCGGTACACGGTAGTGTGTGAGGAGCGTACAGCTCTATACGGTGTGGGAAAAAATGAACGCTCGGTAACTGTGCAGAAAAAAAGAATAAAAGTATTAGTGCTGTGTAATAAGCAGTCTGCACAGCAGTGTACACACAGCAATACAGCTAGCAGGCAGCCTAATAACCAGCGCTGCTGCACACGAGAAAATCCTCCCCTGTCACTGCACACTAACTGTACAGCACAATTGCTATCAGCACAAGCACATAAGAACTTCTCTTTCCAGCCCTAACTCTCTCCCTACTGATAAACAGCGTCATCAACCTCTCCCTACTGTTAAGATCGGTAGAAGTAAAATGGAGGTCAATGGTCAGGGCTTTTATAGACAGACGCACCCCAAAGCAAGCCAATTACTGCAATGCCCTTCTCTACGATGGTGGTGGACGCTGCACATGTCATCTTGTTGCCCACAGTGTGCGTCCTTGCTCATTGGCTGAAAAAAAGGCACCTGCAAGCATTCTGGGAAATACGACTTTGGCGCTCATTTTTCCGACCGCATGACCGACCTCACGCTATGGTCGGGTTTCGGTCAGCGAAACCCGACTTTGGCGAAAGTCGGCGACTTATGAATCTGACCGACCTGTTTCGATCAACTCTATTGGTGGTAAATTTAGGCAGATATTTGTGGAGTTTATTTGTGAAAATAACGGAATTTTGGCACAAATTTTGAACAGTTGATCATAAATTTCTCAATTTTTCAACAATATTTACAAAAACATTTTTTCTTAGTGACCACATCACATTTGAAGTAACATCATTTTAAAAACTGCACCCCTCAAAAGTGCTCAAACCAAATTCAATAAGTTTATTAACCCTTCAGGTGCTTAAGGGGTCTTAAAGCAATGTGGAAGTAAAAAATGAAAATAGTACCCTTTCCCACAAAATGATGCTTTAGCCCCAAATTTAGCATTTTCACAAGGGTAACAGGAGACAATGGAGCATACAATTGTTTGTACTACTTCTGAGTACACAAATACCCCATATCTGGTGGAAAACTACTGTTTGAGTGCATGGCAGTGCTCATAAGGGAAGGAGCGCCATTTGACTTCGGAAGTGTAAAATTGGCTGGCATAGATAGTGGGCGCCATGTCGCCTTTGTAGTTTCTAGAGTCTATGATATGCCTAAACAGTAGAAACACCCCACAAGTGACCCCATTTTGGAAACTACACCTCTTGAGAAAATTCATCTAGGAGTATAGTGTGCATTTTTAACCTTCAAGCGATTCACAGAATTATATACTATTATGCTGAGTAAATAGAAAATTACCATTTTTTCCACTAGCTTTGACCCCAAGTTTTTAATTTTTAAAAGAGCTAAATGAACTGTGCAATTCGTTACACAATTTCTCTTTAGTATGACAACACTCCATGTGGTGAAAAATTACTTTTGAGGCACAGCGCAAAGCTCGGAAGGGAAGAAGTGCCATATTGGAGTTCAGATTTTGCAGGACTGGTTTGAGGGTGCCACATTACATTTGCAGAGCCCCTGAGAGGTACCAGAACAGCAGAACCCCTCCATGAGGGACCCTATTTTACAAACTACCCTCCCCAATGAATTCATCTAGGGGTGCAATGAGCATGTTGACACCACAGGTGTGTCACATAATTTTATACAATTGGGCGGTGAAGAATGAACAATTACATTTTTACGACTAAAATGTTGTTTTTTGTTTTTTTTAATCACAGTCTTTTAATTTTTATAAAGGCTAATATTAAACAATGGACCTCTGAGTTTGTTGTGCACTTTCTCCTGAGTGCGCCAATCCCCTACACGTAATCTAGAACTACTTCTCGGGCACAGTGCAAAGTTAAGAAGGGATGGAGCGCCATATTATAGTGCAGATTTTGTTATTTTTTGCGGGTGCCATGACCCATTGGAAGAGCCACTGAGGTGCCATAAGATCAGAACCCCCACCTTAAGTGACCCCATTTTATAAACTACACCTCTCAGTGAATTAATCTAGGGGTGCAGTGATCATATTGACACCACAGGTGTGTCAGAATATTATTCCATTGGGCATTGAAGAAAAAAATGTTTACATTTTTACCACCAAGATTGCCTGTTAGCCCAAATTTTGCATTTTCATACTGGGAAATAGATAAAATGGCACCAAAATTTGTCCGACAATTTCTGCTGAATGTAGAAATACCCTATACATGAAGTACAGTACTGTTTAGCCACATGGTAAGACTCGGGAGGGACTGAGCGCTGTTTGCCTCCTGGAGCACAGATTTTCCTGGAATAGTTTGTAGACTTCATATACAGAGACCCTAAATGCTAGAAAAAGGCACTGCCACACTTCGCGATCGCACCAGCGATCACTACAACGACTTAACCTGGTGAGATCGCTAGTGCGATCGCTATGTGATCGCTAGTTAGATTCCAAACACAACTCATCAGCGATCTGTATAACGACCTCTGCGGTCGTTGGGAAAACCTAGTCCCACTTGCGACGCTGGTGAAGTCGTTCATAAAGGGTGTCACATTCAGCGATTCAGGCTCACCAGCGGGACACCAACGACCAAAAAACGGCTCAGAACGTTCATAAGCAATCAGCGACATCTCAGCAGGGGCCACATCGCTGCTACATGTCACACACAGCTAAGTCGCTAACAAGATCGCTACTGCATCATAAATGGTGACGCAGTAGCAATCTCGCTAGCGATCTCGCTTAGTGTGGCATACCCTAAAGGAGAATCCCCTCTCAAGTGACCCCATTTTGGAAATTACACCCCTTTGGAAATTTATCTACAGGCACTACTTTTTGACTCCATGAGGTAGAAAAAACTGTTGGCTCCTCCTGGTGGGCTATACTATCGCCTCAGACTCAAGGTTGCTCAGCTTTAGGTTAGTGTGGTGCATAGGAGGCAGATATATGGAAACTTGTATCAGGTCTTTTGCATTTTTTTTTTTTGTGGTGGTGTAGATGCTCCCATTTTAGATCACCATCTTGGGGTTGTCACATGGTTCACGTGTATCTACTCGCGGAAACCGTTCACTGAACCACCATGACAGCTGTGCAGTAGCTTGCCAGTGTCTCCACAGTCCGTTTCTAGGCCACCAAAGGGGTGATCACAAAGTTGGAAGGGTGAGTAAAAGCCCTACGTGTCAGGTTCAGGTTAAGATCTGTCCCTTGTAGGTGGGTGGAAGTGGTGGGGTCCCTTCTTGTTGTTCCACTTGTGCCATTGTTCTCCCGAGTTTTTCAGCATCTTTGCCAATTATGAACACTTCTATTACCTCTTCTCTGCATCTATTTCCTTCTCTCCAGCACCTTTTTGCACTATTGAACGGAAGTCTTCATCTGGAAAATTAAAGTTGCTGCCTGGCCACGTATAAAGCTGGGGCCTTGATTAATGAGGTTTCCCAGCCACCAGAGGCAGGAAATAAAAACAAAAAACCTAAACAGTGGGGCTTTTTTCTTGCTTCTGGTGACTGGATAGCCTCACAAATCAATGCCCCGGCTTTATTTGTGGCTAGGCCGCAATTTTAATTTTGCAGCCAAAGCAGTCTGGTATTCCATCGGTGCCATTTCCCTTCTCTGGCTTTGTTATAGCATTTTTACTGGTTTTGGGTTGCTCTACTGCTTTTGGCACTAAACTGATCTGCCTCTGCCTGGTGTGTGAGGAGAAGGCATAGCCCTTCAGGCGGAGCCAATGCTTTTTTTTTTCTTCTTATTAAGTGTCAGCCTACTAGAGGCAAGGCATATACCCACACTCCTGTATCCCCCAATGTATTCATCGAGAAAGGGATTTTGTTTTTTATGGTAAGTACAAAAAACAATTTGTAATGATAGATGACCTACTTGATGTGGGCTGTTGAAACGAGTCCCATCAGTGGAGAATAACGAGCTCTAAATCCACTTTGTAGTCAAGAAGAAGACAGTGAGGATGAAGATGACACACAAAGTTCTAAGTCAGAGGACCAACACTACTACTCAAATCCTATTCGAGATGACATGTCTGATTCCAGATCCTTCAAATACTCTGAAATGACTGAAGAGAAGCGTGCCAAACTTCGAGAAATTGAGGTCAGTAAAAAGACAAACAAAACAAAAAACCTGGTTTGTCACTGGTGAGCTATGTTGTGACTTTTACCACACTGTATTGATTTGTTCATTTTCATCCAGTTTCCTTTACTTTCAATAGCTGCATTGCCGGAATCTAGTGAATAGTACTATTCATAAAACAAGTCCTAGTCATTGAATCATATTTCTAGCAATGTATTCTTTAGCCTGGATCACTTGCCACAGATTTATTTTCACCAGTTTCTAGAATCAAAGATTCACAAGCTTGTTAAGGACTTAATGGAAATATACAGATTTGTGTGTCTGAGACTTAAAGTACTCTGAGCTATTATTCCATGATGAAATGAGCATAAAATTCACCCTCAAAACACCTTTTACTTTTTTTTTTTTTTAAATGCACTGAAGTTTGTGGTTGCACATTTTTCTCATGTGGATCTGAAAATTAGTGCAGATTTTACTGGTAAAAATTGCAACATGTATTTGCCCCTGAAACTTCTGCAGAAAACTCAGATTAAGCACTCATTCCTACTTGCGATGCAATCAGCTGAGTGCAATCCGTTACAAAATCGGATTGCACTCACCCCAATGTTTCTCTATGGTGTAGTTCACATCTACGATTATTTTCTCATGACGATTTGGCATACAAAAAGAATCTCCACATGCTGTGATTTCTCCCGAGAAATCAGATCGTGTGCACCCATATTAGTCTATGGGGTACGTGTGAAACCTCATATTGCATTTAGTTATCACCAGAGTGCAGTGCAATTCCCGTGGATGTCGACAACAGAGAAGTTGGAGAAATTACTTTCTCCGTCTCCTCTGCAGCTGTGCTCCAAACCTCTCATGTGAGAGCATCAGAGCACTGATAATTGGCTCACCCTCACAGCAGAGCAGGAGCCGTCATTAGCATATCTCATCTGATGTTCATGCACTGGATGTGATTCTCTAGTGGGACCCCGGCCTAACTACTGGATTTCTGCTTTGGATTTGCCATTTAAATTGCCACAGGTTATCATTGAGTAGGGCTAATCCTAAAGAGGCTACTCGCCTTGTTTTGGGGTAAGAATTCTATTAAGTGACATGTCAACATGGATTTGTCATAGGAAACCAATAGGAGGTAGTTTGTGAGCATTTTTTCATATTCATTTTTGGTGCAAAATACAAACCAAAATATGCATCAAAATGCTTACTTTGCAGCATTTTGCAGTACCAGCAAAGTGAATGAGATTTCTGAAATCTCGTGCACAAGCTGCTTTTTTTCCCTAGCAGATATGAAGCAGTTTCAGATCTGCAGCATGTCAATTCTTTCAGTGTTTTGCAGCATTTTTCAGAAAAATGCACATATCTTACACAATGGTTTTCCTGCCAACACTAAATATTTGCAGCAGATTTTTCTGCTGCAAATACTTAACATGTGTACATACCATTAGAAATTTACATTAATACATATGGTTATTGATAAAATTGTTATTTCTTTAAACATATGATCTCTATATTACATAAAAAAATTGGGCTGCTATTGAAAGGAAGGTATGGATATATTTCACCAAAATGAAGCTGTATTAATGTGATGCCATGGAATCATTTTTGTGTTATGTAGGTTCAATCCCATTCCCTTTTTATTTTTCCCCCGTGTCCTTTTTTAAGCTAAAGGTAATGAAGTTCCAGGATGAAATCGAGTCTGGTAAAAGGCCGAAGAAGTCCGGACAGAGTATTCAGGAGCAGGTTGAACATTATAGAGACAAGCTGCTCCAGAGGGTGCGTCTGTTTTTAACTTTACCTCTGTTGCCATATCTCATGTATTATTTCACCTATTGGTCTATAGCTGTAGCTAATTTGATATCTTATTGGACTTATAATGTAAAAATTTTCAAGTTTTCCTTTTTATGCTCCTACAAGGTTCTGTATCCTAATAGATAAATATATATACAGTACAGACCAAAAGTTTGGACACACCTCATTCAAAGATTTTTCTGTATTTTCATGACTATGAAAATTGTACATTCACACTGAAGGCATCAGAACAATGAATTAACACATGTGGAATTATATACTTAACAAAAAAGTGTGAAACAACTGAAAATATGTCTTATATTCTAGGTTCTTAAAAGTAGCCACCTTTTGCTTTGATGACTGCTTTGCACACTCTAGGCATTCTCTTGATGAGCTTTAAGAGGTAGTCACTGGAAATGGTTTTCACTTCACAAGTGTGCCCTGTCAGGTTTAATAAGTGTGATTTCTTGCCTTATAAATGGGGTTGGGACCATCAGTTGTGTTGTGCAGAAGTCTGGTGGATACACAGCTGATAGTCCTACTGAATAGACTGTTAGAATTTGTATTATGGCAAGAAAAAAGCAGCTAAGTAAAGAAAAACGAGTGGCCATCATTACTTTAAGAAATGAAGGTCAGTCAGTCCGAAAAATTGGGAAAACTTTGAAAGTGTCCCCAAGTGCAGTTGCAAAAACCATCAAGCGCTACAAAGAAACTGGCTCACATGAGGACCACCCCAGGAAAGGAAGACCAAGAGTCACCTCTGCTTCTGAGGATAAGTATATCCGAGTCACCAGTCTCAGAAATAGCAGGTTAACAGCAGCTCAGATTAGAGACCAGGTCAATGCCACACAGAGTTCTAGCAGCAGACACATCTCTACAACAACTGTTAAGAGGAGACTTTATGCAGCAGGCCTTCATGGTAAAATAGCTGCTCGGAAACCACTGCTAAGGACAGGCAACAAGCAGAAGAGACTTGTTTGGGCTAAAGAACACAAGAAATGTACATTAGACCAGTGGAAATCTGTGCTTTGGTCTGATGAGTCCAAATTTGAGATCTTTGGTTCCAACCACCGTGTCTTTGTGCGACGTAAAAAAGGTGAACGAATGTACTCTACATGTCTGGTTCCCACCGTGAAGCATGGAGGAGGAGGTGTGATGGTGTGAGGGTGCTTTGCTGGTGATACTGTTGGGGATTTATTGAAAATTGAAGGCATACTGAACCAGCATTGCTACCACAGCATCTTGCAGCGGTATGCCATCCCATCCGGTTTGCGATTAGTTGGACCATCATTTATTTTTCAACAGGACAATGACCCCAAACACACCTCCAGGCTGTGTAAGGGCTATTTGACCAAGAAGGAGAATGATGAGGTGCTACGCCAGATGACCTGGCCTCCACAGTCACCAGACCTGAACCCAATCGAGATGGTTTGGGGTGAGCTGGACTGCAGAGTGAAGGCAAAACGGCAAACAAGTGTTAAGCACCTCTGGGAACTCCTTCAAGACTGTTGGAAGACCATTTCCGGCGACTACCTCTTGAAGCTCATCAAGAGAATGCCAAGAGTGTACAAAGCAGTCATCAAAGCAAAAGGTGGCTACTTTGAAGAACCTAGAATATAAGATATATTTTCAGTTGTTTCACACTTTTTTGTTAAGTATATAATTCCACATGTGTTAATTCATAGTTTCTCCATCGCCTCATTGGGAGACACAGACCATGGGTGTTATGCTGCTGCCACTAGGAGGACACTAAGCTAATACACAAAGAAAGTTTGCTCCTCCTCCGCAGTATACACCCTCTGCTGGCTCTAGCCTGAACCAGTTCTTGCTTAGTGTCTGTAGGAGGCACTAGGGTTTGGCTTCAGACCCCAAGTTATTATTTTCATTTTTACTTTTTTGATTTTTTTCTACGGATTCAAGGGGCGACGGGGCCTTTCAAGGTCCCGATCTCCCAAAACCACCAACAGGCGGGCACGCGGAGTGTCGTCTCCCCGTATCCCCTTCTGCAACCTCAATATGGCCTGAACTCTCCTCAGGGGCGACGGATTCCTTCAATGGGTCCGCTCTCCTCACACCACCAACACACAGGAACATGGGGTGTCGCCCCCAAATACCCCCTTCTGGAGCCAGGTTCTTCAGCCGGACATGCCAGCTTGCCTCAACAATTCTGACAGGAAAATTACCTCAGGTAACATGCAGAGGCTCCATGCGGCGTCCGTGCGGCCCCACTACACCACCTCTGTCAGAAAGCAGATGGTGACTGGAGGCAAAAGAGACCTCTCCACCTCCCTATCAAAGGGATGGTGGATTGAGGATGGATGGCGTGCAGCGCTCCCGACTCGGCTACATACCGGCTATGTGAGTACAGCCACTGGTTGGCACATTACCGCCATGAAAAGCGCCCCGTACATGAGAATTTAACCCTCTCCGCCTCCCTATCAAAGGGATGGTGGATTGAGGATGGACGGCGCGCAGCGCTCCCGACTCTGCTACATGCCGGCGACGTGAGTACAGCCACTGGTTGGCACATTACCGCCATGAAAAGTGAGCGGTGCATGAGAAACTAACCCTCTCCGCCTCCCTATCAAAGAGATGGCATTCTGCTGTCTTTGGTGTACGCATGCTCCCTTTCCAGCTCCCCCGTCACTGGGGATTGCAGCAAACACGACTCAGGATATGAGTCTTATGTGGCCGTATATCTGGATTCGCCAGACTACCAGGAATCCTTAGATGCCCTCGTCGATCTGGTTAATAGAGCTCTCAGAGCCGTACTATGTCAAAAATTAGTCTTTATCTCACTGAGACCTTCAAAGGGACCAAACGTCCTGACAGGATTTTTTACTATTCTCCCTGAGTTGCTGACATAGGTCAGAGATATAGTAGTTGCCGGACAATTGATTCTCGGAGCTAAAACCGTTTAATCACGGTGCCCTTTTGTCCACGCTCTAAAAACAGAGTGGACGGAGTCTCCAACAATGGATCCTATATTACGGCTCTCTTACTAACCTCTACTGTCTTTGACTGACGGCTTGTCTATTAAAATCCCCACTGGCCGTCCAATTGGCCCGCGGTCAGTCTTTTGAGGTTTCTGGGGCAACTCTCTTCCCTTCTCTCGCCGTCACCTAGGTGGCCACAGCATGATGTTCGGACTAGGGCCCTAGCCAAGATCAGTGAAGACAATAGCTTGCCTCACTAGTTGGTTAGTCTGGATTACCAAATAAACTGGGCCAGGGATTATGGGTACATGCATCCCTAGATACAGTGGACGACGACGCTCTTATAGCTCCAACGCCATTACCATCAGCAGAGCCTTATGGCTCCGAGAGTGGCGAGCAGATTCCCCTTCGAAGAAGTCTCTAACTTCCTTAAGCTCTTCCATTCCTGAGAACGCAGACCCTCACGGTCCAAACTCAAGGGTACCCCTTCCCACAAGTTTCTCAGTATTGCAGTATCTGAAAGACTCGGACAGGATAGGCATCCATCTACTCCTGTTTTACCAGGTCCGGCTGGCGGGTATTCTCGACCATGGGTCTGAAATCTACTGGTTTCCAGATACGGACATACAATTCCTGTTCCCCTCGCCAACTCGTTCCTCCGGTCCCGTCTTTTAAGGACAAAAGGAACAAGCGGCCCCACCTTATTAGGCCATTTCATGTACTCCGCATCTATGGATCCATTCTCACGCTCCCACACACAGACAGGTTCAAACTGTTTTACCCAAACCTGTTTGTCGTTCCAAAGAAGGACGGAATCATGCGTCCCATACTAGAAGTGAAACTGACAAACAAGTTTGTCAGGGTGCGTCTCTTCAAGATGGAATTTTTCCTATGTTATCACCTCTCATTCCAATCCTTCCCAGCCCGACAAGGATTTCTCCGCTTCTCCATCGCAGACAACCATTTTCAGTTCACGCCTTTAACCTTCGGTCTTGCCTCTGTTCCCAGGCTGTTCTCCAAGGTCATGGCAGTCGTTATTTCTATCCCGTGCTCTCGGGGCATAGTGATTCCACTCTACTCAGGCGACCTCCTTTTCAAGAGATCGCACCTTCAAGCCTGTGCAAACAGGGTCAGCATCACCGTGGACACTCTCACTCGTCTAGGTCGGTTAGAGAACTTGCGCAATTCCTTTTTCATCCCATCTCAGAGGATCCTCGTTTCAGGCCTGGACACTTCCCGAGTGTTGATGATTCCCCCTTCAGGAAGGATTTTCACTGATCCAGGAAGCTCAGAAGTTTCCTCTCGGTCGTCCCCTTTTCCTGCAGTCTGGAACGCAGGTCTACAAAAAAAAATGATGCCGACAATCCATCAGTACCATTCCCTCGACTACATCTCCATCGTCTGTAGCAGACATTGCTACCAGCGTGGGACGGATATCCATCCTCTCTGCCTCTCTGGACCGCTATTTTTCGCCAGTCCCTCCGGATCAGACGGTCTCTGAGGTAGTGGACGTTGTTGTCCTTAATAATTCAGACGCCAGTCTCCTAGGTTGGAGAGTGCTCCCCCGCCTCCACATGGTCCAAGGACGCTTGCCCTTGGGGAATCAGGTCTCCTGATCAATTTCTTGAGATCCGTGCAATCAAGACTAGTCATCCAATTTCTGCCTGCTTCCCGATGGTCATTCCCCCCGAATCCAATCAGTCCACGCCACGGCTGTAGCATACGTCTGTGGTCAGGAGGGCTCAAGAGCCACAGGAGCTATGCTTGACGTAGCTCCCAGTCTGCAAAAAGGCCGATGCAAACCATTTACCTTTTTGTTGGCAGCTCACGTTCTAGGGGTAGGAAATTGGCGCACGTTTTTTCTCAGCCGCCAGGGCCTGATCCCAGGACTCATTCATTTCCCTGGAAGCCTTTTAGCACGGTTGGCAATGCTGCGTAATGCTGCATATAGACCTCAATGGCCTCTCCGCTAAGCGCCAAAGTCCCGGCATTTCTAGATCCGTTCTGTGACCCAATTGTCCTCGGGTCAGATGACCTGGTACTTCCGTGGCTCCAGTTTTTCGCTTCCAATACTTTTTCTCCACCTCTTCTGCTAATTCCAAGTGTCTTCCAGAAGTTCAAGGCGGAGGGAATCTCACTGTTTTTCAGCTGCAGATGGAAGCAAGGGGGACACTTCTTTACTTCTGGGTAGGGCGGAGCCAGATAGTAGGACTAACCTCAGGTTCTAAAAATGGGTGTTGTCCGGCCCCTCCGGCTCTGGCTCCTCCTGCCGTACACTCCAGTTTCGACTTGAGGTCCAAGTAGGAAGGACGGCTGCTAATGCAGCTCCTCAGAAAACCCTCAGAAGAGTTTATTATTTTACTCGGACAGGGTCCTGGACTTTATGTCTAGAGGATCAGGGGTACCGGCGCTGCTGGACCCCATCCTCTCCCCTGGCAATATGTATTCCCTAAATGGTGGTCATTACATTTTCTTGCCGGCCCGGGGGGAAGAGGTGGCTATCCCTGACAGGACGC
The DNA here is from genome assembly GCA_033576555.1 of Oophaga sylvatica. Taxonomy (NCBI): domain Eukaryota; kingdom Metazoa; phylum Chordata; class Amphibia; order Anura; family Dendrobatidae; genus Oophaga; species Oophaga sylvatica. Next base: position 120,728,796 of record JARQOD010000005.1, on the reverse strand, counting down.
ATACCACGTTCTGGGTCACTGCGTTCCTTGTTCTCATGGGGAAGCAATGGGCACAGCGTCACATCCGTGGAGGGTCCCTGTGGCGTTTTTGGCTGGTGAGTAATCTGCATTATATTTTGATATGTGCGAGTGATTACAGCGTCTGCGGTGACAGCGCTGACTGTTATTGGTGTTTCCCACGTATTTTCTCATGATGGGCATTTTTTTAAAAAAAAAAAAAAAGAAGAGCGATTTTTTATTTAATATGTGCTGTGTGTTTTCGGTGCTGCAGCGCCGTTACAGTGTACAGGGAGAGGAGTGCATAAGATCTCCCGCACTTTTTTGACTGAGCAGAGAGGGGGCGTGGCTTCGGGCTTCCCGGCTTTCTGATTACAGGAAGTGACTGGCTCCTTCTCTTCCTGCTCTCTGCGGCAGCCATTACAGCTCTCCTGGTCTCCTCTCCTCCTTTTCTGTACACAGGCATTTGAGACAACACCAAGCCAGCCGGGTGAGTCGCTGCTATCGCTTAGGTAGCAGCTTAACCCTTTAGCCTCCCGCAGCGTTTTTTTGCTGTTTGCGCTCTCTAGCGCAGCGCTGCAGTTTTCTGATCTTTGGGACATTGTATCCCTCAGTAACGGTCTGTGAGCTGTCTGCAGCGGGGGGGGGCGCCGTTTTTCACTGCTGGGGTATTCTTTTGCTTTTAAAGAAGTTAACCCTTCAGCGTTTTACTACTGTGTGAGACCACACTGCTCTGGTTATTTCTCATCACTATTACCATCTGAATAACCGGCATGTCAGATTTGAGTCAGGAGGCTGATCGTCTTCCTCATCCTCTCCAGGACCAGCCCCGTGTTTCTGACACGATAGAATCCTCTGCACCTTCTAGCGCCACTATTGGAGGTCGCTATGATGCCAAGTTTGATATGCTCACTACTGCTATTAGTGGGCTTTGTGACCTTTTGGGTCAGTGGGTATCTTCTAGACCTTCTCATAGCAAAAAGCGTCCCAGGATTGCTATGCCCTCCCCACTAAGTGACTCAGATTTGTCTGCGAGGGGGAGTTCTCCTTCAGTTTCTGAGGGAGAATGTTCTGATTCGGGCAGAGAGGATTTTGAGGAGCACTCTGCTTCCTTGTCGGGCCGTATAGATGCTTTTGTCAGAGCCATACGAGAGGTACTGCAAGTACCTGAGGACATGAATGATGATGAAGGTATTCCCAGATGGTACCATGGGTCGCAAAGATCACGTTTAGCGATGCCAGCTATGAGTGAGTTTTCTAAGAAAGTAGAAAAGGAACGCGTTTGTCCAGACAAGCGTTTTCAGGGGACAAGGTTGTTTGAAACCTTGTATCCTTGTCCAGCAGACCTATTTGCTAGCTGGATTCCGTCCCCTGAGGTGGATATTTCTTTATCCAAGCTTAACAAAGCTTCTATGCTTCCCGTCAAAGGAAAAGCTACTTTGCAGGATGCGCTGGACAAAAAGTCAGAGATGGCGGCCAAGGCCGGCTATGAAGCTGCTGGTCAGGCCTTTAGAGTGGCTTTATCTTCCTATTGTGCTTCTAGAGCTTCCATGGGTTGGACAGTTTGTCTGCGGATATCCCTGCAGGATGGGTCTTCTTTACAGGCAATAGATGAGATCATTAAGTTAATAGAAGAATCAGACCAATATGTCTGTGACGCTCTTTTGGATATGGCTTCCCTAATATCCAGAGCTCAGGCTTCTACAATCACTGTTAGAAGAGCGTTGTGGCTTAAACAGTGGACTGGAGATGCGGTCTCCAAACAAGGTTTGCTATCTTTGCCTTACAAAGGTGGTCAGCTTTTCGACTCTGACCTCACGGAATTGATTGCTAAGGCTAAGGAGTCAGCGTTGCCTCAGCGTAGGGCAGCTACGGCTGCTTTTGGCAGGACCGGTTCCTACGGTAACCGGCGGTTTTTTCGTGGCAGGGGGCGAGCCGGTCACTCCTCTTGGGGATCGGGTCGTCCCACCTTTTCAGGGAAAAAGTCTTCCCAAAAGTCTAACGCTTCTTGGAAACAATACCCGCGCAATGACAAGCGGGAATCTGACAAAAAGCCCGCCAAAGCGGACTGACGCCAGAAGTTCACTCGAGGATTCTCGAGTGGGGGGGCGCCTGCTCCTGTTTCAAGCGGTTTGGGTCTCCCACGTCTCAGACTCCTGGGTGACACGAATAATGTCGGCAGGCTATTTCATAGAGTTTCTCTCTCGCCCTCCAGAAAGATTCTGTCAGTCTCGCGTTCCGTCAGATCCCGACTTATTGACCGCTCTGCGGCAGGAAGTCGATTCCTTACTACAGAAGGGTGTAGTAGTGTCAGTTCCTCCGGAAGACTGGGGAAGGGGATTTTATTCCAACCTCTTTGTGGTCCCCAAAAAGGAGGGAAAGTTTCGTCCCATTCTGGATCTCAAGAGGTTAAATCGGCATGTTTTCACCCAAAAGTTCCGCATGGAGTCGCTTCGCTCAGTGGTGACTGCCCTGTCACAGAACAATTTTCTGGTGTCCATAGATATTCGCGACGCCTATTTACACGTTCCCATCGGAAGATCTCATCAGCGCTTTCTGCGCTTTGCCATAGGTCAGGACCATTACCAGTTTGTGGCCCTCCCTTTCTGGTTGGCTTCGGCACCCCGAGTTTTTACAAAGGTGCTGGCACCTCTTATGGCAATGCTTCGGAGACAAGGGATCATGATACTTCCTTATCTGGACGATCTTCTGATTGTGGCATCCTCAAAGGAGGAGGCAGTGACGGCTCGCGATTTATCCCTTCAGCTCCTGGAGGATTTCGGGTGGCTGATCAACTGGGAGAAGTCATCCCTGGAGCCTTCTCAGTCAATCCTGTTTTTGGGCATGATTTTCGACACAGCGAAAGTGGTAGTTTTTCTGCCAAAGGACAAGCAAACCAGTATCCATTGTCTGGCACAGACTGTGCAGTCCTCAACGACAGTATCCCTTCGAAGATGTATGCGCCTTCTGGGGTTAATGGTCGCTTCGATGGAAGCTCTTCCGTTTGCTCAGTTCCATTGCAGAACGCTTCAAAGCTTCATTTTGAAGAGATGGAATCGTGCACAGGAAACACTGGATTGCAGGGTTATAATCTCCCGCAAAGTGCGAGAGTCTCTGGACTGGTGGTTACGTCCGGAACGGTTTTTCCTGGGAAAATCTTTTCTTCCCGTCATGGTCGGTCTTGACCACCGATGCCAGCCTGACGGGCTGGGGGGGAGTTTGGAACAATCTCTGGATTCAGGGAGTTTGGTCACCGGAAGAATCGGTGTTACCGATCAACATCCTGGAATTGAGGGCAATTTTTCTCTGCCTCCAACATTGGACGGTCCCTTTGAGCGGATTACTAGTTCGTGTTCAGACGGACAACGCTACGGCGGTTGCGTATGTCAACCATCAAGGCGGGACGAGGAGCTCCAGACTCATGTCGGAGGTATCTCGGATTCTGATATGGGCCGAGGCTCATGTGCCGGCCATTTCTGCGATTCACATACCAGGGGTTCAGAATATCCAGGCAGACTTTCTCAGCCGAGAGAGGATGGACTCAGGAGAATGGAGTCTTCATCCGGAAATCTTTGCACTTCTGTGCCCCGATGGGGGACTCCTCAAGTAGACTTGATGGCCTCCAGGATCAATGCCAAGTTACCAACTTTCATGTCCAGATACAGGGATCCGACCGCGGTGGAAGTGGATGCGCTGGTGGTTCCGTGGAGCCAATATCAGCTGGTTTATGTGTTCCCACCGATATCCTTGCTGCCGCTTGTGTTACGTCGGGTCAGGCTGGAGAGGGTTCCGGCTATTCTGATAGCCCCAGATTGGCCGAGAAGGACGTGGTTTTCCATGCTGATGTCGCTTCTGGCGGCGCCTCCTTTTCCTCTGCCTCTTCGACCGGACTTGCTCACTCAGGGTCCCGTGTGTCATCCGGGCCTGAGGTCTCTGCGTTTGACGGCTTGGCTCTTGAGACCGAGATTTTAACCCGTCAAGGGTTTTCAGAAAAGGTCATTGCCACTATGAGAGCGTCAAGAAGTCCGGCTACGGCTAGGATTTACTACAGGATTTGGGAATCCTTCTTTTCATGGTGTTTGGGTTCTTCCAAGAATCCAAAGAAATTTTCATTACCCAACTTGTTGGTTTTTTTGCAGCACGGGCTGGATAAGGGTTTGGCAATCAGTACCCTGAAGGGTCAGGTATCTGCCCTGTCGGTGCTTTTTCGTAAAGCTATTGCCTCGCGTAGGGACGTATGTGCCTTTTTTCGCGGAGCAGCCCGTCAGTTTCCTCCAAGGAAAACTCCTGTGTCGCCTTGGCGGCTTAATCTGGTTTTGAAAGCTCTTCAAAGTGCTCCTTTCGAGCCTATGGATGCTATTAATCTTTCTTTGCTTTCTTGGAAGGTTGCCTTCCTAGTGGCGGTCACTTCCTTGAGACGGGTTTCCGAGTTGGCGGCTCTTTCATGTTCGCCACCTTTCTTGGAATTTTTCCCGGATCGTGTTGTTCTTCGCACGCGACATGATTTTCTCCCTAAAGTGGTATCTCAATTCCATGTCAATCAAGATATTGTGTTGCCTTCGCTTTGTTCAGAACCAAAGAATGCGAAGGAGCGGGCCTTGCACTCATTGGACTTAGTGCGGGCATTGAAGTTCTACTTGTCAGTTACGCAGAGTTTCCGGAAGTCGGATTCTCTTTTTGTGATTCCAGCAGGTCGTCGTCGTGGTCAACGAGCTTCTAAAGATACTATAGCTCGTTGGATCCGGTCAGCTATTTTGGAAGCTTACCGTGTTATGGACGAACCTTGCCCGATTAATATTCGGGCTCATTCCACGAGAGCTGTGGGCTCTTCGTGGGCCCTTCATCAAGGGGCTTCGGCAGCCCAGCTCTGTCGAGCAGCGACTTGGCGTTCTGTTCACACCTTTACAAAGTTTTATAAGGTGGACGTCAGTGCCTCCGCTGATGCGGCCTTAGGACGCAGAGTCCTTCAGGCGGCTGTATTTGAAAACTTCTAGTTAAGTTTATGTTGCGCCTGTTGCGCATGTATCAAGGTGTTGGCTTCTGCCTGTTTAAGGTTTTTTCCCACCCTTGTTTTTGTACTGCTTTGGGACATCCCAGAAGTAAAGAAGTGTCCCCCTTGCTTCCATCTGCAGCTGAAATACGAATTTTGGTAAGATCTTACCTGTAAAATTCTTTTCAGCAAAGGAAGCAAGGGGGACACTTCTCCCTCCCATAAGGCAGAAGGTGTTGTTTCAGATGCAGCGCGGCTCTCTCTGATAAGCGAGTTTCTGAGCTGAGGTCAGCGCTCTACGGCTCTTTCCGGCATCGCCAGCTCATCGCAGTGGTCAGGTTTTGTGAGTGGTACCTGAGCTGTGTGGTATTCATGTTATGTGCATAACCTTGTTCTTTTGAATCCTGTCAGTTTGGTTATGGCGCTCCGCTGGTGATTTATTTCTCCTTAGCTTGTGTACAAAACTGGAGTGTACGGCAGGAGGAGCCAGAGCCGGAGGGGCCGGACAACACCCATTTTTAGAACCTGAGGTTAGTCCTACTATCTGGCTCCGCCCTACCCAGAAGTAAAGAAGTGTCCCCCTTGCTTCCTTTGCTGAAAAGAATTTTACAGGTAAGATCTTACCAAAATTCGTATTTTCGTCGCACCAGCCTGAATACGACGAGCGTCGTACGTGGTTCTAGTGCATCTAGACCCAAAGCGCCAGGACTCGAGTGGGCTGGGCTTAACGACCTGAGCATTGACCGCCACACGTAGCGTTCACCGTTATCGTCAATGTCCAGAAATTTACTCTTAGGCGTATTTACCATCGTATTCGAGAAAGCTTTGTTCCCTTGGTGGTTTTAACAACCACGTTTGTTTCCCACTTGTGTTTGCCATTTCGTCCATATTGGAGTCCCTCCAAAAGGTTTCCATTCAAGCCTGGCACTGTTTTCTCTCAATGCTATCCACCCTGTTTTCTTCTGATCTCAGGTGCTTTACAAGTGGTCTTCTTCAAACTCCTGTAAGATGTATCTATCACTCTTCCTTCTTGGAAAGCTCCCTTTCTGGTGACTGTAACAAACACTTCCAGAACAGCGCTTTTCTCCAAATAGTTTTTTCAGCTGCAGATGAAGGAAGAGAGCCACAGTATTCATTACTGATGGTAGGCGGAGCCCCAGATCAGGATGTTACCTCAGATCAAAAGAGTGATGACTGGCTGGCCCTCCAGCTCGGGCTCCTCCTACTCAGCTCCAGTCTAAGATTTGAGGTCCAGAGGATGGTCGCTGCTAATGCAGCTCCTCAGAAGATTTTATTATTTTATATTCGGACAGGAGACTTGGATCACTAGTTGGTCTAGAGGTCTCAGGGGTATCAGCGCTGCTGTACCCCAACCTCTCCCTTGGCGGATCTGTATTTACTCAAAGTCCCTGCAGAATCCTTGCCGGCCCTGGGGGATGAGGAGAGCTTCTCTGGCGGGAACGCAAACCACACGTGCGGTCACTGCGTTCTTCGCCCTGGGGGGAAGCATGGGCACAGCGCCAGAAACCCCTGAGGGTCCCTGTGGCGCCTTGGCTGGTGAGTACTCCACACAAATTTTAATAATAATTATGTGTGAGTGCTTTAGCGTCTGAATGAGCAGCGCTATTACTAATGTCAGTATGCTTCAGCGCTACTGTGAAAACAGCGTTACTACATGTATGTCAGTATGCTTCAGCGCTGCTGTGACAGCGCTACTACATGTAATGTCAGTATGCTTCAGCGCTGCTGTGACAGCGCTACTACACGTAATGTCAGTATGCTTCAGCGCTGCTGTGACAGCGCTAATACATGTAATGTCAGTATGCTTCAGCGCTGCTGTGACAGCGCTACTACATGTAATGTCAGTATGCTTCAGCGCTGCTGTGACAGCGCTACTACATGTAATGTCAGTATGCTTCAGCGCTGCTGTGACAGCGCTACTACATGAAGATGTGGTGATTTTTTGTCCGCAGGCAGATAGCTGCAGGACAGAGAGGGAGCAGGAGCGGGGAGAGTTCGCGCTCATTATTTGAGCTAGCAGGGGGCGTGGCCTATCTATCCCGGTCTTTTGAGCAGGAAGACGCGCGCTCTGGCTTTTCTCCTGCGACCCCCTCACTGTGGCGGCCATTACTCAGGCTCCTGGGCTCCTCGGACCGCTCCCCTCCTCATATAGACACCACGGCCAGCTGGGTGAGTGCGGATTCCTCACCCCGCAGCGCAGCGATCGCTATCCTGCAGCTGCAGTCTCATCAGAGACATAAAAATTGGCTGGGGCTCACAAATATATATATATTTTGGTGAGTTTGCAATATTAACCCCTTTGAGGGTTATTTCTACCTGCTAAATTTGCTGACTGAATACCGCTGGGGTAACTCTGCTTGGTGGAGCGTTAACCCTTCAGCGTTTGAAAAAAAAAAAAAAAAAAAAAAAAAAACCGCATAGTTTTTTGCTGGTATTACCGCTTTGACCTGCTCATACAGGCGAGACATGTCTGAACAGAGTTCAGATGCCGCGGATCACGTCCCAGTGCCATTGCGGCAATCAGATACGCAGACCTCCACAGCGTCTAGCGCTGCGGTCGACAGCGGTGGAAAATTGGATGATATCGCTCGATCGATTAATAACTTATCTGACCTTTTAGGTCAATATGTGTCTGCTAATTCCTCTCAGAGGAAGCGACGCAGGCCGTTACCGGCCTCTACACGGAGCGAGTCAGATGTATCTGATATTGGGCAGAGTTCCCCTTTAAATTCGGATGGAGAAATATCCGATTCAGATGCGGACGAGCCGCAGGGGCGTTCCTCTATGACGAAGCGTACGGAGGCATTAATTGAAGCCATGAGAGATATACTACAGTTACCGGAGGAGGTAACTAGTCGTCCTGGTAAATCAGCACGCATTTTCCAGGAGTCCCGTGCTTCGCGCACAACATTGCCAGCTCTGGATGAGCTTAATGGTGTAATAGAGGAGGAACGTCTATGTCCAGATAAGCGTTTTCATGGAACGCATTTCTTTGATACACTTTATCCTTGCTCTACGGAGTTAAAGGCTAATTGGACTTCTGCTCCTGAAGTGGATGTGTCTTTGTCTCAGCTTAGTAAATCCTCTCTACTCCCTATTAAGGGAAAAGCGAGCTTACAGGAGCCTTTGGATAGAAAGGCAGAATTGGCGGCAAAAGCAAGCTATGAGGCTGCGGGTCATGGATTTCGAGCAGTGCTAGGATCCATGTGTGCTGCTAGAGCTTCTCTAAGCTGGTTGGCACGTCTGAAGACGGAGTTGCAAAATGAATCTCCGTTATCTGAGATACGGGAAACTTGTGAATGGTTAGAAATGGCAGCCTGTTATATCTTTGATGCCGGTCTGGATACGGCATCTCTGCTGGCCAAAGCGCAAGCTTCAGCGGTCACAGTCAGAAGAGCTTTATGGCTCAGACAGTGGGCCGGGGACGCAGTTTCCAAACAAGGGTTGTTGGCCTTACCTTACAAGGGTGGCCATCTTTTTGGATCCGACCTCACAGAGCTGATTTCCAAGGCTAAGGCGAAGGAATCAGCATTACCACAGCGAAGGGCCATGGCCTCGGTGTCCAGTAAGCCTGGTGTTTATAGTGGTCGGCGGTCCTTTCGGGGCCGAGGACGATCTAGTCACTCCTCGTGGGGATCGGGTCGTCCTTCTTTCTCAGGAAAGAAATCCTCTCAGAAAACTCGTACTCCCTGGAAGCAGAGTTTCCGCCAGAACAAGCGGGAACTTGACAAGAAAACCGCAAAGTCGGATTGACGCCAGGGGTCCACTCGAGGATTCTCGAGTGGGGGGTCGCCTGCTTCTTTTCAAGGAGACTTGGATGGCTCGCGTTCCAGATTCCTGGGTAACGCGGATAGTGTCGGCAGGCTATTTCATAGAGTTTGCTTCTCATCCCCCAAATGTTTTTTGTCAATCTCGCGTTCCGTCGGAACCCGAGCTTGTTGTCGCTCTACAGCGAGAGATCGAATCGCTACTACAAAAGGGTGTAGTGATACCGGTTCCGTCAGAGGACCGAGGGAAAGGTTTTTATTCCAACCTTTTTATAGTTCCCAAAAAGGAGAACAAATTTCGCCCGATTCTGGATCTCAAGCGATTGAACCGGCATGTCCATGCCCGGAAATTTCGCATGGAGTCGCTTCGTTCCGTTGTGGCAGCTCTGTCACAGAACGATTTTCTGGTGTCAATCGACATTCGCGACGCCTATTTGCATATTCCCATCGGAAAGGCTCATCAGCGCTTTCTTCGATTTGCCATAGGTCAGAATCATTACCAGTTCGTGGCTCTGCCGTTCGGCTTAGCCTCAGCGCCAAGGGTCTTTACAAAAATTCTGGCGCCCCTCATGGCACTCCTTCGAAGACAGGGGATTACGATTCTCCCTTATCTGGACGATCTTTTGATCGTGGCTTCCTCGGAGGAGGAGGCGTTGACGGCTCGGGATTTGTCTCTTCAGTTTCTGAAAGACTTCGGTTGGCTGGTCAATTGGGAGAAGTCGTCCCTGGAACCATCGAGGACAATTCTCTTTTTGGGAATGCATCTCGACACGTTTCGGTCGGTAGTTTCCCTACCACCAGACAAACAGTCATGTCTTCTTCGACATGTACAGATTATGACATCCTCAACGGCAATGTCCCTACGGAAGTGTATGCGTCTTCTGGGACTGATGGTGGCGTCCATGGAGGCAATTCCTTTTGCCCAGTTCCACTCCAGGACTCTTCAAAAGTTCATCTTGAGTCGATGGAATCAGTCGCAATCGCTGGATTGCAGTGTCACCATTTCTCGCGCGGTGCGGGATTCTCTAGAATGGTGGTTACGTCCAGGGCATTCTCCCTGGGGAAGTCTTTCCTCCCTCTGAAGTGGTCAGTCATAACCACCGATGCCAGCCTGACGGGCTGGGGGGGTGTTTGGAACAATCTCTGGATTCAGGGGGTATGGTCACCGGAAGAGTCTGTGCTTCCGATCAACATCCTGGAATTGAGGGCGATTTTCCTTTGCCTCCAACATTGGACGGTCCCTTTGAGCGGTCTGCCAGTCCGTGTGCAGACAGACAATGCGACGGCTGTCGCGTATATCAATCACCAAGGTGGGACAAGGAGTTCCAGTCTCATGGTAGAGGTGTCCCGAATTCTGGTTTGGGCAGAGGCCAATGTACCAGCCATTTCGGCGATTCACATTCCAGGGGTTCAGAATATTACAGCGGACTTTCTCAGTCGCAGAAGGATGGATCCCGGGGAATGGAGCCTCCACCCGGAAGTCTTTGCACTACTGTGCTCTCGCTGGGGAACCCCCCAAGTGGATTTGATGGCATCCAGGTCCAATGCCAAGTTACCGACATTCCTGTCCAGGTACAAGGACCCGAAGGCGGTGGCGGTGGATGCTCTAGTGGCTCAGTGGGATCAGTTCGAGCTGATCTATGTATTCCCGCCGATATCCTTACTTCCTCTAGTGCTGCGTCGATCAGACTAGAGAGAATTCCAGCTATTCTGATAGCTCCAGACTGGCCAAGAAGGGTGTGGTTCTCGACAATAATGTCGCTGTTGGCGGCACCTCCGTTTCCACTCCCTCTTCAACCGGACTTGTTGACTCAGGGGCCCATTTGTCATCCGGACTTGATGTCCCTGCGTTTGACGGCGTGGCTCTTGAGACCGAAATCTTGACCGTAGAGGTTTTTCAGCCGAGGTCATTGCTACCCTTCGTGCTGCAAGATGTCCGGCTACTTCTAGGATTTACCACAAAATTTGGGAAACCTTCTTTTCGTGGTGTTTGGGGTCTTCTCGGAACCCGAGAAAATTTTCCATTCCCAACCTGTTGGCTTTTCTGCAGCATGGGCTAGACAAGGGTTTGGCAGTTAGCACTCTGAAAGGTCAGATTTCTGCTCTGTCCTTATTGTTTCGGAGAACCATTGCTTCGAATAGAGACGTGCTCTCCTTTTTCCGAGGTATCTCTCGTAAGTTTCCGCCGCGGAAGGCACCCGTGTCTCCTTGGCGGCTCAACCTTGTTTTGGAGGCTCTTCAGCATAAACCTTTTGAACCTATGGTTTCTGCTAGCCTTTCTTTACTTTCTTGGAAGGTGGCTTTCCTTGTTGCAGTCACTTCCTTGAGGAGAGTTTCTGAATTGGCAGCTCTTTCTTGCTCGCCTCCTTTTCTGGAGTTTTTTCCGGATCGTGTAGTGCTTCGCACTCGGGGTGATTTTTTGCCTAAGTGGTGTCACAATTTCATGTTAACCAGGATATTGTGTTGCCTTCACTCTGTCCGGATCCGAAGAATACGAAAGAGCGAGATTTACACATATTGGATTTAGTGCGGGCCTTGAAGTTTTATCTATCTATTACTCAAGGTTTTCGTTAAGACGGACTCCCTGTTTGTGGTTCCGGCAGGTCGTCGGCGTGGTCAACGAGCTTCCAAGGGTTCTATAGCTCGTTGGATCCGGTCAGCTATTTTGGAAGCTTACCGTCTTCAGGGTGAATCTTGCCCGATTAAGATTCGAGCCCATTCCACGAGAGCTGTGGCTTCATCGTGGGCTTTTCATCAAGGTGCTTCCGCTGATGCAGCCCTCGGACGTAGGGTCCTGCAGGCAGCTGTAGTTTAAAGTTCTGGATGAACTTGTGTTTAGCGTGGTTGCGCTTTGTTATTAAGGTTTTTTGGGTTTCTGCCTTTTTGTTGGTTTTTTCCCACCCTTATTTTTGAAATGCTTTGGGACGCCCCATCAGTAATGAATACTGTGGCTCTCTTCCTTCATCTGCAGCTAAAAACACGGATTTTGGTAAAGACTTACCTGTAAAATCCTTTTCAGCGAAGGAAGGAAGAGAGACACAGCACCCTCCCACGGCAGAAGTGTGTTGATGTTTTCAGATGCAGCGCGACCCTTATCTGATAGCGATTATCTGGGCTGAGGTCAGCGCGCTAAGGCTCTGTTCCAGCATCCCCAGCTCATCGCAGTAGTCAGGTTCCGTGAGTAGTACCTGGAACTCTGTGGTTTTTGGCTTTCTTTGATGCATAACCTGTATCCTTGTGTTTTTCTCTGAAGTTCTTCAGAAGGGGTTATGTTGCTCCGCTGGTGATCTTGGCTCTTTTCCTAAAAGCTTTGATACGAACTGGAGCTGAGTAGGAGGAGCCCGAGCTGGAGGGGCCAGCAGTCATCACTCTTTTGATCTGAGGTAAAAATCCTGATCTGGGGCTCCGCCTACATCTGTAATGAATACTGTGTCTCTCTTCCTTCCTTCGTTGAAAAGGTTTTTTACAGGTAAGTCTTTACCAAAATCCGTGTTTTTTCTCTTTCCAGGGCAACACAGAAAAGGCCTACCTGCCTTTTTAAAAAAAAAAAAAAACACCTGCAGTAGCCAGATATATATCTGCTCTCCAATTTAAGAAGCTTTCCGAGTCTGAGGTCTCCTATCCTGCGAACCTCAGAGTATACTCCACTACGTCAGTACGGCGTCTTGGGTCATTTGGCCCCGGACGTCGATACAGCAAGGTTGCAGGGCTGCAACTTGGTCCAGTCTTCTCTGTTAATTAATCATTACACTTAAGCCTTTTCAGAGGCTAGCCTTAGCAGATAAATTCTGCAATCGACAGCAGCGCATCTGTAGACCAGATTATTCGCTGCGTATATTAAGGTTTCAGCTGTCGTGCTGTTTCCCACCCATGGACTGCTTTGGGACGTCCCATGGTCTGTGTCTCCAATGAGGCGATGGAGAAACAGGGATTTTTGTGTAGTCACCGTAAAATCCTTTTCTCCGAGACGCTCATTGGGAGACACAGCACCCACCCTTTTTAGTCTAACGACTTCTGTTTGTCTCTTTCAGCCGATGTGGTGATCACTAATATTATGTGAATGATCATACCTTGGTATGATGTTAACCTTCTCCTACTGATTTTGCACCTAAACTGGTTCAGGTAAGCCAGCAGAGGGTGTATATGCGGAGGAGGAGCCAACTTTCTTTGTGTATTAGCTTAGTGTTCTCCTAGTGGCAGCAGCAAACCCCCATGGTCTGTGTCTCCCAATGAGCGTCTCGGAGAAAAGGATTTTACGGTGAGTACACAAAAATCCCTGTTTGATGCCTTCAGTGTGAATGTACAATTTTCATAGTCATGAAAATACAGAAAATCTTTGAATGAGAAGGTGTGTCCAAACTTTTGGTCTGTACTGTATTTTACTAGATGGTGGCCCGATTCTAACACATCGGGTTTTCTAGAATATGTATGTAGTTGAACTCACGACTATAGCGGTGGCGTGGTGGTTCAAATCCTGCGCCAATTCGCGGCCGGACTGCGCCTGTGGCTGATTGGTCGCGCCCGGCCGGATGCGACCAATCAGCAACGGGGGATTTCCGTTAGACAGAATTAGACGATTATATAGTAGATATACACATGTATGTACTACTTTTGAACTGCTGGGGTGTGGTATTACCACAGGGTAGTGTGCATTCTTCTAGCTGGAAACGTCCTTTTCATGTTCCCAGTAGCCTTGTGACCCCTAGTTTTATATGCCATCACATATTGGTTTCTTGGGAGAATGTCCAAGTGAACTTGGTAGAATGGACGAGTCCTAGAGTTCATTAGAGCATCAGATTCAGGATTAATGTAATGGTGGGACATAGCCGTGGTGTAGAGTGTCGGTAACAATAGGTCACCTGTAGTCTCTGGCTTATCAGGTAACCACCTGGCTTTGGGGTCTCTCGTGTCTTTCAGCTTACAAGAGGTATGATTCTCACTGATTATCTGTGTGAAACGGGAAGCTTTATATGCCCTGGCCAATTGATTACTCCAGATAGGAAGCTATTATTATGGAAATGGGGCTCCGGCCGTTAATTTCTCGGGTTTTATCCTTGAAAACAATTGTCTAGTATTCATAACAGCTTTACGTGCATTTCTGTTTCAATGTGGATTCTATCAGAGAAAGTCATGGCTTCCTGGCTGCTTAGTTTTAGGAATTTCACCATATTCTGTCTCAGTATGAGACAGCAATGACTTGTGATAAAGATGAGTATGTTTCTTACGGTACCACAAGGTGGCAGTGGTTAGAAGTAAAACTAATTAATTGTAATGTTTATCAGGAGAGAGAAAAAGAAATGGAGAGAGAAAGAGACAGAGATAAGAAGGATAAAGAAAAGTTTGATTTTCGGTCAAAAAAGAGGAAAGAGAAAGATGACTCTACACCAACCAGAAAAGAGAGGTAGGTAACGCTACATGCCTTATGGAAAGTGCACGCAAAAATATCAAAACTTCTAAACGCATTGCTAGTAAAGGAAATAAAGGAATCTCCAATAGTTTCCCATTTGCAGTTGTTCTGCTTCTTCTCTTGTACAGTACCGTACAAGAGTGGAAAAAATTCAGCAAAGTGACTATGCTTTCAATAATAGTTAGTAATTTATTTTTTATTAGTGACAAAATATGTAATTAGTGGAGAAATTAGAATTTGATAGACCTAGTTTTTTTTTTCAGCTGCAGATGGAAGGAAGAGAGCCACAGTAATTCATTACTGATGGGTAGGCGGAGCCCCAGATCAGGATGACACCTCAGATCAAAAGCGTGTTGACTGGCTGGCTCCTCTGCTTGGGCTCCTCCTACTCAGCTCCTTCAGTCTAAGATTTGAGGTCTCAGAGGTGGTCGCTGCTAATGCAGCTCCTCAGAAGATTTTATTATTTTTTATCGGACAAGAGATTGGATCACCAGTTGGTCCCAGAGGTCTCAGGGGGACCAGCGCTGCTGTACCCCAACCTCTCCCTTGGCGGATCTGTTTTACATTATGGTCCCTGCAGAATCTTGCCGGCCCTGGGGGATGAGGAGAGCTTCCCTGGCGGGGGACGCAAACCACACGTGCGGTCACTGCGTTCCTCGCCCTGGGGGGAAGCATGGGCACAAGCGCCACAAATCCTGAGGGGTCCCTGTGGCGCTAAGCTGGTGAGTATCCACATTCTTTTATAATGTGTGTAGTGCTTTAGCGACTGCTGTGGCAGCGCTATTAATGTATCACTATGTGTTTTCAGCGACTGCGGTGGCATGCTATTACACGTTATCACTGTATTCACTGTGATTATGCCAGTGTGCTTTTAACGACTGCGGTGGCAGCGTTATTACATGTATTCACTGTGATTATGTCAGTGTGCTTTAACGACTGCGGTGGCAGCGTTATTACATGTATTCACTGTGTGATATCAGTGTGCATTCAGCGGCCGCGGCGGCGACCGCCGGTACATGTATTCAGTCACGGTGAGGGAGAGGAGTTCCGCTTTTTTATTTGAATTTTCGCGGCACTCCGAGCGCGCGCTTTCTGGCAGTCTCCATTTCCTGCATCTTCTACATGGAGAGACAGCGCGGCGGCCATTATTAATGCAGGAGCTGGAAGCTCCTCGGGGCCATCGCTCTCCCTTTCCCGGCAGCTATTACCAGCGGGGTGAGTGCTTCTGCGGAAGCTTAACCCCTTCAACTACAGGGCGCCTTCTGATGTTTATTTCTAT
>JARQOD010000005.1:120669093-120713235 GCA_033576555.1 Oophaga sylvatica | reverse complement strand
CATTTTTGCAAACAATATAGAATAACAAACGGCCTTTCAACACGAACATTTTGTGTCACTGTTTACTGTAGTAAAGGGTTTTCTTTTTTGGGAGTGAGATCCCGCTCATTTAGTTCT
Source organism: Oophaga sylvatica (assembly GCA_033576555.1). Lineage (NCBI taxonomy): Eukaryota > Metazoa > Chordata > Amphibia > Anura > Dendrobatidae > Oophaga > Oophaga sylvatica. The sequence continues at coordinate 120,713,118 of JARQOD010000005.1, read as the reverse complement.
TAAACCCACTGTTGCTTGTACTCTGCTGACGGCTCACTGCCCCCTTCCATTTTTCTGAATTGGTGCTGCTCATTCTATTTCAAAAAATTTCAAATCTTTTACTGGACGTTTTCCCCACCGTTAAAAAACATTGGTTTCAAACACATAGAAGACAAAAAGGGGGGCTTTCACAGCTAGTAACAGGGTTTTTTAATTTTAACAAAAATATGATTTTTTAAAATGCCCAAAAATTAAGAATGTTGAAGGGAAAGCCCCTACATCCATTTTTGCACAATTACAGGTGTACATCACGTCCCTTAATCAACAATGATTATTATATTTACTGAGCTTTATTTAAAACCCAAACACAAAGGGAAAAACCTTCGCACTGCAGCTGTTGTCAAAGTTAACCCACTTTATGAACTTCCAACTTTGCGCATTTGAGGCATGATTGAGTTGGATTTGTAAAAGTTATGGAGTGAAAAGGTTCACCAAAAAGTACCCTTAGCAAAGAGCTTTTTTTTTAGCTTTTGTGTTAGCATGTGGATATTCCCATAAATTCACTTTATTAGTTACAGATTTGTTACCAACACTAATATTAAATGTTTTAAATTACGTTCACTTGTTTACAGCTTAAAAATGGGGGTGACCCTGAATCTATGTGTAGCACAGCCACTTTAAAAGTCATTTTTTTTTCAACATGTGTAGCTAGGTGCAGAAATTTTTTGCCGGACACACAGCGGGAAACAGCGTTACAACCCCCACAAACACACATCGATTTTTTTGATCTGTGCATCCAACCTTCTGAGCCCAGGGTCAAGGAGGGTGTAGGCTGAGGCCTAGTATGAGATGTTTGAACTTTAATTTGAACTTTAATTTGGAGTTAGCAGCATTAAATTTTGTCAGACACACAGCAGGGGAATAGCAGGCATTACTGAACCCCACTATCACTATAGCTTGTGTATTGGTCTGTGGACACGACACTTCTGAGCAGCAACTGGCAGTGTTGTAGCCCAGGAGTATAGTTCAGGTGGTAGAAAGATGAACATAACAGAGAATGGAAAACGTTGCCAACCAGTTAGTTAATCTGAAACCGGACAGGCAAATTCAGGTGAGATCCATGCCTAGTTCATTTTCAGAAAAGTAAGCCGTTCTACATTATCGGAGGATAGTCGCATGCAACGTCTGTTAGTACACCACCTGCAGCAGTAAAGACGCGCTCCGATAATACACTGGCAGCAGGGCAAGCCAGCACCTCCAATGCATACTGGCTAAGCTCTGGCCATGTATCCAGCTTAGAGACACCAAACTTGAATGGGGAAGAGCCATCTGGGAGTACACTGAGAGGGCAAGACATGTAGTCTGTCACCATCTTACGGAAATGTTGCCTCCTGCTGACTGGAGCCGTCTCGGATGGTGTAACATTGGTGGCGCTGCCACAAAACTTCGCCACATTTGGAACATACTGTTCTTGCCCTGTGCAGAGGCGCTGCTTGTGCTCCCTCTTGTTGCAGAGCTGTCTCCACTGCCTCGACGCACAGAGCTGCTTTGTAAAGCAGTAGCAGCAGCAGTGCTCTCGGCTGGAATGAGAACATTATGGATTGCCCAGTGTGTCTTGTTACTTCCGCATTTTACGCTCCCGGTTCAACGGTGTAATGAGGCTTTGTAAGTTGTCCCGGTAGCGAGGGTCTAGGAGGTTGTACACCCAATAATCAGACGTGGTGTGAATGTGTTCGATGCGGCGGTCGTTTCTCAGCACTGCAGCATGAAATCAACCATGTGCTGCAGACTCCCAACTGGCCAAGAAACGTTGTCCCCTGCAAGAGGCGTCATCTCTGCCTGCTGTGCATCACCCCACCCTTGGTCTACATACTGACTAGAGCATTGTCTACCTCCCTCTGGAGCGATGTCTTCCTCCTCCATTGACTCCTCCTCATCCTCCTCACAAAGTCCTTCAAATACATAAAAATTTACAAAATTTAAAACTCAAAATTTAAAAACATTGTATCATAATTCTGTAACATCACTTTATGGAAACACAATAGCATTACAAAAGGATAGACAAAAACTGTACATTATGTGCTTTGTAAATACATTAAAAGTTTGGAATGGTTATGAAAATATAGACAGCAACTCTGGAGGTTCAATTGTTGATACAGCATGGTACTTTGAAAGTCCTCCAGCCCTTTGTGAGGAACTACGTTGCGCTGACTGTCCAGAAGGTGATGGAATTTGTGACTCCTCATCCTCCACCTCTTCCAAAACCTCATGCCTTAGTGCTTGCAGTGTTTTTTGAAGCAGGCAGATAAGGGGGACAGTCAGGCTGACTAGTGCATCATCTGCACTCGCCATCCGCATTGACTCATCAAACGCACGCAAAACGTGACAGATGTCCTTCATAGAGTCCTTCGCCACTCATTACACTGGCTGCCCATTCATTATAGGATCCAATTCTAATTACTGGTTCTCACCAACAAAGCTCTCCACAGTGCAGCACCCCCCTACATCTCCTCCCTCATTTATATTTATCGGCCTAACCGACTGCTGCACTCTGCAAACGACCTTCGACTAACCTCTGCACTAATCCGTACCTCCCGCTCCCAACTCCAAGACTTCTCCCGCGCTGCGCCAATCCTCTGGAATGCTATACCCCCAAGAAATTAGGACTATCCGCAATTTGGATGGTTTCAGGCGCTCCCTCAAAACACATTTGTTCACAGTGGCCTATCACATTCACTAATCAAAGTCATTCTATGTGTAAGTCTGTGTGTGTAGCCCATTCACTATCTCCATGCATCCCTCACTCCCTTAAAATGGCTGGACCATCATTGTAAAAACACCATTGTATATAAACACCTGTACTTTGTATCTCCCCCACCTCCTTGTAGATTGTAAGCTTTCACCAGCAGGGGCGGCTGATTTTGCTTTAATTATTGTATTGTTAACGTTGTTACTTATGACTTGTGTTTTGAAACTGTTAAACTGTAAAGCACTGCGGAATATTATGGCGCTATATAAATAAAGATTATTATTATTATTATTATTATAGAGGCCCACTCAGTAGTGGTGAAGTGTGAACGGCGCAAATTGCGAGTTGATTGCGCCTGATGCAGCTGATACTCCATTACTGTTGGCTGCTGCTCACACAACCGCTCCAACATATGTAACGAGGAATTCCACCTGGTGGGTACGTCACATATGATGCGATGTTCATGAAGGCGAAATCTGCGTTGCAGATCTGCAATCAGCGATCTGGCCATGCTGGAACGTCGCAAGTGAGCGCACTCTAGGCGGACCTTGTGCAGCAGTGCATCAAGATCCGGATAGTCCCTCAAAAAACTCTGCACGACCAGTTGAGCACATATGACAGACATTATATGTGAGTGAGGTTGCCAAGGCCCAGAGCTGCCACCAGATTTCAGCCATTGTCACACACTACCAAGCCTGCCTGTAGATTCGCTTCCAAAAACCACACGTCGCTCTCCTGCTTTATGGCATTACAGAGCTCCTGCGCTGTGTGGCTAAGATTCCCCATGGAAATTAATTTCAGGACGGCCTGTTGACATTTGGACACGGCTGTGCTCATATCGGTCGCAACAGGTAAACGTTCACGGGTCCATGTGGAGGTAGACCGTGACGGCTCCTGCAGCGATGATTCTGAGGAACTGGAGTAGGAGGAGGAGTCAATGTGTACAGACTTGATTCCTGCAATCCTTGGAGTTGGCAGAACACGTACAGCGCCACTCGCAAGATCAGTACCCGGCTACACAACATTGACCCAATGGGCAGTGAGGGAAAGGTATTGTCCCTGGCCATGGGTGTTAGAACCCTCTTGTTAGGTTTTGTTTCAGTTTGCTGGTCACATGACCTTTTTCCCTATTTAGTCTGGCTCCGCCCTTCTGGCTTTGCTTGACTTCATTGTATTATCTACTGTTAAGCTAGCCGGGTGCTTAGGTGCCTTAATCAGTCAGTTTTGCTTGATGTTAGGATCGCAAAGTATTTTTTTTTCTGTTTAATTATCCATGCTACAATTTATGTTAGGAGGTGTCCACCTTTTCTCCCAGTCCCTAGATCTTGTAGGGATTCCTCCCTCGCAACTATAGGTCTTCGTTCACACTAGATGAGGACTTTAGCGGTTCTGGTCGCAGGATCAGGTTCCCCGCTACATCGTAGGGATTCAGCTTAGTTGTATTGTAGGGACAGAATTCCCTTCTTTCCTTACTGGTTGTAGCAGATCATAACAATGGGTACTGGTCCACGCATCGGTGGTCAGGTGGACCTTGCTACTGAGGGCGTTTAGTAGCGCATGTTTAATTTTTCCCTCAACATGCTTTTGCAGACCAGGGACGGCTTGCCTGCTGAAATTAAATCGGCTTGGCACATTGTATTGTGGGACTGACAATGATATTCAGTTACGGAAACTGTCTGTCTCCACCAGCCTGAATGACAGCATTTCAAGGGACAGGAGTTTTGCAATGCAGCATTCAGAGCCTGTGCTCGTGCATGGTTTGCGGAGTATGGCCGTCTTTTATCCCATGCCTGTGCTACCGATGGCTGTTTTGTGCCTGGGAGTGTGAGGATGACAGGGAACTTGCTGCTGTGTGTGGAATAACACTTTGTCTCTGGACAACAGTGGCCGAGGTTCTTCCATGGCGATCCTTTGAGGAAGCAGAACCAGCTGTGTGTGAGCTTGATGAAGAGGCTTCAACACAACCTGAAGATGTAGGTGCTGCTGTAGGTTGGCCTACATCTCCAGTGTGTCTTTGTAACTCAACTACGTGCTTTGTCCGCACATGTTTCCACATATTTGTGGTATTGAGGTGACTGACACTTTTAGCTATTTTTAATTTTTGATTACACAGCTTGCATTTGACATAGCAAATATCATGTGCAAGTGTGTGAAAAAAGGACCACGCAGTGCAAGTCCTGTGAGCGCACGTTTTGACTTTTGGAAGACAACTGCTCCGAACAGGTGCCAAACTGGAGGCTGCAGGCAACCGAGTCTGCAGCCTAACTCTCCCTCCTGTTTGTACCGTTGGGGCAATGTCTTCCTCTATCTTCCTTCTATCACTAACCACTTCTCTAGGCCTCTCCCAGCTTTCAACCAAAGTACTGGTTCTGAGCCACAAAGCTATCCACAGTGCAGCACCCCTCCTACATCTCCTCCCTCATTTCTATCTATCGGCCTAACCGACTGCTGCGCTCTGCAAACGACTTTCGACTAACCTCTGCACTAATACGTACCTCCCACTCCCGACTCCAAGACTTCTCCCGCGCTACGCCAATCCTCTGGAATGCTGTACCCCAAGAAATTAGGACTATCCACAATTTGCATGGTTTCAGGCGCTCCCTCAAAACACATTTGTTCAGAGCGGCCTATCACATTCACTAATCAAAGTCATTCTATGTATTCTGTGTAAGTGTGTATGTGTGTGTGTGTGTCTCTAGCCCATTCACTATCTCCATCCCTCAGTCCCTTAAGATGGCTGGACCATCATTGTAAATGCACCATTGTATATAAACACCTATACTTTGTATCTCCCCCACCTCATTGTACATTGTAAGCTGTCACGAGCAGGGGCGACTTATTTAGCTTAAATTATTGTATTGTTAACGTTGTTACTTATGACTTGTGTTCTTAAACTGCAAAACTGTAAAGCGATGAGTAATATGATGGCGCTATATAAATTAATATTATATTATTAGGATTCCTCTGAGCTGCTCCCACCACCTTCCTGTTCCTCACGCCATGTTGGGTCTTGGACCTCATCATCTCCACTACCCTCTTCCAACACCTGCTGCTGTTGGGTGGTCTGGCCAGCACCATGCTCAACAGAAACTGGCACCTGAGTCTCATCATCATCAGATGCGTTCTGCGGTGTGCTGACCATCGGCACTGTCTCACCCGCCTCTTCAGATTCAGAGAGACACAGCTGTTGCGCATCACTGCATACTCCCTCTTCTTCACATTACAGAATGCTGCTTGGCTGGGCCCCTGTTTGCAAGCCAATAGATTCTGAGAACAGAAGCAGACACTCAGCTGGGTCCTGTACAGAACTCTCTGACTGCCTGGGCAATTTGCCAGGCAGTGAAGAGACAGATGGTTGCTCAACAGTGCTGTGGTCCTGAGAGGAGGTGGAAGCAATTGAAGTCGATGCGTTGGCTGACATCCAACCAACAACGGCTTCAATTTGTTCTTCCCGCAGCAGGGGGGTACTCCGAGCTCCTACAAAAGTGCGCATAAAGGAACGCTCACGGGGAAAACTGGTGGATGCTGTGTCACTGGGGGCCGCAGCAGCCACAGAATCCCCACGTCCTCTCCCTGAAGAAACTCCACGGCCACGACCACGTGCCTTACTCCCTGCCTTCTTCATCTTGGTAGATTGATAAAGAAAGTCTGAAAGGTTATAAGGCCTAAGTGTGGTTATTCCGCAGAGACTGCAGTGAACATGCACACAACTGTTCAGTAGATGTGAAAGGCCCCTTTGTGTACTTCTATAGTGTTTGCAACAAATGTATTGTATACGGATGGAAGCGCGTCACACTAATAGATTTTATTTATTTGTAATAGAATGGAGCAGCAACAATTAGAGAAAAATTTCAAGGATGTGCCAGTGACACACACTCAGCAGACTACAACCAGCAGTGGTTGAAGAACTAACTGGAGCGTGATCTGCACTCCAAAAAGGAAAACCTCAGACTACAGTGAACACTGCACACAACTGTTCACTACCCAACGCGTCTCAGCAGGAAGGCAGTCTGTGCGTCAAAACAAAGGCGCAAGCATACATCCACGTACCCTGTTTATAAAGCTATATAAAAAAAATTATGTAGTAGTGACGCACACTTTATTGAGGTACAGTATTACATCGCCATTCACCATCTGTGGCTATGCAGTCTCATCTATATATACCTTATCTATCCGTTGTCATGCTTACAAGTCGACAGTCAGGCATAAATAGCAATTTTCACTATGCACTATGCACTTTTTAAAGGTTATGTTTGTTAATAAAAATGATTATTGCCACATATTATGAGTATTACATGATGGAAATTGTCTAATTTTGTATAAACTGTTTAGTGACATTATTCAGCAAATGTAACATTTTAGAATGTCACAGATAACTTGTAATGCTGATGATGTTTTGAAGTCAGACATTCATTGTCCATACAATAAAAATGGTGTACATACTGTTACTTATCCATCATTAATGGATTCAGATATGTACTTGTATGCTTTTATGTACAACCGTATAGCAGATTCCTTAACTAATTTATTTTGTGGTTTGCATTGCTGTTCAACATGTTAATGTATGTGTTTATGTTTGTCAATTCTTTATTTATCTAGATATTAGTTTAAATGAAATCATCATCTTATGGTAGTAAAGTTTATCTTTCTCTTGTTTGAAGTATAGACATTTAAAATTGACAGGTAACAAGGAAATTACTTGATCTAGTATTTAAACATCCTCCTTGACCCTGGGCTCCAACACCGCCAGTTGTTGCTCGGAAGTGCTGTTAGCACAGTCAACACTTTCTCCTGTGTTACTGGGGTTCAGTAATGTCAGCTGTTCCCCTGCTGTGTGTACGTCAAAAAGTCCTGCTGCCTCCACCCTGTTCTCTTCTCATCCCTGGGCTCCAACACTGCCAGTTGTTGCTCGGAAGTGCTGTTAGCACAGTCAACACTTGCTCCTGTGTTACTGGGGTTCAGTAATGTCAGCTGTTCCCCTGCTGTGTGTACGTCAAAAAGTCCTGCTGCCTCCACCCTGTTCTCTTCTCATCCCTGGGCTCCAACACCGCCAGTTGTTGCTCGGAAGTGCTGTTAGCACAGTCAACACTTGCTCCTGTGTTACTGGGGTTCAGTAATGTCAGCTGTTCCCCTGCTGTGTGTACGTCAAAAAGTCTTGCTGCCTCCACCCTGTTCTCTTCTCATCCCTGGGCTCCAACACCGCCAGTTGTTGCTCGGAAGTGCTGTTAGCACAGTCAACACTTGCTCCTGTGTTACTGGGGTTCAGTAATGTCAGCTGTTCCCCTGCTGTGTGTACGTCAAAAAGTCCTGCTGCCTCCACCCTGTTCTCTTCTCATCCCTGGGCTCCAACACTGCCAGTTGTTGCTCGGAAGTGCTGTTAGCACAGTCAACACTTGCTCCTGTGTTACTGGGTTCAGTAATGTCAGCTGTTCCCCTGCTGTGTGTACGTCAAAAAGTCCTGCTGCCTCCACCCTGTTCTCTTCTCATCCCTGGGCTCCAACACCGCCAGTTGTTGCTCGGAAGTGCTGTTAGCACAGTCAACACTTGCTCCTGTGTTACTGGGGTTCAGTAATGTCAGCTGTTCCCCTGCTGTGTGTACGTCAAAAAGTCCTGCTGCCTCCACCCTGTTCTCTTCTCATCCCTGGGCTCCAACACCGCCAGTTGTTGCTCGGAAGTGCTGTTAGCACAGTCAACACTTGCTCCTGTGTTACTGGGGTTCAGTAATGTCAGCTGTTCCCCTGCTGTGTGTACATCAAAAAGTCCTGCTGCCTCCACCCTGTTCTCTTCTCATCTCTGGGCTCCAACACCGCCAGTTGTTGCTCGGAAGTGCTGTTAGCACAGTCAACACTTGCTCCTGTGTTACTGGGGTTCAGTAATGTCAGCTGTTCCCCTGCTGTGTGTACGTCAAAAAGTCCTGCTGCCTCCACCCTGTTCTCTTCTCATCCCTGGGCTCCAACACTGCCAGTTGTTGCTCGGAAGTGCTGTTAGCACAGTCAACACTTGCTCCTGTGTTACTGGGGTTCAGTAATGTCAGCTGTTCCCCTGCTGTGTGTACGTCAAAAAGTCCTGCTACCTCCACCCTGTTCTCTTCTCATCCCTGGGCTCCAACACCGCCAGTTGTTGCTCGGAAGTGCTGTTAGCACAGTCAACACTTGCTCCTGTGTTACTGGGGTTCAGTAATGTCAGCTGGTCCTCGGTTGTGCCATTCGCTCTTTTCCTTCTGCTGCCCTCCGGGTTCCAGCACAGTCAGCTGGTCCTCGTTACTTGCATTGGCTCTTGTGCCTTCTGCTACCCGTCCGGCTTCCAGTACCGTCAACTGGTTCTCCGCAGTGCCTTTGGCCTAGTGTCCTCCATCTCGGTATCCGAGTTCCAGCAACGTCTGCTGGTCCTTGGTAGTGCTTTGGAGCACAGGTACCTCCTGCTTAGTAACCGTGTCCCAGTAAAGTCAGCTGGTCCTCGGTTGTGCCATTGGCTCTTTTCCTTCTGCTGCCCCTCCGGGTTCCAGTACCGTCAGCTGGTTCTCCGCAGTGCCTTTGGCCTAGGTGCCTCCATCTCGGTATCCGAGTTCCAGCAACGTCTGCTGGTCCTTGGTAGTGCTTTGGAGCACAGGTACCTCCTGCTTAGTAACCGTGTCCCAGTAACGTCAGCTGGTCCTCGGTTGTGCCATTGGCTCTTTTCCTTCTGCTGCCCCTCCGGGTTCCAGCACAGTCAGCTGGTCCTCGTTACTTGCATTGGCTCTTGTACCTTCTGCTACATTTACAAATTGAAGATTTTTTAAATGTTTTTTTGGGTAATCACTCTGGATCTCCAACAATGAAGACGACGACCCTGATGACCACCCCGAAGAAGATGACGACCACAAGGACGACGAGCATCAAGCCAACCAGCCTAAACACCATCACAAAGAAGAAATAAAAGATTACCCAACAGGACTAAGAAGGTTAAGACAAACTACAAGATACAGAACAAGAGACTGAAGAACAATAAGCAGAAGATCAAAAAGCAGAAGAACATGAAGTATAAGACCAAAATGAAGAGCAAAATATATGCTCTAAATTATAAGCAGAAGAAGACTAAGCAGTGTATGGGGGTGAGTCCGTTCCTCCTCGTGGTGCCCCTGGAAAATGCCTGCTGCTGCAGGCTAAACTGAACACGGACAAATACTGTTGTAATTTAAATCTTTTGTGACAGCAAGAACGGAAGGATGAAAAATTCATACTTTGACAGATTACAAGTACAGGAATCTCTGTCACAAATAAGAATATGATGAAGAAGATGAAGTACAATATGAAGAATAATAGTTTAATAAGAAGAATATGAGTAATGTTAACAAAAAGATGAATAGCAAGAAGTTTAAGAAGAAGATAAAGAAGGTGAAGATGAAGAATAATTTGATGAAAAAGATGATGCTGCTGAAGATTATGAAGGAGAAAGTGTGTCAAAAGTCAAAAAGGTGAAGAGCATGGAAGTTGTGAAATATACATATTTGCCAAAATAGAAAAAACGTTAACAACATTGTCAATTTCTTCGTCAATCCGAACATCTTTAAAAAAAAAATATATTTATGCTATTCCATTTGATTGGGTTAAACATCTATGCCTTTAATGTCTCCTCAACCTTCCCCAATACATTCTACATTACTCTTTGTTGTTTTCCTTCATGTACAATTAACCAACAAGGCAAGAATGGTTTTTTTTTAATTCCGATATTTTGTTCCCATAGACTTACATTGGATTTCCGGTATCGGTATCGGGTATCGCCGATATTTTTTGGGTATCGGCGATACCATTCCGATTCCGATACTTTTGGATATCGGAAAGTATCGCTCAACTCTAGTTGTATACTAAAACCTATGTTTTTTTTTCTTTTACTTTCCAGGTGACCGGGTTATTACACGGTGGCGGTCACTCAGGGATCGCTTCAAGAGGGAATTCAATAAGGAGATGCAGGCCCCGAGTGGATCATCAGGACGCAGGAGCAGATATAAATATGCCAGAGCCCTGTCGTTCCTGCGGTCAACGATGGTGAGCAGAAGGTAGATATTTCACACCCCATTATGTTTCAAAAATGTTTTACGTGTCTAACCTTATTTTATTATTTCAGCAAGGGCAATGTAATATCAATATATTAATTTTTTTTGTTTGGTTTTCTTTGACAGTACTGTCTGCCGCACTTGGGAGCCTGCCTCTGAGTTGGTTCCCTCTGGAGCGGTCCCTCAGGAGTCCGTCACTGGGAAACACGTCGATAGACCCGACCCCTCTGCACCTTAACTCTTCTCAGGTACCTCCGCCCCATCCACCAGCGCTGGAGTAGCAGGGCAGACTTCGTCACTAGAAGCTGTAGGTGACGTGTTGGAGTTCACTTTACCCTACCCTGCTGACACTGCCGCCACACCTAGAACACCTTTTGGGTCTGGACGGCAGCGCCACAGAGGTCAGGAAAGGAGCTATGCATCTGATTTTTTGCATCTGAATGCATCCTTTCAAAACACGATCAGGCTGTTAAATGATCAATTTACAGCTGGGTTCAGTCTGTTGAGCAAAAACATACTTGAACTCAGCAGTAAAATTGATAGGATGCAGTCAGATGCAGACTTATCGCCGAGACACTGCTTTTTTCAGTCAGTACTTGGGCACATGGAAAATCTATCTCCTGACCTGCAGATGCATGTGATGCAAGGCTGCCACACTGCTCTAGCGCAGGCAATGTCCCAATCCCATCCACCTACCCAGCAAATGCCTACACCTTCCCCACCTCAACCTGCCACCCATTCAGTTTCCACCCATTCAGTTTCCACCCATCCAGCTGCCAGCCATCCAGCTGCCGCACATCCTCCTACCACTCCTTCCCCATTCCATTACTCACCATTTTTTAATTCCCCCTTTCAGTTTTCACCCTTAACTTCACCGTACCCCATCCCACCAACACCTTCACCGTTCCCCCCACAAACCTCATCTGCCCCTCAACTCCCTTCCCAACCTCATGTTTTTCCCTCAACTTCTGATCCTACCCAACCTGCTGTTCCGTCCCCCACTATCGACGTGGTCCGCCCTGTCAGCCCCTCCGCTACTATCTCCACCCAACAGTACACCAATCTGTAAATATGTACATACTGCCAACACTACACATCTGTAAATATGTATATACTGCCAAGAATACACCACTATGTAAATATGTATATACTGCTGTTTATGTATATATTGTATATAGTTCTGTGAATTGATGTATATATAAATTTTTCAAAACCTGTATAATCAAAGAAAAAGAATACAAGTTTTTTGTATAATAAAATTTATTTTGGTTGAAAACATTTATGTCTTTTTTTACTTTTTTAAGTGATAAAGTGTAAAAAAAAAAGGGTAACATGCACACAACTTGGTGTAAAGGTACCAAGATTAGGGTACAGATAATAGATAAATACTGGTAAAGGTACAAAAAGTAATAAAATTGTGGTACAGATAACAAAAAATACCAATGTGTGGTAAAAAACTAAAAGCATGGTATAGTAGAAACAAATAAAAAAAAAATAAACCATGTCATATTGCCAGTCAACTCTTCCTTCCGGTGACATAAAGTAGTCCGCAAACTTGTAACGCATTCTTGAAACTGAGCCTGTACTCCGAAAACTAATATTGCTGTAATCCTGCAAGGTGGTCTCTGACATATTATCATCCACGGAAACCTGTTCATTGGATATGACAAAATTGTGGAGGACCACACAAGCCTTCACATCATCAACAGTCTCAGTTTGCAGTTTTATTGCGGTCAGCAGCACTCTCCATTTTGCAGTTAAAATACCAAACGCACATTCAACGACTCTTCGGGCCCTTGCCAAACGATAGTTAAATATTTTTTTCTTTTGTGTCAAGCCATGACTTCCATAGGGTTTCAGCAAGTGCAGTGAGAGCTGAAAGGCCTCATCTCCCACACACACAAATGGCAATGCAGGGCCAGAGGTTCCAGGGAGTGGTCTTGGAGGTGGAAACTCAAACTATCTCCATTTAACCGACGTCCCATCTGCGACATTTTGAAGACCTGGGAGTCATTTGAATGGCCATAGGCACCGATATCCACTGCGATAAATTTACATTTGGCGTCAGCAATGGCCATGAGTACAATAGAGAAAAATTTCTTGTAATTAAAGAATACCGATCCGGATCCAGCTGATTTCACAACTCTAATATGCTTGCCATCAACGGCACCAACACGGTTTGGGAACTGGCATATTTCCATGAAATTTTCAGCAATCTCCAGCCATCTCTCCCATGTTGGCTCTGGGATGTATTCCTCCTGCAAGGAATCCCACAATTCCCGGCAGGTCTCTTTCACAATCCCGGATATTGTGGAAATGCCAAGCCGGTACTGGTAATGCAGAGAGGTAAAGAATTCCCTAGTTGCAAGAAATCTGCAAAAATGGAAAAGACAATAATTAATTAAAAACACCAGCAATAACATACAGTTATAGGTTTGAAGAATTTTTTGTAAAAAAAACTTACCGAATTGTGACCATCAGACGCTCTGCTGGTGATATAGCAAAACGAAGGAAAGTGTTTTGTCTCCTTATTCAGTCTCCAAACCGTTCCACCAAAAACTCAAAATTGGCAGCTTTCATGCGCACCTAATTAAAGAATTTTTTCGGGTTCTGCCTCAATTCCATGTATAATGTGGAATAGACCCCACAGGTCATGCGCCTTGCATTTATCGGATGGATCCACATACGTCTCTGCTGCCGACGCAGGATCCGCTGTCTGGCTTCCTTCTCCCAAACAAATCTTGCCAACCAATTAGCCTCCACTGAAAAATCCTCACAAATCTTCGCCATATTCTCCAAAATCACCTCCATCTCTGCCACTTGCTCTACAACCTTTCAAATAATATGGTGTAAAAACACCCTATTTATAGTTTCCACATAGTTCCCAGTAGCCAATCATGGTACAGCATATTTTCCAGTAGCCAATCATGTTGGATATCCTCCCATTTGAATAACGGCTCCGTCAAAAAGCGGATGAAACGGATGGAAAAAACGGATGTAACGGAGTGAACTGATCCGTTAATTTGGCAGAACCGTCAATGGATCCGTTGACTCCGTTATTCACTCATTTTGGCGCCACGATGTCGGATTCTGACTGACGCCAAAAGACTGAAGTGTGAAAGAGGCCTAAACACCAATCCCCACCGATAGTCTCAGGGAAAACAACAAAATCTAGATGTCCAGATGGGTTAGAAGAATAAACACATCTGGTTCATGGTTGAGGCTGGCAGTCCAAGTAGCACGAGGTGAGCGTGTGAGTCGCACGTACCAGGGCTTTGGGGTACTCGGCACCGAGCCCGTTCACTTCACTGGGGGATGTCACGGGTAGCGCAGCTCGGTCCGTTGCCCTGGGCGCTCACTAAAGGGGGATATTTACAGGGGATGATAGAATGTTTGTGACGCCACCTGTGGTTCCTGGTCAGGGTGACCAGCGCTGCAGGGTAGATCCTCTGAGGGTTTGGGGCAGCAAGGTGTTAAGTCTCCCACAGGCGAGACTGATTCCTCAGAGTATATGGCGGTGTAGGGGTGCAGGAGCAATAATGCAGACACACACAAGCAAGTCTCTTTCTGTACCTTTACTAGTGATATTTGCAGGCACGTCCCGGGAAGCCGTCAGGGTGGAGGATGCACGTCCAGTAATCCCACTGAGTAGGTGTAGGGCCTCCTTACGCCTTTAATGTGTGTGAGTTTCTGACTTGCATAAAACAAAGCTTAACTCCGTGTTTTCAGCTACGCCCGGCTGACCTAGTGGTGAGGTCTTCTTGTGGACAGAACAGTGTCTCTGTGGCGGTACCTGCCAGACCCCCGACTTCCTAACCTCGGTTATGTATCAGCACTGCTGGGCCCCTGCGACTTGAAGTTCAGGGTCTCCGGTGTCTCCTACCAGTCGTGCAGATGCTGGTAAGCGCGGACCCGGTGTCCGGTGGTGCAGAGTGGAGGTAAGCTATCAATGCTGGTTGACCTCGGTAACTCTCTTTTCCTCTTTCTTCCACCTGCCTTTCGTCCTACTCTCACCACTATCATAAGCACAAACTAGCAGCAGATGTCAGCTTTCTTTTCTTCATCGCTCTCCAAGCGTCGGCATGCTTACTTACTGAAATGCTCACTGAAGCACTCTCAGTGGACTCAACTTTGACCAGAATAAGTGACAATCCCTTCCACTGCTACTAGACTCCACGATGTAAGCTGAGTAGTTCCTGAAGTCCTCAGGCTTTCAGATAAGTCTTTCTTTGGCTAGTCTTTCCCTCTCTACTCGTCTGAGGTAACTAGCTTGTCTGCTCTGCAACACGCTCTGACAAGATCTGACACTCTGAGGTAAAACCAACGACTAGCTAACTCTAAGCTAGACTGCCTTCATCTCACTACTGTCATCTCAAGGGCTCCCTCTGGTGGAACCAGGGAAAATGTGAAGTGTTGTGTGCTTATAGGTTATCATGGATTTACCTTTCGTGCATCCTCCAGGGTAACATGTGGCTCCAGTCACAGCTGGGCTACACATCCCCCCCTAGTTAATATCAGCACTCCCGGGCTGAAAAAGAAAACAATTTTTATAACATCAACAAATAAACATAATTATAACTCTTCCCTTGCAGGAGGTAAGGACACTTCAAACGTTTCATAATTACAAGTAACATATATACAAATATTTACACAAATCTTATTTACATTTTTACTTTTGGATATTGGTTCACTGGATTAATTTGCTAGGCCTACTCTTGGTACCTAACAGGTAACCTTCCTTTCGTTGTGCGTACTGACCTACGTGGTGTGGTGTCAGGTATAGTAGCCTCTGGCCTATCTGTCCTGTTCGTGACGCCAAAAAATGAGTCGCACGTACCAGGGCTTTGGGGTACTCGGCACCGAGCCCGTTCACTTCACTGGGGGATGTCACGGGTAGCGCAGCTCGGTCCGTTGCCCTAGGCGCTCACTAAAGGGGGATATTTACAGGGGATGATAGAATGTTCGTGACGCCACCTGTGGTTCCTGGTCAGGGTGACCAGCGCTGCAGGGTAGATCCTCTGAGGGTTTGGGGCAGCAAGGTGTTAAGTCTCCCACAGGCGAGACTGATTCCTCAGAGTATATGGCGGTGTAGGGGTGCAGGAGCAATAATGCAGACACACACAAGCAAGTCTCTTTCTGTACCTTTACTGGTGACATTTGCAGGCAGTCCCGGGAAGCCGTCAGGGTGGAGGATGCACGTCCAGTAATCCCACTGAGTAGGTGTAGGGCCTCCTTACGCCTTTAATGTGTGTGAGTTTCTGACTTGCATAAAACAAAGCTTAACTCCATGTTTTCAGCTACGCCCGGCTGACCTAGTGGTGAGGTCTTCTTGTGGACAGAACAGTGTCTCTGTGGCGGTACCTGCCAGACCCCCGACTTCCTAACCTCGGTTATGTATCAGCACTGCTGGGCCCCTGCGACTTGAAGTCCAGGGTCTCCGGTGTCTCCTACCAGTCGTGCAGATGCTGGTAAGCGCGGACCCAGTGTCCGGTGGTGCAGAGTGGAGGTAAGCTATCAATGCTGGTTGACCTCGGTCACTCTCTTTTCCTCTTTCTTCCACCTGCCTTTTGTCCTACTCTCACCACTATCATAAGCACAAACTAACAGCAGATGTCAGCTTTCTTTTCTTCACCGCTCTCCAAGCGTCGGCACGCTTACTTACTGAAATGCTCACTGAAGCACTCTCAGTGGACTCAACTTTGACCAGACTAAGTGGCAATCCCTTCCACTGCTACTGGACTCCACGATGTAAGCTGAGTCGTTCCTGAAGTCCTCAGGCTTTCAGATAAGTCTTTCTTTGGCTAGTCTTTCCCTCTCTACTCGTCTGAGGTAACTAGCTTGTCTGCTCTGCAACACGCTCTGACAAGATCTGACACTCTGAGGTAAAACCAACGACTAGCTAACTCTCAGCTAGACTGCCTTCATCTCACTACTGTCGTCTCAAGGGCTCCCTCTGGTGGAACCAGGGAAAATGTGAAGTGTTGTGTGCTTATAGGTTATCATGGATTTACCTTTCGTGCATCCTCCAGGGTAACATGTGGCTCCAGTCACAGCTGGGCTACACACGTGTAGCACACCCAATTATTATTTCAGAGTTCAAGCCCATCAAAGAATTTCTGCTTTTTGTCACTAACAACTTTAATATAGGGACATTTTTCCATATCAATTTCTACGAATGCCATATACAGCCTATCCCTTATGTATTCGACTGTTCTACTGCTCTTTTTGGAATGTATTAAACATGGGGGTATCTGGAACAGAACAAAAAATTGTCCTACCTAAATGAAGATTGCTAGGAAATGATTTATCTCTTTCATTCCTTCCTCTCCTCCCCAATGGCATACAGCTAGCCAGTAAATTATCACTATCATTAGAGCTATTTTAATGCCAGAATTATTAATAGTAATATAATTATCCATGAAACATAGGAACTAAAAAGAAAAGTGGAGCATTCAGTCTCAGGAAAGTACAAATGAGAGGACATACAGTAATAAGCATGTGGACAGGAGCAGAAAAAATAAGGCTTTGCTATAAAGAGAATTTTATATTGGATTTTTGGAATTAAAACTTGTCCTTGTAAAGCAAGGGCGGAACATCCACAATTCATTTAGTTGTGCCCTGCACTGCACATAGGCTTGGAGTGGCTATATGCCCTATTGGTTACTTAAACCAAAACCATGGGTGACATAAATACACATGGTTCCAAAGATAGGAACTCACAAGAATAATCAGAGCGTCTAGCCCAAATAGATCACAAAAAATTATTGAAAAAAATATTTTACATTTTATTGAAAAACATATAATAAAACATTCACAACAATAAGTGTACACAGATGAAATATAATGGTAGCAGAACAAAGAGAGGACCTGGAACACATTGAATTGCACACTGAACTCTGTGTAATCCCCCTGGATTGACCAGGAAAAGAATAGTGACAAAAAATGTAGCAAAAAAAAAATATAAATATGTAAACTCAGAGAAGTGGGTATGGACTGTCATCAGGGAAAATGCACAAGGAGGAAAAACAATGTAAAGTAACGCATATAGTAATGCGATATGCCACCGTGCAAAATACAATCTGTGGCGATCAGAGAATGTGATCACATACCAGATGACAGAGACCACTGCTCACAATACAGAAAGGGATCACCAAAGCATAAAGGCAGGAGAATTGTATCTCCTATAAAGTGCTATACTTAGTGCAGAGTAAAGTGCAGCCGTGCTTACCCATATCAGGACAATGTGAAATGCCAGGTACGTAACCCCGACGCACGTTTCGCTTTCTTTAGCTTCCTCGGGGGGCAGGAAGCTAAAGAAAGCGAAACGTGCGTCGGGGCACGTACCTGGCATTTCACATTGTCCTGATATGGGTAAGCACGTCTGCATTTTCCCTGATGACAGTCCATACCCACTTCTCTGAGTTTACATATTTATATATATTTTTTGCTACATTTTTTTGTCACTATTCTTTTCCTGGTCAATCCAGGGGGATTACACAGAGTTCAGTGTGTAATTCAATGTGTTCCAGGTCCTCTCTTTGTTCTGCTACCATTATATTTCATCTGTATACACTTATTGTTGTGAATGTTTTATTATATGTTTTTCAATAAAATTTAAAATAGTTTTTTCAATAATTTTTTGTAATCTATTTGGGCTAGACGCTCTGATATTCTTGTGAGATTTGTATATGCCCTATTGGGCAGATTCCTTGTGGGCCATAGTGCTTAACTGCATAATGGGGCCGATGACCCTGTTTTTCCAGCCACCATTCTTTTAATTTTACAGCAGGGAAGCAATGTGTGTGTACACACAAACAAGGCTTTGGTAAATCTGTCATTGCTAAATTGTAACTGTGAAGTTGCAGTCAGTCTGAGCTGAATCAGATCCCGTGGGTGCTGTTAGATGGAGCCTCTATGATTTGTAGAGCAAAGTTTCAGCGTCTCCTATGAGAAGTATACAACAGTCTCGGTGTGTCCTATGTGATGTATAAACAACAGTCTCAGTTTATTCTATTGATGAATACAGCAGTCTGTGTTTGTCCTATGTGATGTATTCAGTAGAGCCTATGTGTATCACCATATTCATTGCATCTTGTGTGTTTTAGACAGTCTCAGTGTATTAAATATGGTGTAAACATCAGAGTTTCAGTGTATCCTATGTGATACATACAGCAGCCTGTGTTTATCCTATATGATATACAGCAGTCTTAGTGTATCCTATGTGATGTATACAGCCATCTCAGTGTACCATAAGTGAGGAATAAAGCAGACTCCGTGTATCCTATGTGATGTATATACAGCAGTCTTAGTGTATCACAAGTGATGTATTCAGCAGTATTCAGCAGTCTCACTGTATTATTTGTGAAGAATGCTGCAGTCTCAGTCTATCATATGTGGTGTATGCACAGCAGTCTGATCAGCTGCAAAGCAAAGATGAGCTCTAAACTAGGTACATCAACCTCCCACTGCTTAAGGTGTATAAACGTTACGTGAGCAGTGATGAATTTCCCACTTTGAGGAGACCTGCACTGAAATATGCATCTGTGTTAGGAACAACTTCTGCCCAACGTAAGTCTGTAACAGAAGTTGCGAATAGCAACACCTAACATCACACGCCTCACCAAACAGAAGCAGCTCTAGCCATCATATAAGAGGTGAGTTAATTAACTGTTTGGCCAAATATAACAAGCTAATTCTTAAGTTGATAGTTCTGTATAGTCCAGGAATTACCGGTATGTTACAAATATTCAAATAGCCATTAGGAGGAAATGGGTTGTCCAGTATTGCAGTTCATTCAAACCCAAATGATTTGAGCTGAGCTTCAAAACCAGACTCAGCTCATGAGCTCGCTCACATGAGCGTATACATTGGATGACTGCTATGCAATATTTTTTCGGTAGCACTCTGCCCAATGTTATACCATGGGGAAGTGCAGATCTGATTTTTTTTTCTCATAAAAGGAAAAAATTGTAGCATTCTGCAAGTTGTTGCCCAAATCTGATTGCATTCAGGTCTATGGGTGCGTGGAAAACATCGGACTGCAGTCGTTTGTCATTCGATTGCAGTCCAGTTTCCACAGACTCACACAATGGAGAAGATGGAGACATTTTGTTCTTCATCTTCTCCTCACCTGTGATACAGTTCTCTCATCCGAGAGAATCGGATCACACTAAGCTGACAGTGATAAGAATTTGATCTGAGTGTCATTTAAATAATCAACCTGATTGTCTCACATGAGAGAATCCATGCTCATGTGACCCTGGAAAGCAGGTGTTTATAGGTGTTTTTGGATAAAATCTCTGGTTAAATTTAACAGCTTGTCTTGGTGCATAAAGCTGACCATATACTGAAAGATTATTCTGAACAATTTTATATTTATCAATAGCTGATGACAAATAGCAGGTTTTCTAGGCTTCTTAGATTTTTTCATCAGGCGTGACTAAGTGAGTAAAAGACTAAGGAGATTTGAAAGCTTCACAGTGCGTCTGTTGGAAGCCGGCACGCATCTACCCAGCGTCAGAGGATCAATGATGAGAGGGAAAGAAGCCGTGTGCATGCGGGAGGTAACCATACCGCTAGTGATGACGCTGGCGCTTGTAAGTTATGTTATCACGCCCACAGGTGTGTGACAACATACTAAGTGGCCAACTAGTCTGTGGACACTAACACTCAGTCAGCAAGAAAGAATTCAAACAAACCACACATTCACGATTTGATCACAAAATACAGTTTAAACATTCATTTTCATAAACCTGCAGTAAGGAAAAATGGCCTGCAGGTGGCACCACACTACCCCAAAGCACACTACCACAAAGCTGCTTACAGACATCACAAACAAATCTAAACATCTGCCTTGGGGTCTTTCCTGCTTGCCCAGCCTATTTCAGGCACATTGGAGGATTGGACACTTTACTGCAGGTTAGTAACATATGCAAACACATTTGTAAACATGGACTGCTTTTTCGGTCATTACTTCGCCCCACACACACAAATGGTGAGTCATATGCAAACACATTTGTAAACATCCACTGCTTTTTCGGTGATTACTTCGCCCCACACACACAAATTGTGAGTCACATATGCAAACACATTTGTAAACATGCACTGCTTTTTCGGTCATTACTTCGCCCCACACACACAAATGGTGAGTCACATATGCAAACACATTTGTAAACATGCACTGCTTTTTCGGTAATTACTTCGCCCCACACACACAAATGGTGAGTCACATATGCAAACACATTTGTAAACATCCACTGCTTTTTCGCTTTTTACTTCACCCCACACACAAATAATTCACCATTTGAAAGGTAAACTGCCCACAAGTGAAACCATTTTGAAAACTAGAACCCTGAGGGAATGTATCTAGATGTGCTGTGAGCACCTTGAACCCCCAGTTGTTTCACAGAAGTTTATAATGTTGAGCCGTGAAAATAAAAAAAATCATATTTTCCCCGTAAAACTGTTTTTTGGCCCCAAATTTTGCATTTTCACAAGGGTAACAGGAGAAATTGCACCATACAATTTGTTGTGCAATTTTTCCTGAGTACGCCAATTCCCCATATGTGGTAAAAACCTACTTTTGAGGCACAGTGCAAAGCTCAGAAGGGAAGAAGCATCATATTGGAGTTCACATTTTGCTGGACTGGTTTGAGCGTGCCATGTCACATTGGCAGATCCCCTGAAGTGCCAAAACAGCAGAACCCCTCATAAGAGACTCCATTTTACAAACTACACCCCTGAATT
Source organism: Oophaga sylvatica (assembly GCA_033576555.1). Lineage (NCBI taxonomy): Eukaryota > Metazoa > Chordata > Amphibia > Anura > Dendrobatidae > Oophaga > Oophaga sylvatica. Next base: position 120,691,612 of record JARQOD010000005.1, on the reverse strand, counting down.
CATTCAGCTAGAGGTGAAGATATCATATTGACACCACAGGTGGGTCACAGAATTGTATACCATTGGGCAATGAAGAAAAAAACAATTACATTTTTACCAGCAAAATTTTGTTTTAGCCCCAGATTTTACATTTTCCCACTGGAAAATGGGTAAAAATGGCACCAGAATTTGTCCTATAATTTCTGCTGAATGTAGAAATACCCTATATGTGACTGTACTGTACTGATTAGCCATATGGTGAGACTCAGGAGGGGCGGAGCCTCTCGAGTCTCACCGTATGGCTAAGCAGTACTGTTATACAGGAGGCATCTAAGAGCCCAGTGTCCAGATGTTACAGCATAGTGGAGGGGATTTTATGAAATCCCGTCTCCACTATGCGTGCGAACACGCATCCGGCGGCCCTCTATTTCCGGACTTGCGGAGCATCTTTTTAAACCGCAGCATGTCTGTTTACCTTGCGGCGCTAGGTAAATAACAGAGTCCTATGCATACCGTGCGGCGATTCCGGATGTGTTCAATGAACACATCCGGAATCACCGCGCGTACAGAAGGGGGCGGGGCTTTGGGCGGAGCAGGGTTTCCGCTCCGTCCAAAGTGCAGGGATTACGGTACGTGGAAACGTACCCTAATAGTTTGCGGACAGAGCCCCTAATTGCTATCAGAACAGAATCCCCCTCAAGTGACAACATTTTTGGAAATTATACCCCTTTGGGAATTTATCTACTGGTGTAGTGAAGGTTTTGACTTCATGTGTGTTTACCAGAAACAAGCCGTGCATGTTGCTGAGTGAAAATTGCAAACTGCCGTTGTAGTGCCTGTACAATATGCCCAGCTCAATGCACCGGTAACTTAGGTGGGCTATCATCGCTACAGAAATGCCAAACATGTGGACACTAACTGTGGCTTAGGCACACTGTGGGGCTCAGAAGGGAAGGGGCATTTGGATTTGGGAGCACAGAATTTGCTGAATTTCTTTTGGTGGGTGAGGGCCATTTGGCTTTTCCAGATCCTTTATACTACCAGTAACAAGGAAGCCCCTATATTTCCTTTAACACAGGGGTCCCCAACCACCGGTCCGTGGCCCAGGACCGGGCTGTTGCAGTTCTGTTGCTGGTCCGCGGAGCCACGACTCAGAATGCTGGACACACAGGGAGCCAGCGGCTGTAGCACTGTAGTGACAACTGCAGCCGCCGTCTTCCAGAAGTCATCGATACTCACCTTCCTTCACTGCATCCCTGTCCCGGCGCGTCAGCTTCATCCTGTGCTGAGCGCTCACGTAGTACCGCTCATTAAGGTCATGAATATGGATGCGACTCCACTCCCATAGGCGTGGAGTCATATTCATGACCTTAATGAGCGGTGCCACGTGACCGCACCGCACAGGAAGAAGCTTACGTGCCGGGATAGAGATGCAGGGATGTGCAGCGATGGTGCAAGGAGGTTAAGTATGATGGGGGAGGAAGGGGGAGCCCAGCGGAGCTATGCATACAGGATGGGACAGGGGAACCAAGTATACAAGGATGGGAGGGGCGGGAGTGGAGCCATGCATACAGGATGGGAGGGTGGGAGTGGAGCCATGCATACAAAGATGGGAGGGTAGGAGCGGAGCCATGCATGCAGGATAGGAGGGTGGGAGTGGAGCCATGTATACAAGGATGGAAGGGTGGGAGCAGAGCCATGAATACAAGGATGGGAGGGTGAGAGTGGAGACATGCATACAAGGATGGGAGGGTGGGAGCAAAGCCATGCATACAAGGATGGGAGGTTGGGAGCGGAGCCATGCATACAGGATGGGACAGGGGAGCCATGTATACAAGGATGGGAGGGTGGGAGTGGAGCCATGCATACAGGATGGGACAGGGGAGCCATGCATACAGCAGGGGGAGCCACACAGAGCTGGACAGGATGGCGGGAACCACACATACCAGGATAGGAATGAGGGGACAATGCATACCCGGCTTATACTTGAGTCAATAAGCTTACCCAGTTTTCCGTGGCAAAATTAGGTACCTCGGCTTATACTCGGGTCGGCTTATACTCGAGTATATATAGTATATATATATATATATATCAATCAGTACTTTGTGGGGCCATCATACTATACATGGGGGATTATATGTGTGGGACCATCTTGCTATACATACTACAACTCTGTCCATAGCCCCACCCCCATATGACCAAAGCCCCACCACTGCCCCACCTCCATCCACGCCCTGCAGGGCCATGGAAGAATGGTCTTCCTTGAAGCCAGTCCCTGGTGCAAAAACGTTGGGGACCACTGCTTTAACAGATGATGGATCTGAGTCTGGACTTGCTTTTTTTGTAGATTGAGTTGAAGTTTTTATTGGGAACATTTTACATAACATTTGGGATCACATTTATCCGGCGCACTACGCTGAGCACTTACATCAAGATTTCCCTTAAAATCCCTTTGGGATCCATTCACTATAATGAGGCAGCAGAATTACTCAGAACTCAGTCTGTTCAGTGTTGTCCTTTTTTTCAGAGGTCTACAAAACTGTGGCTCCTAATAAAAAGAGGGACACCGCTGGATCACAAGTCAGACAGCGTCCACAGTGCCTCGGTAAGGAGATGAACAGAAGCAGTGTTGTCGGTTTGAGGAACGCTCTGGGGCCGGGACTATTGGGGCCGTCATCACTATTGCAGGGGAACGACTTGTCTGTGAGGAAAAAGCCTGAGCATCTTACAGAAGGGGGCATGGGGGACATAAAAGGAGCTGCACGTGGGAAAGAGGGAGACTTGGCGGGAAGGTGACTACAGAGCAGGACGAAGGTTGACTCCCTCTCCTCAACTACCGCCACTGATGCCAGCCCATTACAGACTGACCGACCCCTACATCCTTTACCAATTTTCCCTTGATGAACCCAGCCTATTACATTTAGTGAAGCAGACGTACCGTCTTTCCCTGAACTTTGTGTTTCCATGTGAGGCCTTGCCACTCCTTCAGCCTGTACGGCGTTGTGCTCCCGGTGTGCTGCATCACTCTTGAGGAACCAGCAGAAGGAACTGTACCCAACCTTCAATGGACCCAAGATCAACGGACTCAAGACCAACAGATCCGGATGCTTCGGCACGGTCAGGAGGCAGTGCATCTCGTTCCTACACAGCCGAGCCAGAGACTTTGTTCACGGATTGTGACGCCGTCGGGAGCTGTTCCAACCATTCCCCACCAAGAACTCCAATCGATAAGTCATTACCTTCATATTCCCTCTTCTTATTATGTTTATTATGTATTTGTTTATGGGAGTTCAGTATTTGCCTAATCATTTCCCTGCGGGGAGGTTTCCTTGAATGCATACTCAGAAATTGTTTAAGTAAATTCTTGTTAACCTCTTCTTTGCCTCCTGCTGTTTACTGCATCCGACGAACCTTTACACTTGGCGTAGTCGGCAGGATGCAGTCTTGCAGCATGGAGTCGGCAGAACAGGCAGCTGGGACCAGTATCTCCTTGGGGGCCATGTTAAGTAATGTGCCAAAATTCACAGGGCCTAACAACATGTTGTGGAGCTGGACAGAGCGCATGAGGGGTATGTTGAGAATGCACCCAATGACTCCCGCATTAGAGGCTGAGGTGGCCATTGTGGCCCTGGACGGAGAGGCTAGAAACTCCGTGAGGTTATGTACCCCCCGAGACCGTGACACGTTAACCAAAGTGCTTCAGATTTTGGAAGACGGTCAAGCAAGAACAGAGGGTGACGGTCCAGGTAGGGAAGGTCCAGAATGGGGAAGCAGCAGTAAACACGGTTACTGAACCCCCCTGGGTTGAAGAGATGAGGAAAGAACTGCTGAATATCCAAAGAAAATTGGCTCAGATGAAGGGAAAAGTTGAAACTGGCCCAAATGTAGTGGGGGACCGAAGTGGTGTGGCCAGTAATGATGCCAGAAGGTCGGCCGACCGAGGTCTCTCACCTGCTTCAACTGCAGAGACATAGGACATATAGCTTGGGATTGCCCATGGCGGGGGGGCCTCGGCCACACTGGTCATTAAACTAGAGGGCTCCGAGCATGGGGGACATCGCCTGGAGCCAGAATGGAAAGGAAGGAAAGTCCCACAAACCTGGTGTCCACGTGCCTGCTGGTCTGGGCTGAATTTGATGGACAGGCAGTGCATTGTCTGGTGGATACTGGGTCTCAGGTGACCATGATGCCCCAAGCATATTTTCATCGACACTTTCCGGAGACTCTTCGGCCCGAGTGGGGACTAGTAGTAAAGCTGACAGCGGCAAACCACCTGCCCATCCCGGTTGCAGGGGTGGGGTGGATGCAGGTTTCTTTGTGCGGCCAAAATCTCGGACGGAAGGGCATAGCGCTGACCCAAGGCGAAGCCGGCCTCAGTCATACTGTCACCCTGGGGATGAACGTCTTGAAAGAATTCGGGAAACTGCTTCTGGATGAACCTACTCACTCGACCCTGAAACAGTGGAGCACACATACTCTCCAGCAACAAGTATTTCAGCGACTGCTTCGTACCGCCCAAGCTCAGGAGTCCTCTAGCCTTGGAGAAACGTTGGGAAAGCTGACAGTGCCAAACTCCGCTAAACTCACCCTACCACCGGGACAAACAGTGCTGACCCTGACTGTTTGATCCTACGCCCCATTAGAGGGCGTGGAAGTACAGCTAGAACCTCCTTTAGCTGAACCACTGCCAGCAGGACTGTTGGTGGCACAATACCAAATTTATATAGTTTTTTATGCTTGGCTGCTGTCACACACTAAAAGACGCTTTTTTTCAAAAACTAATTTTTGCATTGCCATATTTTGAGAGCTATAATTTTTCCATATTACGGCCAACAAAGTCATGTGGGACTTATTTTTTGCAGGACAAGTTCACATTTTCATTGTTACCATTTTCGGGCTGATGACATTTTTTAATCACTTTCTATTCCAATTTTTGGGAGGCAGAACAAACACCAGCAATTCAGAAATTATTATTATTTTTTTTTATGCTGTTCCACGCCTGGTTAATTTGAAAAGGCAGCTTATTCTTCGGGTCAGTCCAATTACAGCGATACCCCATTTATATAGTTTTTTATGTTTTGGCGCATTTACACAATAAAAACCCTTTTATAGAAAAAATACTTATTTTTGCATCGCTTTATTCTGAGAGCTATAACTTTTCTATTTTTTGGATGATAGAGCTGTATGGCAGCTTGTTTTTTCAGTACAAGATGACATTTTCAGCGGTACCATTTTTATTTAGTCTTTTTGATCGTATTTTATTTCACTTTTTGTTTGGCAGTATGATAATAAAGCATAATTTTTGCCTCGTTTCTAATTTTTTTTATGGTGTTCATTAAAGGGGTTAGCTACTGGGACAGTTTTATAGGCCTGGTTGTTCTGGACACGGCGATACCAAATACTTGTACCAAATACTTGTACTTTTATTGTTTTTTTTCATAATAATATATATTTATAGGTACAATACTGATATAATTTTTATTGTTATTTTATGATTTTTAAAAAATATTCTTACAACTTTTTTTTTTACTTAGTCACACTACAAGACTTTTCTTTCTGCCGTCTGATCGCAGTTATGAGATATAGCAATGAAAGACCATTGCTATACCTTACATCCTGTCAGCCCTGCAGACACAAGTTAGTTAGATCATGCACTGCGTATAATCTAACTAACTTGCTAATGCCTGGTCATCCGGATGTCATCAAGACAACATCGGGTCACCGTGGCAACAATCGTGACCACGCGATGACGTCGCAGGGTCTCCGATCCAAGGGCAAGGGCACAGGGGCTTTCTTACCTCTGTCTGCACACTAAATGCAGCATTTAAGGGGTTAAAGTGCCAGGAGCGCTCCTGGCACTGAGAGCTGGGTATCAGAGGTCAGAATCAGTTGACATCCAGCAGCAATCACCTAGACGTATCCATGCATCCAAGGTCAGTAAGTATCAGGCGACCTCGATGTATGGATACGTCTAAGGTCATAAAGGGGTTAAGAAGCATGCAGCTCTTAATGAATCAGGTGCCTCACATTGCACCCTGGCCCCTTACCAAGACCAGGCATTGCTTTATAGCCATATCACAGGAAAAAGCCTCACTTACCAACACCAGGTTACAATACCAATGTACTAGCAGTATGCACCAGACTCTTAATATAAGGCCGGGGTCACACACACCGACTAAAAAATCTGACCGTTTTAGTCGGTCGATTATCGCAGCAAAATGTCATGAACAGTCATCCGTCTGGCATCCGATTTTCCGGGAATGATGCGATTTAGTCGCATCTGACCGTACTTGTAACATCCGATTTACATCCGACTTGCGAGATTTTCTCCAGGCTTGCAAAACTGACATATAATGGATCCAAAAGAATAGTTTTGAAATCACAAAAGAAAGAATAGATATATACACATAGAATGCATATATATATATATGTATACATGTCATTTTATAGGTCATACACTTCTACATACTGTAATAGCCGTTAATTCAATTGCCGACTTTTGTGAAATTACAGACCCGACATGAAATGACACATGATTTACATACAGTTAACCATGTCATTTCATGTAGTTTGATATATTGTTTTCACTAACAATGACATGAGTGTATGTGTGCAAAATTTCATACAGCTAGGGGTTAATTAAAGGTGTAAATTCGTTGAAAAAAATGCGTGGGCTCCCGCTGTATTTTCTCAACCAGACAGACAAAGCCAGCGAGTGGGGGCAGATAATTATAGCCTAGGGAGGGTGCATTTATTTTGTGCCCCCCCTGGCTACTAACATCTGCCCCCAGTCACCCCTGAAAAGGCAAATCTATAATTAGATTCGCCCTTTCTGGCACTTTGCCAGTCTATTCCCATTGCCCTGTAGCGGTGGCGAATGGGTTAATAATGGGTTAAAGCCACCTTGCTATTGAAAGGTGATTTTAAGCCAGGTTAATAATTGAGAGTTGTCAATTAGACAACTATCAATTATTAATCCTATTGAAGTAAATAAAAAAATACACACACATTAAGAATAACTAATTTTAATGAAATAAAAACACATTTTTTGACCATCTTTTATTTAACTCTTAATCCTTGCGAAGCCCTTGATCTCCTATAATAAAGAAAAAATAATAAAACAACATTATTCTTACCTATCCGCCGCTGTCACGTCCCACGCTGTAATCCTTCACAAAGGGTTAACTAGCTTTCAGCCAAGCAGCGCAACTAATGCTGCCTGCTCAGCTGAAAGCTCCTGAATGAATGAGCTAGTCTCCTGGCGACAGGAGAGGATGTGATTACTGTGTGAAGCTTAATTGATAGCTTCCCACAGAAATCAGTTTTCTTCAGGTCAGCGGGGACTCCCTCTGACGTCACTGATGCTGTGCGGTATCCCCGCTGACCTGAAGTGAACTGATTTCTGTGGGAAGCAATCAATTAAGCTTCACACAGTAATCACATCCTCTCCTGTCGCTGGGAGAGGAAGTCATTCATTCAGCTTTCAGCTCAGCAGTCAGCATTAGCTGCACTGCTTGGCTGAAAGCTAGTTATTCCTTTCTGATGGATTACATCGGGGACATGACTGTGCGTCGGATAGGTTAGAATAATGTTGCTTTTTTATTTTATTTTTATTACAGGCGAACAAGGGAATTACCTGAGCAATAAAATATGGTCAAAAACTGTCTTTATTTCATTAAAAGGATTAATAATTAATGTGTGTTTTTTTTCCTTTCATACAATAGGATTAATAATTGAGAGTTGTCTAATTGACAGCTCTCAATTATTAAACTGGCTTAAAATCACCTTTCAATAGCAACATGGCTTTAACCCATTATTAACCCATTCGCCACCGCTACAGGGCAATGGGAATAGACCGGCAAAGTGCCAGAAAGGGCGAATCTAATTATAGATTTGCCTTTTCTGGGGTGGCTGGGGGCAGATGTTAGTAGCCAGGGGGGGCACAAAATAAATTCACCCTCCCTATGCTATAATTATCTGCCCCCACTCGCTTGCTTTGTCTGTCTGGTTGAGAAAATACAGCGGGAGCCCACGCATTTTTTTCAACGAATTTACACCTTTAATTAACCCCTACATGTGTGAAATTTTGCACACAGCCACTCATGTAATTGTTAGTGAAAACCATATATCAAATTACATGAAATGACATGGTTAACTGTATGTAAACCATGTGTCATTTCATGTCTGGTCTGTAATTTCACAAAAGCCGGCAATTGAATTAACGGCTATTACAGTATGTAGAAGTGTATGAACTATAAATATATGTATATATATATATGTCACAATGACATATATATATATATATAATATATATATATATATATATATATATAGTACAGACCAAAAGTTTGGACACACCTTCTCATTCAACAATTTTTCTGTATTTTCATGGCTGTGAAAATTGTAGAATCACACTGAAGGCATCAAAACTATGAATTAACACATGTGGAATTATACATTACACTTTACAAAAAAGTGTGAAACAACTGAAAATATGTCTTATATTCTAGGTTCTTCAAAGTAGCCACCTTTTGCTTTTATTCCTGCTTTGCACGCAGAAAAGGTGAACGGATGGACTCTACATGCCTGGTTCCCACCGTGAAGCATGGAGGAGGAGGTGTGATGATGTGGGGGTGCTTTGCAGGTGACACTGTTGGGGATTTATTCAAAATTGAAGGCATACTGAACCAGCATGGCTACCACAGCATCTTGCAGCAGCATGCTATTCCATCCGGTTTGCGTTTAGTTGGACCACCATTTATTTTTCAACAGGGCAATGACCTTAAACACACCTCCAGGCTGTGTAAGGGCTATTTGACCAAGAAGGATAGTGTTGGGATGCTACGCCAGATGACCTGGCCTCCACAGTCACCAGACCTGAACCCAATCGAGATGGTTTGGGGTGAGCTGGACCGCTCACCGCTTCAATTTTGAATAATCCCCAACAGTGTCACCAGCAAAGCACCCCCACACCATCACACCACCTCCTCCATGCTTCACGGTGGGAACCAGGCATGTAGAGTCCATCTGATCACCTTTTCTGCATGCAAAGCAGTAATCAAAGCAAAAGGTGGCTACTTTGAAGAACCTAGAATATAAGACATATTTTCAGTTGTTTCACACTTTTTTGTAAAGAGTAATGTATAATTCCACATGTGTTAATTCATAGTTTTGATGCCTTCAGTGTGATTCTACAATTTTCATAGTCATGAAAATACAGAAAAATCATTGAATGAGAAGGTGTGTCCAAACTTTTGGTCTGTACTGTATGTATTCTATGTGTGTATATGTATTGTTTCTATTCTTTATTAAAGCTGTCAGTGTGATTTTACAGTATAGCCGGGGATGAATTGCCGGCTTTTCTAAAGGACACCGATGCGATTTCATCGCAAGTCACACGTGCGGTCCGTTTGTAATCCGATTTTTCATCGCTCCCATAGACTTGCATTGGCGATAGTCGACCCACAATCGGTGACAATCGCAGCATGCTGCGATTGCACTCACACGTTTAAAACGGACCACAAAAAAACTGATACTGGGAGCTGCTACATAGATTAACATTGGTCCGACTGCAATGCGATATTTCATCGCATTGCAGTCGTCCGATTTTGTCGCCAGTGTGACCCGGCCTAAGGGCAAGGGTAGCAAGGGTCCAAAATACTGATGAAACAACCACTCACACACCTAGCAATACATGGAGGGTGATTGCCTCACATTATCATTGTATACAGATGAGTCTTGCAAAGGACGTCAGTCACACCGGTACTTATGATGTACAGTCTCTTGCTTACAGCCTATTGATGACTCATATACTATTAGATCAGGCTTGCCTTACAGCCATAGTTTGGGATTCTTACGTAGGTAGCTTCCAATATCTTATATATCTCATTCCTCCAACAACATGTATCTACTACGAAGGTGATAAATGTATAGTTGGAAGGGATCCTGACCACTGAGATCCCAGTCGTTCACAAGAATGGGGGTGACATATCCTCTGTGTGAATGTTAGGCCGGGGATCACACATGTGACGAAAACGTCCGACGCTCGCATGTGAAATCCCAGCTCTGGCGCCAGCACTCGGGAGTGGAGCGAGCGGCTGCATGTATTTATATGCAGCCGCTCGCTCCACTCCCGAGTGCCGGCGCCAGAGTTGCGATTTCACATGAGAGCGTCGGACGTTTTCGTCTCATGTGTGATCCCGGCCTTAAGGTAGTGTGCATGCAGACCCATTACCCTATTCTTTGTCTATGCAATATAGGTGCACTAGCTCCCCCAAAGACCAAGTGAATGGAGCAATGCTCACATGTACCCACTAACCCTTTATTCACAGTGGGGACATATGATCACCATCCTGTAAGGTTCTGTGTACATGTTCCTGAAACTCAGTTTGTTCGTCAGCCATTTTACTTTCTGTCTTGCTGCAGCTATCTTGCCCTCAGTCAAAATGGAGTTTCCAGCTTGCATGTTCCCGCCCTGATTCTCTCCTTTTGCTTCTTAAGCAGCCACAGCTGAGCAATCAGTGCTTCAGAATCTAGCCTGCAGTGAACCTGTGACCTGACTCCTAAAGCCTTGGACCTTGTACTCCAGCTATTCCTACTGAGGAACTCTGAAGCACTTGTGGACTCTGAACCCTGCTCTTTGAAAGACCCACGTTTGCATGGACTTACGGTAACAGAGAAGAAGATCCTGAACCTGTTGTGGAGAGTGATTGCTGAGCTTAGATTACTCTGGCCTGCTGTGTCTCCTGCTTCTGTGTCTGCAAACTGTGTGACTATTTTTGCCAACTTGTATGAAGTAATACAAGACTTTCTATATCAAACCTGTGTCTCATGTATTTTCATCGCACCCAAGCACAAGACGCTATATGAACTGTACTACATACATTACAAGATTCTAAAGCCAAAACGTTAGTGTCTGCTGGGTCTGGAAGGCTGTGTCTGCTGTAACTGTGGATATCGGATGTCCGGTTGTACTTTCTGTGATGACAGTGGTTGTGACTTCTCACAACCATTCCAGGTGAGCAATTCCCTTAAGTGTTTTTTTTTTCTGCAGTGTTACCACAGGTAAACACTATTGTTTTTTTTTTTCTCTTTTCTTTTTTTTTGTCTGCTGTAACTGTGGATATCAGATGTCCGGGTGAACTTTCTGTGATGATAGTGGTTGTGACTTCTCACAACCATTCCAGGTGAGCAGTTCCCTTAATTTTTTTTTCTCTCTGCAGTGTTACCACAGGTAAACACTATTGTTTTTTTTTTCTCCTCTCCTCTTCTTCCAGTACTCCTGTCTTAAAAGATCTGGAAAATGGAGGCCCGCATAAAGGAACTTTGCGGAGTGGCTGATAATATCCTTGCAGATTTGCAGAATATAAAGACCCGTTTTTCAAGCCTACAGGACCTCACTAATCACAATTTGCAAGTGTTTGGACAGACTGCCAGGATTTGCGAGCCAGGATTGAGGTTCTAGAAGAGCGAGTCCAGGCTCCTGCCGTAGCCCCGAGTTCTGGGATTCCCAAGTTGCCCCCTTTTCGTTTTGGCGGTGAACGTGAGAAATTCAGGGGATTTATTAATCAATGCAATCTTTTTTTTTCTACACATGCTTCACAATTTCCCACTGAACGATCTAAGGTGCTTACTATAATTATGTTGCTTACCAACAAGGCTTTGATGTGGGCAAACCCTCTGATTGAGACTGAGGATGATTGTTTGAATCACCTTGATGCTTTTATTTCAGCCATGGGGCAGGTGTTTGATGACCCCAATCGAGGTGCAACAGCTGAAGCAGCCATGTTAGCTTTGCGCCAAGGTAAGCACTCGGTAGCTGAATATGCCTTGGATTTCAGGAGATGGGCCCTTGATACCACCTGGGACAGTTCCGCCAAAAAATCTATTTTTCGAAAGGGGTTATCTCCACTGATTAAGGATGAACTTGCTCGTGCCGATCCTCCCACTGCGTTAGGTGACTTTATTAACTACTGCATCCGTATTGATACTCGTCTGACTGAACGCAGGCAAGAGAGATGGTTCGAAAGCAATCGCACTAACCTTTTCCTACCTTCCTCTCCAGCTAAGGAACCTTTGAGTAGGATTACACGGGAACCTGAACCTGAACCTATGCAGGTAGACTCTTTACAACGACTGGTTAGTGATGCACGCAAGGAACATCGTTTTAAGGAGAATCTATGTTTCTATTGTGGTAAGTCAGGGCACTTCATTATAAACTGCCCCAGCCGTTCTCGTAAGACTACTGCAGCACTCATTCATTGTGAGTGTTGCGAGAGGGGATCTGTCAGGTCCGAGCCTCAGGCTCCAGAGAGATCTGCAGCAACAGATCTTGATTTCTCGGACTTAAACTCCGTTACCTCTGAGGACGTTGACTGTGTAAACGCTGCCATTTTTCAAGTTTCCTCAGCGGTGTCCCAGCTGAGTTGTAAGAAAAACAATTCTCATTGCTTTCTTTCCATCAAACTCTGGGTTGACTCAGCTTGGGTGTCTAGCTCTGCTATGATCGACTCAGGGGCAAGTGGAAATTTTATGGATGTCTCCTTTGCTCTGAAACAGGGGATACGTTCAGTGAAGAAGGCTACTCCAGTACAGATGGAAACTGTGGATGGCTCCCTGCTGACCTCTGGACCAGTGGATCAGGAAACAGAGCCTTTGAGGGTTCTTATGGGTAAAGATCATCAAGAGAAACTGTCCTTTATGCTTATCTCTTCTCCCCACTTTCCCATTATTCTAGGGCTACCATGGCTGCAGGCTCAGAATCCTACCATTAACTGGGAGACCAAGGAATTACACTTTCCAGAGAAACAGATGAGTCCAAAAGTTTCAGCTTGCTCTGTTCCTAAAGGAACCATGTCAGTCCCTGAACTACCAGCTGTATACCAGGACTATGTGGATTTATGTGACAAGAAGAACGCTGACCAGCTTCCTCCTCACCGTCCATATGATTGTCCAATTGAATTATTGCCTGGAGCAGAGATACCTTTTGGTAAGATCTACCCCCTGGCGGGGCCCGAGCTAAAGGCTTTAAAGGATTACATAGACGAAAATCTAGCCAAGGGCTTCATACGCCCCTCTTCATCTCCTGCAGGTGCACCCATCTTCTTTGTAAAGAAGAAAGATGGATCTCTGAGACCATGCGTAGACTATAGGGAACTCAATAAGGTTACTATTAGAAACCGTTATCCATTGCCTTTAATCCCTGAGTTATTGGAGAGAGTGCGACATGCCAAAATTTTCTCTAAACTAGATCTTCGTGGGGCCTATAACTTAGTTCGTATTAGACCTGGGGATGAATGGAAGACTGCATTCAGGTCACGCTATGGACACTTTGAATATCTAGTTATGCCTTTTGGTCTGAGTACCGCCCCAGCCACTTTCCAACACTTGGTGAATGACATCTTCAGGGATCTCCTAGATACATTTGTGGTAATTTATTTGGATGATATTCTAATTTTTTCTAACTCCACAGAGGAACATCATGGACATGTGAGAATGGTCTTGGAACGTCTAAGACAAAATCATCTTTACATCAAACTTCAAAAGTGTGAATTCCATAGGACCGAAATTCAATTTCTGGGGTATGTACAGTCATGGCCAAAAGTTTTGAGAATGACACAAATATTATATTTTCACATGATCTGCTGCCCTCTGGTTTTTATGTGTGTTTGACAGATGTTTTTATCACAGACAGAAATATAATAATTGCAAACATATGAGTAACAAAAGCTTATATTGACAGTTAGAATGAGTTAATGCAGCAAGTCAATATTTGCAGTGTTGACGCTTCTTCTTCAGGACCTCTGCAATTCTCCCTGGCATGCTCTCAATCAACTTCTGGACCAAATCCTGACTGATAGCAGTCCATTCTTGCACAATCAATGCTTTCATTTTGTCAGAATTTTTAGGTTTTTGTTTGTCCACCCGTCTCTTGATGATTGACCACAAGTTCTCAATGGGATTAAGATCTGGGGAGTTTCCAGGCCATGGACCCAAAATCTCTATGTTTTGTTCCCTGAGCCATTTAGTTATCACCTTTGCTTTATGGCAAGGTGCTCCATCATGCTGGAAAAGGCATTGTTGATCACCAAACTGCTCTTGGAGGGTTGGGAGAAGTTGCTCTTGGAGGACATTCTGGTACCATTCTTTATTCATGGCTGTGTTTTTAGGGAAGACTGTGAGAGAGCTGATTCCCTTGGCTGAGAAGCATCCCCACACATAAATGGTTTCAGGATGCTTAATAGTTGGCATGAGACAAGACTGGTGTTAGCGCTCACCTTGTCTTCTCCGAATGAGGCGTTTTCCTGATGTCCCAAACAATCAAAAAGGGGATTCATCAGAAAAATAACTTTACCCCAGTCCTCAGCAGTCCACTGCCTGTACCTTTTGCAGAATATCAGTCTGTCCATGATGTTTTTTCTGGAGAGAAGTGGCTTCTTTGCTGCCCTCCTTGAGACGAGGCCTTGCTCCAAGAGTCTCTGCCTCACAGTGCGTGCAGATGCACTCACACCTGCCTGCTGCCATTCCTGAGCAAGCTCTGCACTGCTGGTAGCCCGATCCCGCAGCTGAAACACTTTTAAGAGACGGTCCTGGCGCTTGCTGGTCTTTCTTGGGCGCCCTGGAGCCCTTTTGGCAACAATGGAACCTCTCTCCTTGAAGTTCTTGATGATGCGATAGATTGTTGACTGAGGTGCCATCTTTCTAGCTGTGATACTCTTCCCTGTTAGGCCATTTTTGTGCATTGCAATGATGACTGCACGTGTTTCTTTAGAGATAACCATGGTTAACAGAAGAGAAACAATGATGCCAAGCACCAGCCTCCTTTTAAAGTGTCCAGTGGTGTCATTCTTACTTAATCATGACAGATTGATCTCCAGCCATGTCCTCATCAACACCAACACCTGTGTTAATGGAGCAATCACTGAAAAGAGGTTAGCTGGTCCTTTTAAGGCAGGGCTGCAATGATGTTGAAATGTGTTTTGGGGATAAAGTTCATTTTCTAGCCAAATATTGACTTTGCAAGTAATTGCTGTTAAGCTGATCACTCTTTATAACATTCTGGAATATATGCAAATTGCCATTAGAAAAAGTGAAGCAGTAGACTTTGTAAAAATTAATATTTGTGTCATTCTCAAAACTTTTGGCCATGACTGTACTGTCTACACAAGGAATTAGTATGGATGGAAGCAAAACCCAAGCCATCAAGGATTGGCCAAGTCCTAGAAATGTGAAGGAGGTACAGCGCTTCATCGGGTTTGCCAACTTCTATAGACGTTTCATTAGAAATTTCTCTGAGGTAGTGTCACCTATCACCCAACTTACCCGGAAAGAGTCTAGGTTCTCCTGGACTCCCCAAGCCCAGGAAGCATTTTCCCGTCTAAAAGATAAATTTACCACTGCACCTATCCTAGTACATCCCAACCCCGAGCTTGCCTTCATAATAGAGGTGGATGCTTCAGACTGTGCCGTTGGAGCTATACTCTCTCAGAGAACAGGTGAGAAGAATGTCTTGCATCCCTGTGCCTTCTTTTCCCAGCAGTTGTCTTCGGCTGAGAGGAACTACGATGTGGGCAATAGAGAGTTGTTGGCCATTATTGCCGCCTTCAAAGAATGGAGACACCTTCTTCAGGGAGCTGCACAGCAAATAGTCGTCCTGACAGACCATCGTAACCTTGAGTTTATCAGGTCGGCTAAGTGCCTGACTCCTCGCCAGGCTCGCTGGAATCTTTTCTTAAACCAATTTAATTTTATCATTTCTTATAGACCAGGATCGCGCAATGGAAAGGCTGATGCACTCTCTAGGATTTACTCAGCAGAGACACGTCCAATTACTCCTCCTAAGACTATTCTTCCTGACTCTAGATTCCTAGGAGTAAAGGTACTGCCACACTAAACAATCCCGCTAGCGATCACGATAACGACGCATACTAATGCGATCGCTAGCGGGATTGTTTCTATATCGCTAAGTGCGGCCACATTTAGCGATATAGTTAACGACGCTATCGCCGTTAGCGATCTTCTTAACGACTTTAGCGGTACAAAAGTACCGCTAAATCGCTAAGAAAAGGTGCCACACTAGCGATATATACTTACCCAGCGGGAGCGCCGACGAGAAAATAGGGTCCGGAACGATTCCAGCGACGAGCGAGATCACAGCAGGAAGCTCGTCGCTGGCAGATGCCGCACTGAACAACATCGCTAACGGGATCGCTAAACAACGCCTGTATATTCCTGAAACAGTCAGATTGAGAGTATTGCAACTCATTCACGATTCCAAGATAGCTGGGCATAGAGGAATTCTAAAGACACAGGAATTTCTCTCTCGTTTCTTTTGGTGGCCCACTTGCAGGAAGGATGTTTTAAACTATGTCACTTCATGTGAAGTCTGTGCAAGATGCAAAACACCTCGCTCCTCACCAACTGGTCTGTTACAGCCTCTCCACCCCGTCCCGCCCGTGGGGATCCATTTCTATGGACTTCATTGTGGAGTTACCAACCTCTCAAGGGAAGAACACCATTCTAGTGGTGGTTGACCGTCTAACAAAGGCAGCTCATTTTATCCCTTGTGTCGGCTTACCCACTGCAAAACAGACATCAGATTTGATGATTAAAGATGTGTTTCGCTTACATGGAGTACCGGATGAGGTTATTTCGGATCGAGGGGTGCAATTCACTTCTAGGTTTTGGCAAAATTTCTGTGCAGCATTGGACATTAAAGTAAACCTTTCTTCTGCTTTTCATCCCCAGACTAATGGACAGACCGAACGAACCAATCAAACCCTGGAGCAGTATCTCCGCTGCTTTATCTGCCACCTACAGGATGATTGGGTGGATCTACTTCCATTAGCTGAGTTCTCGTATAACAACTCTCAGAGTGCCTCCACTAAGCAGTCTCCTTTTTACTCTAATCTAGGTTATCATCCTAACATTCTACCACGATTTCCCATAGAAACGCCTTTACCAGCAGTGGCTGAAAGAATCACGTCTTTACAGAAGAATATGGATCTTCTAAAGGAGAATCTGAAATCGGCTCAGGAAAGGTACAAGAAAGCAGCAGATAAATTTCGTAAACCTGCACCAGCTTTCAAGGTAGGAGACTTGGTCTGGCTGTCAACCAGAAATCTTAAGTTAAGGATTCCATTGTCTAAGTTGGGACATAAGTACATTGGACCCTATAAAATCAGTAAAATTATAAGTGCCGTTGCTTGTCGTCTTCAACTGCCCAGAACTATGAGAATTCACCCTGTCTTTCATGTATCCCTACTAAAGGCTGCGACACCCAATACGTTTCCTGGACGTTCTTCTCCTTGCCCTGACCCAGTGCTAGTCGATGGTCAGGAAGAATTTGTGGTGGAAAGGATTTTAGATTCCAGGTTGTATAGAAATCAGTTACAATATCTGATTAAATGGCAGGGCTACCCAGTGGAGGACAACTCATGGGAACCAGTCAATAACGTTAATGCTCCTCGCTTGCTCCGTCAGTTTCATCAGAGGTACCCACACAAGCCTGGCCTGAGGTCATCCGGAGGCTGTCCCTAAGGGGGGAGTAATGTAAGGTTCTGTGTACATGTTCCTGAAACTCAGTTTGTTCGTCAGCCATTTTACTTTCTGTCTTGCTGCAGCTATCTTGCCCTCAGTCAAAATGGAGTTTCCAGCTTGCATGTTCCCGCCCTGATTCTCTCCTTTTGCTTCTTAAGCAGCCACAGCTGAGCAATCAGTGCTTCAGAATCTAGCCTGCAGTGAACCTGTGACCTGACTCCTAAAGCCTTGGACCTTGTACTCCAGCTATTCCTACTGAGGAACTCTGAAGCACTTGTGGACTCTGAACCCTGCTCTTTGAAAGACCCACGTTTGCATGGACTTACGGTAACAGAGAAGAAGATCCTGAACCTGTTGTGGAGAGTGATTGCTGAGCTTAGATTACTCTGGCCTGCTGTGTCTCCTGCTTCTGTGTCTGCAAACTGTGTGACTATTTTTGCCAACTTGTATGAAGTAATACAAGACTTTCTATATCAAACCTGTGTCTCATGTATTTTCATTGCACCCAAGCACAAGACGCTATATGAACTGTACTACATACATTACACATCCATTCTCGAAGCGCCCACAATGCTTTTCTAAAGAAGCCTAGAGGAGTTCGATCATCCAAGCCTAAACACAGTATACTTATATTGCCTGACGCTTTGTGAATACCCAGTGATTAGGCTGGGAGAAGTTATTTCCCACCATGCAATTTCTGATACGGTGGCACTAGATGCAATCACCTGAAATGGCACATTGCTATCCAGTCACATTAATATAGATTGTTATGTCTATGGCTGGCAGCACACATTGCAGATCTCTTCACAGACTCATAAATGCAGGTTCCTGTATCTGAATATTTGTGATCAATTTTCAGAGAGACTGAGGGAAAACAAATACAGCAAATACATGGATATTTGATATTGGGTCTACCGTAATGGCATACATCAGCTTACACCCAGAATTAGGATCCATCACCTCGGCTGTCAGGATGGGGAACTGCAGAGGGGTCCAGTATAAACAGAGAACGTGTGTGTACTAGATGTCTGTTTTCATAGCACATAACTTGAGCTTATATTCCTGTATCCTGAGTAGTTCAGTGTGAAGTAATAGAAAAGAATCAGCGGGTGGCATTATGGGTCAGGGGATAGTGTGTGGCCCAGCTGCGCTTGGTACACATGTTCCAGGAGTATGCACTACAAGGTAACTGCAAAATCTGATATTCATTCACATCACACACACTTCTCTAGATTACCACTAGAGGGAACCTTAGACTATTTAAGGGTGTGAGTTAGGCAGCAGCAAATCAGATCAGTTCAGTTAGTTAGGAGTATGTTTCCTGTCAGAGCTCAGTCTGAGCTAGAGACAGACGTGTGTGAGATTTCCAGTCAGAGACAGAAGAGAGAGAGATTGCAAGCTGATATCTCAGAAAAGACAGACTGCTATTATCCCATGAATGTGGAAAGTGACTCTCGGAGCGGGCTTGTATTCAGTCTGACGAAACATCCTGAGAGCTGCTCTGGACAGAGTCTTTGAAGGAAAGAAGGAAGGGACTACAGTTTGCAGAACATCAGTTAACTGAGAATCAGTCAGCGAGCTTTGGAAAAAAGGAAGAAAGCTAATGACAGAACCTACTGCTGCCCTGTGCTTATGTTAAGGATGAGAGTAGGGCGACGGGCGAGTGGTGACCCTAGGAAGGAGTGACTTCGGTGACAGACCACCTTCACTCGACTAACCGGACACCGGGTCCGAAGTATTGCTAGTACCTTCACGGCTAGTGATATAAACACCGGAATCCCTGCTGGACTTCAAGTCGCAGAGGGTAGCCCTAAGTGCCGATACGTAACCGGGGTCAGGCAGAACAGGAGTTTAGCGGGACGCTGCATATAAAGACTTAGTTCTTGCCACAAGAAGACTTCCACCACAATGTTGGCCGGGCGAAGCTGTGCTATTCAGAGTTAAACTTGACTTCACGCAAGTTAGGACTCATACACTTTAAAGGGAAAGGAGGCCTTAAACCTACTTGGCAATTACCTGGATGTGCATACTCCACCCTGAGCAGCTTCCGGGACATACCTGCAACCTTCATCAGTAAAGGTATGGAAAGAGACCAGCTTGTGTGTGACTGACTTATTGCCTGCACCCTGCACCGCCATTACACCCTGAGGGATCCATCTCGTCTCACCTGTGGGAGACTTACCACCTTGCTGCCCCAACCCTCAGAGGATTCACCCTGCAGCGCTGGTCACCTTGATCAGAAACCACAGGTGGCGTCACGAACTATTCCTAAAATCCCCTGTAAATATATCCCCCTTTGTATGAGCGCCCAGGGCAACGGACCGAGCTGTGCTACTTGTGACATTCCCCATAGACTTCAACGGGCTCGGTGCCGAGTACCCCATAACCCTGGTGTTGTGCGACTCAATAGGAAAGATGAATTGGGTTCTTGTAATGTGGCCATACATCATGCCTATATAATGCACATGTAGATCTGCATAGCTGGGCTATTGATGTCCACATTGTGCCTTTATACTACGTGACTGGAGCTCATGTTCAGAAGCTACTAAATGAGAAGTAATGCGAGAGTGAATCAGCAGGTGGCATTCTGGGTCAGTAGATCTGAAATATTCAATTTACTCCTTTGTTCCCGAGTAGTCAGAGATGCATTGATCTGCTACGTGTCAGCAGGAATTCTGAATTTGTCTTTCAGGACACATGTCCCCTCTGGCATCTCCTGTTTCCGATAGTCATGCAATAATTTTTGTTGCAATCATTTTCCCATTTACGTTCTAGAGAACCTGAAGAATATCAGGAATTAGTGAGGAATTACTCACCTGAGAGACAAGACAAGGCTGAACAATCTGCCCTGATTGTCGATAAAATCCCTTAAACCCAAAAAATCAGCCATTGAATTCCCCATGGAAAATTATCCTCCTGAATATAGTATCTTCACCCTGAAGCCACCGCACACGTTTTACCAGCCTTGGCATGTCAGATAGTGTTGCGTCCTTTGCCAATGTTAACATCTATATTCCGACAAAGTCGTTTTAGACAGTAAATTAAACTCGTAAAAGAAACTGCTTGTTATAACAGAGCGCAGGATGGTTGCTTATTTTTACCAGAGTATTTCTGCGGAGCTCCATTATTACAAGCAGCAAGTGTAAGAAGTCTAGTTTACCAAATGTCTGTAATAAGATTCTGCAGTGAACGGACTGCAAATTTTCCACCTATCGGGAATGATGGTTTCAGAGGATAAAACCTTTTCAGTATACTCACTGCATCAGAAAGCATAAGGAAAATACAAGTTCAGAAGATAAATATCTGTCCTAGATATTTGATGGGCAGGTGTGTTCTAAGGGTTCTAAGGATTCATTCACACGTCAGAGATTTTTCTTCTATCCCAAAAAATTGTTCGAGCTTCATCAGTTTTTATCATCAGAGTATGGTCAGAGTTCAAAAAACGAGAAGTTTCTAAAGTATCTCTTATTAAATGGAGTGCTGAGTGCTGTCCAATTTTTTGATGGATCCATAGACTTGCCTTGCAGTGTTTCATCCAACACTTGGATCAATAACGTTCTAGGTCTTTAAGGTTTTATGAGAACCACTTTGGAAAAACACGGATAACACTCATAAGAAAAATACTGCTGTCTGAATGAGCCTTAAGGCTATGTGCGCACAAAGTCTTTTACTTGCATGTTTTTCAGAAACAGAAGACTCTTTAGGAAAATGCCGGCGGTGTTTTACCTGCAGCATCTTCTTTGGCATTTCTTTTGTCTTCTCTGTGGTGGCCTTACCTCCAGACATTACCTGACATTGCTGAGCATCTGTGCATCATTTTTAACATTTACTGAGCGCTTTTTCAGGTGGGTTCTAGGCAGAATCTGGCTGAAAAGATGCCATATTCACATACCCTAAGGCTGGTTTCACACATCCGGCGGGCGCCTTGCGGCGCCCCCGGCATTTTGCCGCAGCGCCGCATCTGAAAATCTGATGCGCCGCATGCGGCTTTTTTTGCATTGACATGCATTAGCGCCGGATGGCGCCGCATATCAATGCGTTGCATGCGGTTTTGTCCGGATGCGGCGCAAATGTACATTGCGGCGTCCGGAAAAAACGCTGCATGTAACGTTTTTTGTTTTTGCCGGATGGTTTCTGATGTCTCCGGGCATCAGAAACCATCCGGCAAAAAAACGCATTTTGGCCGCCGGAAGTGTGAAAGGTTTTCACATGCGGCGCTGCGGCAAAATGCCGGGGGCGCCCGCCGGAAATGTGAAAGAGGCCTTAGACTGGCGTCATCACCTGTGGGATCATCACATAATTAGGACTGATTATTATCCCCTGGAGGTAAGTAATGATGGTTCCTATTGTGTTGGACAGCAAAAAGTGATATTGAAAAACATGCATTTTGGAATTACATTTATATTACAATATATTTTTAATTTCTCAAATGTCAGTCAGGGTCATATTTTTAACAGAGACCCCTATTTAGGGACGTGGGTGCTAACATCATGGGCTTATGCTCTTTGAGATGCCGGGGCTGAATTTCATTCCCAGTCCGTCCCTTTGCTGCACTGAGCTTTCCAGCACCTCTCTGCCTCTTCTCTTCTTGTGTGAGTTTCCCAATTTAAAGTGTCCCATGTAAAAAAACAAAGTGCTATCATTTTAATAAATTTTACATTTTTCCACAATCCCCTAACTAGAGCTAGTTTTTGGGATAGGATTATTGCTCGTATAATTATTTAGTTACATCAAACAAAAAAAAAATTACAAATTGTAGAAAATGTATAACTTTTTGCTTTTAACATTTTATATTGTATTTCAGTGAAAATAAAAAAAAAACTGGATAAAATGGTAATACATGTGCTTGGAGAAATAAGGGATTTGGGGAATGCTAATGCTCCATGGGTCAGGTTTTGCCCAACACGTATGTGCCTTGCCCCAGGCGTTGGCAATCCATTACCTGACATGTAACCCCCTCTCTATACCTGTCATTATTGTTCAGCTTGAGATGCCATATTAT
>JARQOD010000005.1:120553694-120668993 GCA_033576555.1 Oophaga sylvatica | reverse complement strand
AGGGTGGG
Organism: Oophaga sylvatica; assembly: GCA_033576555.1. Classification (NCBI taxonomy): domain Eukaryota; kingdom Metazoa; phylum Chordata; class Amphibia; order Anura; family Dendrobatidae; genus Oophaga; species Oophaga sylvatica. The sequence goes on along the minus strand of JARQOD010000005.1, from coordinate 120,668,985 downwards.
GGGGGAGGTGTGGCAGTGTTAAAAGTTAAAATTTTTGTTTTTTTTCAAGGACTTTTTCCCCAATGCATATTTAAAGAAAACGCACGTTTTTAAAAAAAAAAATGTAGGTTTATTGGATGTTTAAAAAAAAATTTTATTACGGAAAACAAAAAAGAGTGAAATAGTTACTGAGTTGTCCATTTGTCCTAAAAAGCTTGTACACATTTTCCTTGGTGGTTGAATGGTAAAATGAATTCTGTCCGCAGGGCGTCTCAGAGAAGAACAGTGGTTACTGATTCCAAAAGAGAGAGAGAGCCCCCCCCCCCTTTGTGTGTCAATTATATTGTCCCTTAATCAGTGGTCCTGTTATGGAGATGAACTCTCCCCCAACAGAAATAGATTGTTGTCACTGAAAAGTCTATGTTACCAGTACAGATTTGGTGTAAAAAGAATAAATTCATACAATAATAATATTAAAATTCCCCTTTTGAGGGTGACAGACATTAATTGGACCCTCAAAGTAAGAAGTTATTTTAGGGTAATTCAGATTTCTTCTTCTTTTTTTCTTTGGCAAAATAATTTTTTCAATTAAAAAATAATATCAGATTATTGTTATATGCACTCAATAAAAAATGATTTAAATTCTTTTATGGAAGCCGTGACCAATATTCATATAAAAATTATTATACTTCCTTAAACCTAAATCAAGCATTTGGGGGTCCATCATCATCCTGTGTCATCTGGTCTTCATCTTGACGTCTTTTCTTGATTCTTTAAAACACAGTCTTTTACGTAATTCCTTTGAAATAACATGTGATTTGTAGAGCCGTGTCATTGTCCTAAAGCCATAAATTCAAATGTGATAAAAAACAAAGTCCATAAATGAACTTTAAACTGGCAGTGTAACCTTTAAGACCTGGACTTACATTGGCCGCCTTTGATATTTCTGGAATCCCCCCATGCCATCCGCAGGCTTGGACAGGTGGATCTTTGGTCAGCAAAGCAAGGGTAAAATGACTTTTTCCCCCTTTAAAATAGCACCATAACCATCCTTATCCTAATGTCAGGACCATGTCAGGGGTAATTTCCTGCAATTATTGCCACCACTTTCAGAAGCTTCATAGGTATAAGAAACCACGGAACGTGATAAAAGCTGAAACCAGTTCATATTGCATCATTGGATCTTCGTCCCTGCATTGTCTGTTGGTGAATAAGCGTTTGCGTTAGATCTGCAGTTGTGGCTGTCGTGGGGATACTGCAGTTTGGCTGTCAGTGGTGGATACTGCGTTGGCTGTAGTGGTGGTACTGCAGTTTTGCATGGTGGATACTGCAGTTGGGCGTCGGTGATGAAATGAATTGTGGTTGAACGTCTATTATTACTCAACTCAATACCTTTTTATTCTGGAACTTCGCTTTTTTCTTCTTGTAACTTTTTAAATTTACTTGAATTTAAAATATAAAATTTTATTAACGTAATCCCCCAAAATTGCTTGAAGTCTTTATTCCCTTTCTTACCAAATCTGGTAATTTTCCTAACCTTAAAATCACAGCTTACCATTGCAATCGTAATATCCATAGAATTTTATCAAATAGTAATTGGAATTCATTTTTGTAATAAAACAATCATAAATATATTTCATTATTAACCTATTTTTCTTCAGAAAAACATTTTTATTCATTGGTGTTAATTACCTTTTCAACCCTAGATGCAGTTGTGTTTTTTTCATGTAACAAGTTTTCCTTTTATTACTAAAACTTTATTATGGAAATATTTTATTAACCAAATAGGTAAAAAATGTATGCCATGAACCAAAATGGAATATGAATGACTGAATGAATGAAAGAATTATTGTATTTACCTTATTTTCGGATTAAACCAAGGCCCATAAGACGCACCCCCCAAATTTTCAGAAGGAAAACAGGGAAAAAAAAATAATTGTGTCAAATGGGGGTCCGCTTACATCCAAGTCTCGTGTTGAGGGTGTCTGGGGGGCTGCTTGTGGGGTGGCTGTGCTTGTGGGGGGCTATGCTCTGTGGGGGGTTTGGGGCTTGTGGGGTGGCTGTGCTTGTGGGGCGCTGTAAATATATGGTACTCACATTCCTAGGGGTCCCAATGAGCCCCGGCTCGTGGTGTTGGCCACCAGCGGGGCCTTGTGCTGGTGGGGGGCTCCCCGGCATTTCCCTCTTAGCCGGACGCCCCCCCCCGCAGTCATCTGCTGCGGCCCCTATACTGGCCGCCAGCGGCCTCCGGTGGCGGTCCCGACGAAGTCTTCCGTGCGGTGGTTTTTTTTTTCCCCCCCCCGGGCAGCAGCCGGTCTGTGCGCAGGGGGGCTCCGCCGGCATTTCGGTCTTAGCCGGAAAGCCCCCCGAGCTCCGCCCCCCGCACACGGTGGCGTCCTCAAACATGGCCGCCAGGGGACTCCGGAAGATGGCCGCCAAATTACTTCAAGTCCGGCAACGAATCTCTTCCCCGAATCTCGTTGCCGAACTTAATGGAGTTTGGCGGCCACTTACCGGAGTCCCCTGGCGGCCAAGTTTGCCCCCGAGATGCAGGAGGGAGGGAGCGCGGGGGGCTTTCCGGCTAAGACCGAATGCCGGCGGAGCCCCCCTGCAGCAAGAGCCAGCTGCTGCCCCGGAAACCCGCACGGAAGACTTGTCGGGCCGCCAGGGGCCGCTGGGGCCTGTATCGAGGCCGCAGCAGCGGACTTGGGGGGCTGTCCGGCTAAGAGGGAAATGCGGCGGAGCCCCCCCGCAGCACAGAGCCCCGCTGCCTGGCCAGACACCACAGGAAGGCTGCCGTGCCCGGACCGCCGCCCCCGGGGCCCCCCGCCCCACCGGGACCGCCGCCCCCCCGGATTTTTGGTATTTTGGGACCATAAGGCGCACCCCATTTTCCCCCAAATTTTGGGGGGAAAAAGTGCGTCTTATGGTCCAAAAAATACGGTACCCAAATTAAACATTTTCTTCTAATGAACCGATATCTTTCACAAATATTTAATGAAGTAATATTTCATACAGACTTACTTTTAAATATTGAGTTTCTTTCTTGATTAAATAAAAAATAAAAAATTAAGAATCAAAAATAGAGATAGAGGAAGAAAAAAATTAAAAAATTAAAAAAAATAAAATGAATGAAAACAAAGATAAAGAAAAAAATGAAAATAAGGCCTTTAATTTTATGACAAATGCTGGTAGTTATGTTCTCATAACACTCCTTAATATTTCCATTCTGGTGATTTCATATTTGTCTGACCTTGTGTTACAAAATTTAAATATTATGAATTTGCATTTATCCCCTTCTTAGTGTAAAAAAAAATGACTCTTTATTACTTAATGTTATTATTCTATATTATACCTTGTAACTTTTTTATTCTTTACAATGTGTGAAGAAGGGGGATTATAAATGCATGAGTATTCAAGATCAAAAACACATTTCCCCTTAATACCAAATAATATTATTTTATGAAATAATTCATTATCAAACCAAATGGAAAAAAATAATTGTTTTAAAAATTTTTATGTAACTTCTTTTTAGCTTTATACCATCTATTTGTCTGAAGAAGTTACCATTATTTAACCATTAAAAATAAACATTGAATATCATAAAATTATTTTTTTTGGGAAAAAGAAAAAAAAATAATCTAAATGAATTTTCTTGATAAACCATTTGAGTGTGATTACACTTATCCTAATTAAAAAAAATAATAATTATAAAGGAATTATGTTGGTGATAATTTTCATTATTTTTAATATTTAATAATTAACTTTTGTATTATTTCTTTTAAAAACAAGTTGTTGTTTTTTTCTCGCATACCATAATTGTGAAACCTCTCCTTTATCTCACTACTCTTAGTTAATTCACTCTTAGCAGCGCCATACACCATCGTCATCTGCACTCAACGTGACACAGTAAGTTACTCCACAGATTTCCATACAAAAGTAAAAACTATTATATTTACCCAAATAATTGTATCCTATATCAATGCGCATTGTAAACTATTAAATTTAATATTTTAATTTTCTTTGAAATTCCCCAAAACACATAACAAACTTTGTAAAACCTTTATAATAGAAAGACCATAAAAAATTGTTATGAGCTGTAATACTTGGTGTAAGGTTTGCAAATGAATTGAACCCGTAACTTAAGAGGCCTAAAAAAAATTCTTTTCACTGAAGCTCAAGAGCTTTAAAGTTGCAACCCCTGAAATAGGGGTTATGGTAATTGCCTTATTATTGAACAGTTTAAAAGTCCTGTGGCTGTATCAGTAAAAACTATTGCCAACAAAAAATAATTCAAAATTTTGCAACACACAAAAAACTAAATTTAGATTCATTAGTTATTTTATTTTCCTTTAAGTTGTTAAAAATTAAAAACATGCAGTTAATACAAATTCCTGTGTAAATAAAGGAATAAATCCATGTAAAGAATTTTCCCCATTTTAAATCCTACTTTGAGGAAAATTTAAGGTAAATAAAAGATAAGGTTAAAATCAATAAAAAAAACAAAACAATGCAATTTTCTTATACAATATGTATTGGCTTTAATGAAAAATTCTAAATTTTCGTAGTTTATTTTTATTATCACTATAGATAAAGATATAAGTTTAACAATCTCTACTTATACAAATATAGTATTTACGAATAAAAAATTAAGTATATATACAAAAATTAGAACTACAGATTATATTTATAAAATAATTACAAATAACTAAATAATTATTGTATATCACTTTTACACAACATAAAATTTCATTTTCATCAGTTCCTAAACCAAATCTTATTTCTTGTCAAAGATGTCCGGAAAGCTCTTTTAGATTCCTTTTTTTTAATGATTGTTTGAGACTCCGATAATGGAGCTGAAAACTGAAGACTCAACTTGTCTCTTTGAAGAATCATCGTTCCTGTCTTTCAATTCCGCCTTTGTCCTTTACAGGCGGTCGAACTTTGAATTAATTAACTCTTTTGCAAAGGCTCTTGGATTTTTTATGGACTTATAACAAATATAAATTTTTCCTATGTCATAGATTTGATTCCGGGATTACCAGTTTAGGAGATTTTGACAGGCTTTTGAAAAGACTAGTTGTCTGTTGATTTATTTTCCATTCACGATTCTCATGTTTTCTACAAAATCAAGGGTTGCGCACATTCAAATAAAGTTTCTTTTTTGTACGCAAAACACGAATACAGAATTTAGGAATCCAAATTTGTCCACAAAATACTTTTCTTGATTGTTTTTTTGACATTGGTTAATTAGAGTTTTTGTACACCTTTCAAATTGGTTAATGTAAAAGAAAATTTTCCGACCAATCCTTAATTTTTTGAAAATACATATCTGGACAATTTCTTTTAATGCACAGAAAATCAAATTTTCAATCTGTCTTTATCATCTAGTTCCATGTAAGTCGTTACAAAATCAAATTTAATTTTAAACGCTGGAAAAGGTTGCAGAAGCCACAATTTAAATAATTGATTTTTCTCGTCATTACTTAAATCAAGCTACAATAAAGCTTTCGAAGATTTCAATTTCTGCTACTTGGATTTTTTATCTTTGCAGGATGATTTTGCATTTTTAACAAATTTTTTCTAATTTTAAATTTTTGGAGTTGGGGCCGTGAATTATCTTCCTTTTTGTGCCTTTGAACTCCGTCCCTCGTTCGTCATCTCATCAGTTCGAAGTTCCCCCCAGTTCCCTCCTACATTTTAAGTTCCTCCCTGTTCCCTCCTACATCAGTTCTCAAGTTTCCTCCATTTTCCCCATCTTTTTACGTCACAGAGACAAGGCCCCTTGTGCCTTTACAGACACATGTCCCACAACTTGCCAATTTCCTTTTTACAGTCAATCTCGGGATACTAGTACTTCGACACATTTCTAACAGTCTTTTTAGATTTCTCTAATACGAACTTGTGAAATACGCAATCAACTGTAAAAATTTTTTAATTTCTTCTCTTTCTCTATTAAAGAACCCAAACTTAAAATCTGCTTTAGATTTTCCATTTCAATTCTGCATATAAGCTAGCCAAAAACTTCTAAATTAGACTGATTACAAAAAAAATTTCAGTTCCCACTTGCTTAGAAAAAAAGTAATGACATCTATTGTTTCTTACTTGAAATATCTCAGCTTGTAGTTCCCTTCTTGGACAATGGCCTCTTGTCGCAGCACGTCTGATTCCTGTAGTACGTCTGGCAACTCTTAGTCCTATTTATAGTTTTTTTTCCGATTCGGGAAGAACTATGTGATTTTTTTGACGACTTGACATCTGAGTAATTTTTTCTTCTATTCCTCTCCCCTTGCAAGTTATCAAAAATTCACACTCTAAAAATTAAGTGTGACGGCGGCCCCAAAATTTAAAAACCTTTTTTTATTTTTTTAAACTTTTACCAAAATCAATACTTTAAAAAAACTCACTTTCTAAAAAAAAAAATTATCTTTATTACTTTAACCAAAAAAACACATTAAAAAAAATAAAATTAAAAATATACTTAGAGATTGTCCATTTGTCCATGCAAAGCTTTAACTTTCCCTTTTTCTTGAATGGAAAAATCATTCTTCTCTTCAGGGCGTCTCAGAGAAGCAACACGTGGAACATAGCACTTCCCAGAAAGAGAGCGGACCCCCCCCCCCCCTTTGTAGTCATTATATATATGTCCCCTAGTTAACTGGTCTCTGAATGGAGATGACCTCTACCATACAAAATGCAATGTAATGTCAGCTGAAAAGTCCATTACCAGTCCAGTTTGAGTGTATAAAGAATAATCCATAACCAAAATTAATTTTTAATGGGCAGGGGGGGGCTTTGGGTCATAAGGGCGGGGCTTGGACTGGGTTGTAGTTTATATACCTCCTCCGCTCCCCCCTTGTATCATGGCTTCAACTCCCCCCCGTATACATGGCTCCCTCCACCCTCTTAAATGGCTCCGTTCCCACCCTCTAAACTGGTCCCTCCCCCCTCTTTACGGCCCCTCCCAATTGATACAAGGCCCCCGCCCCACCCTCTTATACTGGCTCCGCTCCCACCCCTTTACATGGCCCGCTCCCCACTTGTATCAAGGCTCCCGCTCCCACCCTCTTAACTGGCTCCGCTCCCACCCCCTTAACGGCTCGCCCTTACCCTGTATCTTGGCTCCGCTCCCCACCCTCATATACATGGCTTGCTCCCACTCCGTTACATGATCTGCTCCCCCCCTCTTAACATGGTCCGCTCCCCCCCTTTTACAAGGCCCCGCTCCCCCCTTATACTGGCTCCGCTCCCACCCTTTAACATGGCCCATCCCCCCCCTCTTATACATGGCTTTCCCTACCACCCTCTTATACATGGCTCCCCCTCCCACCCCTTTATCATGGCCCCCTCCCACCCTCTTATACAAGGCTCCACCCCACCCTCTTCTACTGGCTCTGCCCCTCCCTTGTTACAAGGCCCGCCCCTCCCTTGTATAAAGGTCCCTCCCACCTGCATGCATGGCTCTGCTCCCTCCCTTGTTTACAAGCTCCGCTCCCTCCCTTGTATAAAAGCCTCCGCACCCTCCCTGGTTTACCAAGGCCCGCTTCCCAACCTTTATACAAGGCTCTGCTCCCACCCTGCATGGCTGGGTCCCATCATCCCCCCTCATTCTACCCTCCTCCTCCGCACGAACTCCCTCATCCGTCGGCAGCGGCAGCTTCACCATCTGAGTTGGACGTACCGTCTTAGGCATGAATTGGATGCCAGCCTTGGGAGTGGCGCATCCTTTTTGTCCTTTAACGGTAAAACGTCCACCGCTCAGCACTGGATGAAGCCGCGCGGCCGACGGGACAGGACGGAAGGGGAGTACAATGTCTAATGAACCGGCGGCGTACTGCATACAGTCTACAGCCGCGGCCCATGTGTGCCAGCGTTCTGGCCGTGGCTCCGCGGCCCGGCTACAGAACTGCAGCGGCCTGGTCCTGGTTGTGGACCGGGGTTGGGACCCTCTCAAATGATTTGGTTGCGGAACTATATATTTACATATATATTATAATATCATACAGACCAAAAGTTTGGACACACTTCCATTTAAAGATTTTTCAGTATTTTCATGACAATAAAATTGTACAGTCACACTGAAGGCATCAAAACTATTTTTAAAAACACATGTGGAATTTAAAACTTAAAAAATGTGAAACAACTGAAAAATGTCTTATATTTGGTTCTTAAAGTACCACCTTTTGCTTTGATGACTGCTTTGCACACTCTTGGCATTCTCTGATGCTTAAAAGGTAGTCACCGAAATGTTCTTCCAACAATCTTGAAGGAGTTCCCCAGAGATGTTACATTTGTTGGCCCTTTTGCCTTCATCTGCAGTCCCCTCCCCCAAACCATCCGATTGGGTTCAGGTTGGTGAATGTGGATGCCAGGTCATCTGGCGTAGCACCCCATCACTCTCCTTCTTGTCAAATAGCCCTTACAACAGCTGGAGGGGTTTTGGGGTCTTGCCTTTGAAAAAAAAATTGATGGTCCAAAAACGCAAACCGGATGGAAACATCCCTGCAAATCTGTCTAGAATGCTGATTCAGTATGCCTTCAATTTTTGAAAAAATCCCCAACGGTTCACCAGCAAAGCACTCCCACCTTCTCCTCCCTCTGGGAACCAGGCATGTAGAGTCCATCCGTTCACCTTTTCTGCACGCACAAATACCGTGGTTTGGAACAAAAAATCTAAATTTGGACTCTCAACCAAAGCACAGATTTCCACTGGTCCAATTGTCCATTCCTTTTTGTTTTTAAGCCCAAACAAGTCCTTCTGCTAGTTGCCTGCCTTACATGGTTTCCTAACGCTATTTACCATGAAGGCCTCTGCACAGCTTTTTAACATTGTTTGAGAATGTGTCTGCGCTGAAACTCGTTGGTATTGACCTGGTCCTTCTACTGCTGTTAACCTGCGATTTCTGGTGGTGCTGGATAAACTTTCCTCAGAAGCAAGGTACTCTTGGTCTTCCTTTCCCCTGGGGGCCCTCCTCATGTGACCATTTTTTTTTAGTGCTTGATGGTTTTTCAAGCACTTGGGGACACTTTCAAATTTTCCCAATTTTTCTGACTGACTGACCTTATTTATTAAAGTAATGATGGCCACTGTTTTTCTTACTTAGCTGCTTTTTTCTTTCCTAATACAAATTCTAACGTCTATTCAGTAGGACATCAGCGTGTACCACCAACTTTGCACAACACAACTGATGGTCCCAACCCCATTTTTAAGGCCAGAAAACCCAGTTATTAAACCTACAGGGCACACTGTGAAGTGAAAAAACCATTTCGTTGACTACCTCTAGAAGTCATCAAGAGAATGCCAAGAGTGTGCAAAGCAGCATCAAAGCAAAAGGTGGCTACTTTGAAGAACCAAATATAAAACTAATTTCCCCGTTTTACCACTTTTTTGTTAAGTATAAATTCTCATGTTTAATTCATAGTTTTGATCCTTCAGTGTGAATGTACAATTTTTCATAGTCATGAAAATAAGAAAAAAATTAAATGAGAAGGTGGTCTAAAGTTTTGGTCTGTATGTATATAATGGTGTGTATTTATATATATATATATATTTTAAAAATATATTTATTTATAATTATATAATAATAATATATATATATTATATACACTCTGGCAAAAATTGAGCCACCACACAAAACCCTTCGACCTGAACCCCTTGAAAACCCTAGAATGTGATAAAAGGGGATGATGGATAGCCCCCAAAAAGCCATCAAACAAAGAACTGCTTACATTTTTGTGCCAGAAGCAGGGTGAAAGATGGTGGAAAGCATGCAAGACGCATGAAAAGCGGTTTTTAAAAATCATGGTTTATTATTATTATTATTATTATTATTATACATTTATATAGGGCCATTTATTCCATGGCGCTTTACATATGAAAAGGGAACAATATAGACAGGTACAATAAACATGTGCTAGACAAGGACACACAAGTACAGAAGGAGAGAGGACCCTTATTCCACAGAATATTGATTTCAGAACTCTTCCTGAGTAGTGTTGAGCATTCCGATACTGCAAAATCGGGTATCGGCCGATATTGGCTGTATCGGAATTCCGATCCGAGTTCCCGAATTTTCGTCTTATCGATACCGGAATCGGGATTGTGTCACTGTCACTGTCAGTGTCCGTCTCGGTCTGTCAGGAGTCAGCGGCACTTAACCCGGCAGAAGACTCCGGCGGTCACGTCCTGCACTGCTTCATGGCCGCCATCTTCTTTCCCCGCGGTCAACATGCAGTTTCCTCCGCGATAACTGCAGTGACTGCTGGGTAATCCCGGCCGTAAAGCAGTTCAGTCCGATGACGTCACCGCCGGGAAGCAGGTAATCAGCTGTGCTGCGTTGCAATGACGGGCCCTTTCCTGTCATTGCGAATGTAGCAGAGCTGGATCGTCGTGGGACTGTCGTTATGGACTGCGTCGGACAGGTGGTATAAGTTGGTTTGTTTTTTTTTCTTTTTTACAGGAGATCGATGGCGTCGCAGGAATGGAGAGTAATAAAAGAAATGAAAACTGTTTTTGTCTCTTTTATTTCATTAAAAGACTTTTTCTTGCTGTGTCCTTTTTTTATACATTTAATAACTTTCGGATTAATAATGGATCGGTGTCTTATTGACGCCTCTCCATTAATAACCCGGGCTTATTGTCAACCGTGCAATCAACGGTGACATTAACCCCTATTACCCCCGCTTGCCACCGCTACAGGGCATTGGGAAAGAGCCGGGTAAAGCGCCACAATTGGCACATCTTTTGATGCCCAAATGTGGGCTGCTGTAGCCTGGTATTATCAGGCTGTTGAGGGCCAAAATCCAGGGCCTTGAACAGTCTTTTAATACCAGGCCGCAGCAGTCTGCATTTTATCTTGGCTGTTAACAAAAATTGGGGGACCCCACGCCGTTTTTTTTTTCCGAGGATCCCCTATTTTTGTTAACCAGCCAAGCAAGCAGACTGCTGGGCCTGGTATTATCAGGCTTGCAAGGTCATGGATATTGGATCCTTACCACCGAAAAACCAGGCCTCACGGTCTGCTTCATCTGGCTGGTTAACAAAAATGGGGGGGACCCCACGCCAATTTTTTCAAGGGGATCCCCTATTTTTGTTAATCAGCCAAGATATGCAGACTGCCTGTGGCCTGGTATTATCAGGTTTGGCAAGGGTCCCATGGATCTTGGCTCCTTAACAGCCTAAAAAATCCAGGCCTCAGCGTCTGCTTCATCTGGCTGGTTAACAAAAATAGGGGGGACCCACGCCAATTTTTTTCGAGGGGATCCCCTATTTTTGTTAATCAGCCAAGATATGCAGACTGCTGTGGCCTGGTATTATCAGGCTGGCAAGGTCCATGGATCTTGACTCCTTAACAGCCTAAAATCCAGGCCTCAGGGGTTTTCTTTCATCTGGCTGGTTAACAAAAATAGGGGGACCCCACGCCAATTTTTTTCGAGGGGATCCCCTATTTTTGTTAATCAGCCAAGTATACAGACTGCTGTGGCCTGGTTATTATCAGGCTGGCAAGGTCCATGGATCTTGGCTCCTTAACAGCCTGAAAATCCAGGCCTCAGCGGGTTTTTCTTCATCGGCTGGTTAACAAAAATAGGGGGGACCCCACGCCAATTTTTTTCGAGGGGATCCCCTATTTTTGTTAATCAGCAAGATATACAGACTGCTGTGGCCTGGTATTATCAGGCTGGCAAGGTCCATGGATCTTGGCTCCTTAACAGCCTGAAAATCCAGGCCTCAGCGGTCTGCTTCATCTGGCTGGTTTAACAAAAAATAGGGGGGACCCCACGCCATTTTTTTTTTCGAAGGGAACCCCTATTTTTTGTTAATCTTTCCCTCTGACGTCACTGATTTGTCCTGGCTGACCTGAAGTGAAAGTGGAAAGCAATCAATTAGCTTTCCACTTAAGGGCCCGTCTCACTAGCGATATCGCTACCGAGATCGCTGCTGAGTCACTAGTTTTGTGACGCAGCAGCAAGCTCACCAGCGATATCGCTGTGTGTGACATTCAGCGACGATCAGCCCCCCGCCGGGTATCGCTGATCGTCGCTGAAATGTCAGGACCTTTGATCGCTGGTTTCCCGCTGACAGGCACACACGCTGCGTGTGACAGGCGGGAGACCAGCGATCCGCTGGTAACCAAGGTACACAGCGGGTTTCCAGGCGCGGGGCTGTGCCTAGAAACCCGCTGTGTACCTTGGATACAGCGCCCTGATGCAGGGAGCTGGTATCCAAGGTACACAGCGGGTTTCCAAGCGCTGCGCGGTGCCTGGAAACCCGCTGTGTACCTTGGTTACCAGCGGATCGCTGGTCTCCGCCTGTCACACGCAGCGATGCGTGCCTGTCAGAGGGAAACCAGCGATCAAAAAAAGGTCCTGACATTTCTGCGACGATCAGCGATACCCGGCAGGGGGCTGATCGTCGCTGAATGTCACACACAGCGATATCGCTGGTGAGCTCGCTGCTGCGTCACAAAACTAGTGACTCAGCAGCGATCTCGGTAGCGATATCGCTATGTGAGACGGGCCCTTAAGCGATGTTACCCGCAGTGTCGCTGTCCCAGATCGCTGCCTGTTTGGCAGCTCAGCAGCGATCATGTAGCGATACACCAGCGATCCTGACAAGTGCATATCGTTGTCGGGATCGCTGGTGTATCGTTATGTGACACCCAGCCTTTACTCTCCTGTCAGGCAGGAGAGGAACTCATTCATTTGGGGTTACTGTGAGGCTGCAGCATTAGCTGCGGTCCCTGCAGTAAACATTAACCCTTTCTGAAGGATTACACCGTGGGACCTGACTGTGCATGGGATAGGTAAGAATAATTTTGCTTTTTTATTTTATTTTTAAATTACAGGAAATGGTTTTTGCAGTAAAATAAAAGATGGTCAAAAACATGTGTCTTTATTTCATTAAAATGATTTTTAATTAAAGTGTGTGTGTTTTATTTTTATTTCATGCAATTAGGATTAATAATTGATAGTTGTCTAATTGACAGCTCTCAATTATTAACCTGGCTTAAGGTCACCTTTCAATAGCAAGGTGGCTTTAACCCCATATTAACCCATTCGCCACCGCTACAGGGCAATGGGAATAGAGGGCAAAGTGCAGAAAGGGCGAATCTAATTATAGATTTGTCTTCCTGGGTGTCTGGGGGCAGATGTTAGTAGCGGGGGGGGCAAAAATAATGGTCCCTTCGGGCTATTATTATCTGCCCCCACTCACTGGCTTTGTCTGTCTGGTTGCGAAATAGGGCGGGAGCCCACGCATTTTTTTTCAGCAATTTTACACCTCATATATATATTACATGTCATTGAATTTGTGACACATATATATATAATATTTATATTTGTAGTTTCATACACTTCTACATAGTATAATAGCCGCTAATTCAATTGCCGGCTTTTGTGAAAATGCAGAACCCGACATGAAATGACACTTGGTGTACATAGGGTTAACCATGTCTTTTCATGTCCTTTGCTATCTAATTTGCACAAACAATTAAATCAGACTATGTGTGCAAAATTTCACACCTGTAGGGGTTAATTAAAGGTGTAAATTCGTAGCAAAAAAGTCCGTTTTTTTTACAACGAATTTACACCTTTAATTAACCCCTACAGGTGTGAAATTTTGCACACATAGTCTGATTTAATTGTTTGTGCAAATTAGATAGCAAAGGACATGAAAAGACATGGTTAACCCTATGTACACCAAGTGTCATTTCATGTCGGGTGACATGAAATGACACTTGGTGTACATAGGGTTAACCATGTCTTTTCATGTCCTTTGCTATCTAAGGCCGGAGTCACACTGGCGACAAAATCGGACGACTGCAATGCGATGAAATATCGCATTGCAGTCGGACCTATGTTAATCTATGGAGCAGCTCCCAGTATCAGATTTTTTGTGGTCCGTTTTAAACGTCCGTGTACAATCGCAGCATGCTGCGATTGTCACCGATTGTCGGTCGACAATCGCCAATGCAAGTCTATGGGAGCGATGAAAAATCTGATTACAAACGGACCACACTGTGTGACTTGCGATGAAATCGCATCGGTGTCCTTTAGAAAAGCCGGCAATTCATCCCCGCCTATACTGTAAAATCACACTGACAGCTTTAATAAAGACTAGAAAGAATAGATATATACACATAGAACACATACATATATATATACATGTCATTGTGACATGTATATATACATATATTTATAGTTCCTAGACTTCTACATACTGTAATAGCCGCTAATTCAATTGCCGGGTTTTGTGAAATCACAGAAGCCGACATGAAATGATACATTGTTTCCACACATTTAACCATGTAATTTCATGTATTTTTATATATGTTTGAAACATACAATTACATGAGTGTATTTGTGCAAAATTTCAGACATGTAGGGGTTAATTAAAGGTGTAATTTCGTTGAAAAAAAATGCGTGGGCTCCCGCTGTATTTTCTCCACCAGACAGACAAAGCAAAGCGAGTGGGGGCAGATAATAATAGCCCAGGGAGGGTGCATTTTTTTGTGCCCCCCTGGCTACTAACATCTGCCCCCAGACACCCCAGAAAGGGCAAATCTATAATTAGATTCGCCCTTTCTGGCACTTTGCCCGTCTATTCCATTGCCCTGTAGCGGTGGCGAATGGTTAATCTCACCTTACTGTCACCTTGCAATTGAAAGGTGACCTTAAGGCAGGTTAATGATTGATAGCTGTCAATTAGACAACTATCAATTATTAATCTTATTGAAGTAAATAAAAAAACACACACACTTTAAGAATAAATAATTTTAATGAAATAAAAACACATTTTTTTGACCATATTTTATTTTACACTAAATCCGTGCGAAGCCATTGATCTCCTAAAATAAAGAAAAAGAAAATAAAACAACATTATTCTTACCTATTCCGCCGATCTGTCACGTCCCACGCTGTAATCCTTCACAAAGGGTTAACTAGCTTTGAGCCAAGCAGTGCAAGTAATCCTGCATGCTCAGCTCAAAGCTCATGAATGAATAAGTTCCTCTCCTGGCGACAGGAGAGGATGTGTTTCATGAATGAAGCTTAATTGATTGTGTCCACTTTCCCTTTAGGTCAGGTCACTACAGTTAAATTGGCAAGAAATCAATTAAGCTCCATTCATGAATCTATTCCTCTACTTTCGCTGGG
Source organism: Oophaga sylvatica (assembly GCA_033576555.1). NCBI lineage: Eukaryota > Metazoa > Chordata > Amphibia > Anura > Dendrobatidae > Oophaga > Oophaga sylvatica. The sequence goes on along the minus strand of JARQOD010000005.1, from coordinate 120,653,853 downwards.
AGAGGAAGTTATTCATTCAGGGGAATACAGGTCTGAGACAGCATTATTAGCTCTCTGCGACCTGTAACCTGTTAACCCTTTCTGATGGATTACACCGTGGGACCTGACTGTACATCGGATTGGTAATTTATAATTTTGCTTTTTATTTTATTTTTATTACAGGAAATGGTTTTAGCAGGAAAATAAAAATATGGTCAAAAACTGTGTGATTATTTAATTAAACTTATTTTTTATTAAAGTGTGTGTGTTTGATTTTTCTTTCATACAATAGGATTAATAATTGATAGTTGCCTAATTGACAGCTATCAATTATTAACCTGGCTTAAAGTGACCTTTCAATTGCAAGGTCATTTTAACCCTTATTAACCCATTCGCCACCGCTACAGGGCAATGGGAATAGACGGGCAAAGTGCCAGAAAGGGCGAATCTAATTATAGATTTGCCCTTTCTGGGGTGTCTGGGGGCAGATGTTAGTAGCCAGGGGGGGCACAAAAAAAATGTACCCTCCCTAGGCTATTATTATCTGCCCCCACTCGCTTGCTTTGTCTGTCTGGTGGAGAAAATACAGCGGGAGCCCACGCATTTTTTTTTTAACGAATTTACACCTTTAATTAACCCCTACATGTCTGAAATTTAGCACACATATACTCATGTAATTGTATGTTTCAAACATATATAAAAATACATGAAATTACATGGTTAAATGTGTGGAAACAATGTATCATTTCATGTCGGCTTCTGTGATTTCACTGAAGCCGGCAATTGAATTAGCGGCTATAACAGTATGTAGAAGTGTAAGAACTATAAATATATGTATATATATGTCACAATGACATATATATATATATATATATATATATATATATATGTGTATATATCTATTCTTTCTTTTGGCATTTAAATACTATTCTTTTGGATCCATTATATGTCAGTTTTGCAAGCCTGCGAGAAAATCTCGCAAGTCGGATGAAAATCGGATGTTACAAGGTACACACACATGCGATTAAATCGCATCTTTGAAGGAAAATCGGATGCCAGAAGGATGTGTGATGTTTTTATTTTGATCCGATTGTTGACCGTCTAAAACGGACCGATTTTTTGTGGTTGTGTGTGACTCCAGCCTAATTTGCACAAACAATTAAATCAGACTATGTGTGCAAAATTTCACACCTGTAGGGTTAATTAAAGGTGTAAATTCGTAGCAAAAAAAGTCCGTTTTTTTTACAACGAATTTACACCTTTAATTAACCCCTACAGGTGTGAAATTTTGCACACATAGTCTGATTTAATTGTTTGTGCAAATCAGATAGCAAACGACATGAAAAGACATGGTTAACCCTATGTACACACAAGTGTCATTTCATGTCGGGTGCTTCTGTCTTTTCACTGAAGCCGGCTTTACCCGGCAATTGAATGAGAGGATATTTTACTATGTAGAAGTGTATAAACTATACATATATGTATATATATATGTCACAATGACATGTATATATATATATATGTATTCTATGTGTGTATATTTAGTGTTTACAAGGAAAGAATGAGTTTTTTTTAGTTGCGATATTTTGTTCCCATAGACTTACATGGGACTTCCGGTATCGGTATCGGGTATCGCCGATATTTTAGTGATATCGGCGATACCATTCCGATTCCGATACTTTAGGATATCGGAAAGTATCGCTCAACTCTATTCCTGAGTTAAAACATTAGTATTGTTGTTTCTAAATGATTATGAACTTGTTTTCTTTGCATTATTTGAGGTCTGAAAGCACTGGGGTTTTTTTAATTTTTTTTACCAGTTTTCTTTGTCAGAAAAAAAATACAAAATTTATTGCTTGGAAATTCGGTGACTTTTCAAAAGTTTATAGACTAAAAGAACAATTTACATTTTACTCAAAAATATACCTATAAAGAGAAAAATCAGACAAACTGAACATTTGAAAGTGGTCTCTTAATTTTTGCCAGAGCTATATATATATATATATATATATATATATATATACACACACACACACATATGTATACATATACACACCCGTTAACATCGGAATTGAAACATCAATAAGGAAGGCGTTTTAGAAATCACAGGATTGGATAGATATGTTAACGATAAGTAAATAATGAAAAAATGAAGACATTTTTGAGGTTATTAATGGCTGTCATGTTGAATGCAGTTGGGCATATTCACTGCCATTTTATTTATGATATTTTAAGGCCTGGTTTTGTGGTAATGATGAGGAGGATTTAGTGGTGGGACTCATCACTCCCACTTCCGCTTCAGTACGGGTTTTGCTGGAGGCTTAGCCAGCTCAGCTGAGAGAGGTCCTCTCATTACTGAGACAGAAAGGGCTGTAGGAAAAGCTCCAATGTGTCACAGCCTGTGGACTGACATGATGTGTTACTGAGGAGGAAATGCACAGCGGTTAAATGTGATAAATGCGGAGTTGCTGCTGGAAAGCCAAACTGGCATACATGCCTGGTAACGTGAGTCAGCGGTATGGTATGTTAGCGTCTAGCCAGGCAAGTCTGTTGTTTTTGGTTTCTTTACTGTTTCTTACCTTCTTGGCTGAAAATAAAGCCACATGCTTTCTTTATATGGACTGAGTCTGCCTATGTCACTGCCACAAAGCCCTACAATGCCCTAGAGCAGGGGTCTCAAACACGCGGCCCGCATGTGGCCCCTGAGGCAGGAATCTGCGGTCCGCGGTGCACCACATGTCTCAGTGGGCCCCTGCAGGGCGGCTAATAATGAGGGCAATCTGGCCGGTTTCTCCGGGCCCGAGGCTCCGGGGGCCCTTGGCCAGATTGCCCTCATGTGCAGCGGCAGGGAGCGATCCCAGCAGCTCCGCTGCCTGCAAGAGAAAATAGCAGGAGTGGGAGCTACAAGGATCCTTCCTGCCCGGCCCGCGCTTCCTGTCTCTGACACACTGAGCAGCGCCCCTGGATGACATCATCATTCAGCGGCCGGCTGTGTCAGAGCGAGGAAGCGCGGGCACCGGTGATGCTGCGGACAGGTGAGAGGTGTGTGTGTGTGTGGAGATGAGTGGTGGTGTGTGTGTGTGTGAAGATGAGTGGTGGTGTGTGTGTGTGTGTGTGTGGAGATGAGTGGTGTGTGTGTGTGTGGAGATAAGTGGTGTATGTGTGTGTGTATGTGCGCTGTAGGTGGAGGAGAGGGGAATGATGGGGAAAAAGCAATGATGGCAGTGATGGGGAAAAAGTAATGATGGGAGTGATGGGGAAAAAGCAGTGATGGGGAAAAAGCAATGATGGGAGTGATGGGGAAAAGCAATGATGGGATGATGGGGAAAAAGCAATGATGCGGTGATGGGGAAAAGCAATGATAGTGGTGATGGGGAAAAAAGCAATGATGGGAGTGATGGGGAAAAAGCAATGATGGGAGTGATGGGGAAAAAGCAATGATGGGGAAAAAGCAATGGAGCATCTTATGGGGGCATAAAATATATGGAGCAACTTATGTGGGCATAATCTATGGAGCATCATATGGGGCATAATCTATGGAGCATCATATGGGGCATAATCTAGAGCATTATATGGGGCATAATCTATGGAGCATCATACGGGGCATACAGTATATGGAGCATCTTATGGGGCATAATCTATGGAGCATCTTATGGGGGCATAATCTATGGAGCATCATATGGGGCATAATCTATGGAGCATTTTATGGAGCCATAACCTTTATGGAGCAGCATATGGAGCATATTATTCTATGGAGCATTTTATGGGGCCATTATTAACCTTTGTGCAGCATTGTATGGGGCATAATCTATGGAACATCTTATGGGGCCATTATTAACCTTTGTGCAGCATTATATGTGGCATATTATTCTATGGAGCATCTTATGGGGCCATTATTAACCTTTATGCAGCGTTATATGGGGCGTATTTTGTATGGAGCATCTTATGGGGCCATTATGAACTGTATGGAGCATTATATGGGGCTCCTGATTCAATATGGAAATTCAAAAACATTTAACCTACTGATGTCTCAATTAATTTTACTTTTATTTATTAATTTAAATTAGGGGGTTGGCTTATACTCGGATCGGCTTATACACGAGTATATACGGTAAGCTGTACATCACAGCTGACAACTTATTTGAACAGCCACAGAGAGAGGGGGAGGTCCGGAGGGAGATAATTGTTATAGTAGTTCAAATAAACAATTAACAATAATTTTGTACTGTATTAAGTTAGAATGGAATGCGGCCCCCCAGCTTAAATTTTTTTTTATGTGCGGCCCCTTTACTCTGCAGAGTTTGAGAACCCTGCCCTAGAGTGTTACAATATATATATGCAAATTGCCTCTTCAGAGAAAAAGAGGACTTGAACTCTATAGCGCCACCTATTGGAAGTAGCGATCCTACAAGTCACAATCAACCCTTTAACGAGTCTTGTAATGTGACTTAGGATAAAAGCCAATTCAGTATCTCAATTTGCAGACACGGTGTTTCGGACCATTGGTCCTCATCAGTACAAAGTATGAGATCTGATTTGGCTAGCTACTCTAGTAATTAAAGAAGCACTCCCATCAATATTTTTATCCTCTTAGTATACTGCAATCATCATATTATATAGCACTGTGTACTAATTGCTCATCTTCTCCTTCTACCCAGCTAATTCTCATTTTCCATATGGTCTATGACATTGAATGATTAAAAACTGACTAACTGAATCCTTCTAAGTTCTATGTAGGTTAATTTTCCTTGTATGACTTAGTCACAGCAAAAGTCAATGGCGGGGGGTGGCAGAGTAGCTGGGTCAGGAGTTGAAGAGAGGAATGATTTCTGCAAGGACAAGAAACTTCCTGCTTCTACATAGAGCAGAGAAAAGAGAAGAAATAGATGGGTAGAAAGACAAAATGAGCAATTGTAAGTATACTATACTATATATATAGTGCTATATAATATGATGATTGCAATATATTAATAGGATAAAAACTTTGAAAGGATGCTTCTTTAATTAATTTTTGGATTTGGATTTTAGGTTGGCATGGGCGATACATTGATGATTGGAGGGGTCAGTTGTCATTATGTACCAGCCTTTGTAGAATTATTCTAACTGTAATGATTTGAATCTGGAAGTTACCTTTCATCAAAATTGAAATGAAATCACATTTTTGAATTTGCATTTAATGCAAAAACAAGTTCAGGTTTGATTACTACTAGTCTTTGTGGTTAAGGAATTGTGGGTAATAGTTTCCTAGAGGCAATGCGTTGTGGGGTTGTGTTGCAAGATCAATGTAAAAGGACCTCCTCAAGGTCAAAGAGGCAAAATCCAGGGGGTATAATCGATCGCCTTGGGTAAGACTGTGTAAGCCTGGGGATTGGGTACTTGTGTTAGTTCCCACAGTAGAGTACAAGTTCCTTACCAAGTGGCAGGGAGCCTATAAGGTGGTGGAAAAGGTCAAATATAAGGTACATCAATTGGAGAAAAGGAAGCTCTTCCCGATATATTATTGCAACTTACTATCCAGGGAGGATAGGGACCAGCTAGAAATCCCTTGCTGGTTACTCCAGTCAAAAGCCAACATTGCGGTTGTCAAAGTAGCAGGAAGTTTGTCACTTTCTCAAAAACAGCGCAACCAGAAATTGGTACCCAAAAGTAGGGGTTGGTTGTTGGAATTACTAGGTTACTCTCATGTCATCAAGCATGAGCCTTCCACTCGGGTGAATTTAAAGCCCCGTACCCACTGTCGGTTGGCAAACGGTGCCCAGCCCCCCCAGCTTTAGGCAGAGGAGAAGGGTATGTAGGAAAGCCATTTGGGACTGGGTTAAATACTAGCATTGAAGGTTTTGAATATATACACCCTGGTAGCTTTGACTAACAACAAGGACATCTGTTCACCTTGATCTCTCTGTCAGCTAGGGAAGCTGAGTAGAGTGGGCTGTTTTGAAGCTGTGGAGACAAACCAGAGTCTCTCTAAAAGAAGTCTGTACAGGGCTGTGTGCACCAAACCGCAAGTATCAGTTGTTACTATGGACAATAGCCATTTGTTTGAATAAACTGGGACTAGCTCAGCTGGGTATGAGTAGCCAGGGTCTATTTTGTTTAGTTAGCGCTTGGACAAGTCTAGCGATTTTGTTTATGGTCTTGTTTTTGGTGCTGTGCAACCTGTGGAAATAAGGGGCAAATTGTTTTGTCACAAGAATCCAGTGCCTGTGTGAACGCTGCCTACTTCTGAGAGTGAATCCTTACGATATACCATATATCTTCAACTATCAACTCAGGACTAGCACAGCAACTAGTGGGAATGGGTTGTACAAATAGTTCTTACCAACTTTATTAAGATATACAGTTAGGTCCAGAAATATTTGGACAGTGACCGAATGTTCGTGATTTGGGCTCTGAATTCCACTATTTTGGATTTAAAAGTAATTGGACAAATTAACTTCATCATAAATAAAATGTTAATTTTTAATACTTTGCAGAAAATTTTTTGCAGGCAATGACTGCCTGAAGTCTGGAAGCCATGGACGTCACCAAACACTGGGTTTCCTCCTTTGGGATGCTTTGCCAGGCCTATACTGCAGCTGACTTCAGTTGTTGCTTGTTTGTGGGTTTTTCTGTCTTAAGCATGTGAAATGTATGGTCGATGGGGTTGAGGTCTGGTGACTGACGCGGCCATTGCGGAATATTCCATTTCCGTGCCTTAAACTCCAGAGTTCCTTTTGCAGTAACCTGTGTTCAGCGTTTCTGTGCTGTGTACCTTGGCATGACCACTAAGCACAGAAATTGGTTCCTTACCCAGTCATAGACAGGTGGCAGCAGTGGAGAGGCAACGATGGAGCAAGTAATGTTGATTTCATAATTTTTCACAGAGCAAGTCTGTGGACTATAAAAATATAAACCAGGAAAATTTCCTTAAAGGAAACCGGTCATGTAAAAAAAAAAACGCTATTATCCTGCAGATATGAGGTTAATCTGCAGGTTAATAGCGTTCTGAAGCTGTCTGGCGTCCGCAATGAGAGCCCCACTGACAGGAAGAAATGAAATGACATTATTATTACATGACAGATTGCCTTTTATATATGAACAGTATCCAAGAAGTATCAAATTTGCAAATTGTCTCATCAGAGAGGAAGAGAACTAGAACTCTAGTGCCACCTATTGGAAGTAGCAATGTGTACCCTTTAACGAGCCTTGTCACATGACTTGGGATAAAAGCAAACCAGAATATCAATTTGCAGGCACTGTGTTTCGGGGGACTGCTCCTCATCTGTGTAAAGTATGAGATCTGGTTTGGCTGTGTGAGAAGCCTCTGACCGGGATCCAAGAAGTGTTGTTTCTCCTTGCGGAAAGTGAAATGCTGAGATGAGGAGATGATCCTGTGGGAAATATGCAAATTGTCTCTTCAGAGAGGAAGAGTACTAGAACTCTAGTGCCACCTATTTCTAGTGCCTGACAATTTGCATACTTGTTGGATCCCGATCAGACGCCTCTCACACAGCCAAACCAGATTTCACACTTTACACTGATGAAGGGCAGTACCTTGAAACACAGTATCTGCAAATTGAGATTCTGTTTTGGCTTTTATCCTAAGTCATGTGACAAGGCTCGTTAAAGGGTCGACAATGACTTTTAGGATTGCTACTTCCAATAGGTGGCACTAGAGTTCTAGTCCTCTTCCTCTCTGAAGAGACAATTTGCATATATGAACAGTGAAAGCCATAGTAGTAAGGGGTTTAATCTTGTGGCATGAATCACCAAATTTTACCAAATGTATGTAATCACTGCATAATAGTGCATAACAGTTTTACTGTCATACAAATAGTTTACATACCGGTAATTAAAAATGGATACCCAAAAAATTATGGACTAGGAGCGATCATAAAAATATTAATTTTTATTCATACAAATTGATAGAAATCAGTCAAATTTAATACATAATATAGCAAATAATGCAAGGAAAGAGGCAAAGTCTAGATCTCATATAGAGCAAGACCGGTGTTATAGGAATACAATTTAATCTTTTAACATTAATACAAGTAGATGTAATCAAATTGATCTCAAATTCATACATGCAAAGCTATAATACATAGCCTATTGATTTAATTGCTGAGATATTAATCCAACATACTAGTGTTCACATAGGGAGTGCGATTATCCCATATATATACATACAGTGCCTACAAGTAGTATTCAACCCCCTGCAGATTTAGCTGGTTTGATAAGATGCAAATAAGTTAGAGCCTTCAAACTGCAAACGAGAGTAGGATTTATTAACAGAAGCATAAATCTTACAAACTAAAAAGTTATGTTGCTCAGTTGAATTTTAATAAATTTTAAACATAAAAGTGTGGGTCAATTATTATACAACCCCTATGTTTAATATTTCGTGGAATAACCCTTGTTTGCAATTACAGCTAATAATCGTCTTTTATAAGACCTGATCAGGCCGGCACAGGTCTGTGGAGTTATCTTGGCCCACTCCTCCATGCAGATCTTCTCCAAGTTATCTAGGTTCTTTGGGTGTCTCATGTGGACTTTAATCTTGAGCTCCTTCCACAAGTTTTCAATTGGGTTAAGGTCAGGAGACTGACTAGGCCACTCCAACACCTTGACTTTTTCCCTCTTGAACCAGGCCTTGGTTTTCTTGGCTGTGTGCGTTGGGTCGTTGTCTTGTTGGAAGATGAAATTACGACCCATCTTAAGATCCTTGATGGAGGAGCGGAGGTTCTTGGCCAAAATCTCCAGGTAGGCCATGCTATCCATCCTCCCATGGATGCGGACCAGATGGCCAGGCCCCTTGGCTGAGAAACAGCCCCACAGCATGATGCTGCCACCACCATGCTTGACTGTAGGGATGGTATTCTTGGGGTCGTATGCAGTGCCATCCAGTCTCCAAACGTCACGTGTGTGGTTGACACCAAAGATCTCGATCTTGGTCTCATCAGACCATAGAACCTTGAACCAGTCTGTCTCAGAGTCCTCCAAGTGATCATAAGCAAACTGTAGACGAGCCTTGACATGACGCTTTGAAAGTAAAGGTACCTTACGGGCTCGTCTGGAACGGAGACCATTGCGGTGGAGTACGTTACTTATGGTATTGACTGAAACCAATGTCCCACTGCCATGAGATCTTCCCGGAGCTCCTTCCTTGTTGTCCTTGGGTTAGCCTTGACTCTTCGGACAAGCCTGGCCTCGGTACGGGAGGAAACTTTCAAAGGCTGTCCAGGCCGTGGAAGGCTAACAGTAGTTCCATAAGCCTTCCACTTACGGATGATGCTCCCAACAGTGGAGACAGGTAGGCCCAACTCCTTGGAAAGGGTTTTGTACCCCTTGCCAGCCTTGTGACCCTCCACGATCTTGTCTCTGATGGCCTTGGAATGCTCCTTTGTTTTTCCCATGTTGACCATGTATGAGTGCTGTTCACAAGTTTGGGGAGGGTCTTAAATAGTCAGAAAAGGCTGGCAAAAGAGATCATTAATCCACACATGTGAAGCTCATTATTCTTGGTGCCTGAACTACTTCTTAATACTTTAGGGGGACCAAACAGAATTCTTGTGGTTTGAGGGGTTGAATAATAAATGACACTCTGAATTAACTTTTAACGTTTTTTTAAAAAAAAAAATTATAAAATTTTTTTTTTGCTGCAGTGCATTTCCCACTTCCAGGCTGATCTACAGTACAAATGTTACAATGCCAAGTTAATTCCGCATGTGTCAACCAGCTAAATCTGCAGGGGGTTGAATACTACTTGTAGGCACTGTATATAGAAACAGTTCCACGGATATTTTCAGAAAGTGCTTAGTGCATTAAATTAATCCCATATTCATGAGATATATATATATATGTCATCAGAAAATACATGCCACCACCACAAATGAACACTATATAATGAGAAATAAAGTGCCTAGTGCAACTCAGCAAAATTCATTATAATAACCAAAGAAATAGCTAATCAAGTCAGGAAATAGAGGCATAGTCACTAACACGTGTAATCACCATGGTGGATAGCCTCAACATATATAGTCAAGCATGCCACAATCATATGTAGTATCCCACATACAGCAAATAGTAGTGCCAAGCAAAGCTTATTATAAATACATCCAACAGTGGAATATATAGTGAAATATATGCAACTACTTGCTATATGAGGGCAACCACAATTAGCTATCACCGAAATCGGTATAAGGCAAAAAGTTTAGCCATCCATCATAGTGAGTTATAATAACATACCTGACAATCCCCGAGGAAGCAACATAGCGAAACGCGCGTAGGGGTCCTTCAGCTCATATTGTGTAAGTTCTGGTGTCTGAATTTTCTATTTACTATCTCTTCATGTTTGTCATGTCTTCAAAAGTTATGGTCCTTGTTCCTGTGTGCATTTGCAAACATTAATCTGGCTTTTTTATGTTTCTTTTGGAGTAATGGCTTCTTCCTGGCCTTTCAGCCCATGTTGATACAGTACTCGTTTCACTGTGAATATTGACACAATATTACCAGCTTCCACCATCATCTTCACAAGGTCTTTTGCTTTTGTCCTTGGGTTGATATTCACATGTCGGATCAAAGCACGTTCATCTCTGGGACACAGAACACATCTCCTTCCTGAGCAGTAAGATGACTGGACATTCCCATCTTGTTGGTACTTGCATATAATTGTTTGTACAGATGAACGAGGCACCTTCAAGTATCTTGAAATTGTACTCAAGGATGAGCCAGACTTGTGCAAGACCACAATTCTCTTCCTGATATCTGGGCTGATTTCTTTAGACTTTCCCATGTTGCTACACAAAGAAGCAGTGTGTTTCAGGTGTGCATTAAATACATCCACAGGTGTGTCTCTAATTAACTCAGATGTTGCAAAAAAAACAGAAGCAATCTTAGTGTACTGTATGTAAACTTTTGACATTGCAGTAACTAATAAAAATGCCCTAAAACATTGTCTCTCTCTCATTATTCTGGTATTTGGCAAATGTTAATAATTATGGTAATCCTAATTGACCTAAAACAGGAAAGATTTATTCTTATTTCATGTCAGAAATTAAGAAAAAACATGCATATTGTGTGTTATTATATAGTGCATGTAAACTTCTGGTTTCAACTGTGTATTCTTGGAATTATTTACAAGTAATCCACATACTATATTACGCTACTTTAATGCTCTTACTTTTTCATATGAACATAGCATTTGTAACTGTGTGTTGTAGCATTATTTATAAGCATATAATCACCTTTGTCTACCATTTTACCATTCACATTTTTAACTCGTCAATATAAAAACTTAAGTAAATTGAAAATAGTTAGACTTGAGAGTCTCAGTGGTTGATACCCTTTTAATGCTAACTGAAAAGATGGTAACAAATTGCAGCTTTCGAGCTATCAGTTCTTCATCAGGCAAGACTAATACAAATCTGAGAATCACATATTTATACACGAAATGTGTGCTATTTTGTGATAAATATGATGATCTTCAGATGTTGTATTAGTCTATGCTGATGAAGAGACCTGAGTAGTCTCGAAAGCTTGCAATTTGTACCATCTTTTCATTAGCCATTAAAAGTATCAACCATGAGGACTTCAAGTTAAATATTTATTCATTACTGGCTAACACGGTACGAAATACACATCTTTCCTATAAGTAAATTGAGTTACACTGTATTATAAAGGCTCAGCTAAACTGTCAGGGATGTACAGTATCTCAAAAAAGTGAATACGCCCCTCACATTTTTAGAAATATTTTATTCTATCTTTTCATGGGACAACACTGAAGATATGACACTTCGATACATGTAAACATAGTCAGTGTACAGCTTGTATAAACACTGCAAATTTAGTGTGCCCTCTAAATAACTCAACACCAGCCATTAATGTCTAAAATGCTGGCAACAAAAGTGAGTACACCCCTAAGTGAAAATGGCCCAAATGTGCCCAATTAGCCATTTCTCCTCCCCGATGTCATGTGACTCATTAGTGTTTCAAAGTGTGAATGAGAAGTAGGTAAGGTAAATGTGGTGCTATTGCTCTCACACTCTCTCACACTGGTCACTGGAAAGTTTAACATGGCACCTGATGGCAAAGAAGTCTCTGAGGATCTTAAAAAAGAAATGTTGCTCTACATAAAGATGGCCTTGGTTTTATGATGATTGCCAACACCCGGAAACTGGGCTGCAGCACGGTGGCCAAGACCATACAGCGGTTTATCAAGACAGGATCCACTCAGAACTGACATCACCATGGTCGACCACAGAAGCTGAGTGCACAAACTCAACGTCCTATACAGAGGTTTTCTTGTCAGAATAGACGTATGAGTGCTGCAAGCACTGCTGCAGAGGTTAAAGTGGTGGGAGGTCAGCCTGTTAGTGCTCAGACCATAGGACACCTCACTTTGCATTAAATTTGTTTGCACGGTTGTCGACTGGATACACAACCAGCTGGCTGTTGGATGGCAAGTTTGTTTGATGAGTGCTGAAAAAAAACAATAAATTCTGATATTACTTTAATGGGATTGTTTGTCAAAAATTTTTTTTTACACGTTGCCCAGAATGGGTTAAAAATGAAAGAACCAATCATCAGGTCAATGCCATGTTGTTCCAGCAATGTTGCCTAATCCTCACTGGTCTCTATTTCACCATACAGCAATAAAAGCCTATGACATGTGACCACTGCAACCCAGTACTAACTGCAGTAGTGATCCAGTACAGTCAGTGACTGATGACAGCAGTCACTTGTCTCTGTGTCATGACATCATCATTGCAGCAAGAGGTAGAGACTGTTGGGAAGTGGCAGCATTAGAACAGGAGAAAGTGACATTTGTGAGGTACAGTTGCTTGCAAAAGTATTTACCCTTTGGCATTTTTCATGTTTTGTTACCTCACAACCTGGAATTTCACTGTTTCTTTTGAAGTTTATGTAATGAACATGCCTACAACTGTGAACATTTGGTTTTCTTTCTATTGTGAAGCAAACAACACAGTACAAAATAACTGAAAACTTTAGAGTGCATAACTATTCACCCCCTAAAGTCAGTACCTTGTAGAGCCTCCTTTTGAGGTAATTACAGCTGCAAGTCACTTTGAATAAGTCTCTATGAGTTTTCCACATCTTGCCACTGGAATTTTTGCCAATATCTTAAGGCAAAACTGTTACAGCTCATTCAAGTTAGATGGTTTCCTCTGGTGAGCAGCCATCTTCAAATCTGACCACAGATTCTCAATTAAGGTCTTGGCTTTGACAAGGACAGTCTAAAACCTCTCAAAACATTTGCATGTTTCCCCTTAAACCACTAGAATGTAGCTTTAGCAGTATGCTTTGGGTCATTATCTTGTTGAAAGGTGTCTCAAATCACTAACAGATGGAAACAGGTTTTGCTCATGAATATCCCTATATTTTGCACCATCCATCTTCCCCTTGGCTCAGACCATTTTCCCTGTGCCACAGCATGCTGCTCCCACCACCAATTTTCACTGTGGGGATGGTGTTCTTGGGGTGATGAGCTGTGTTGGTTTGGCACCAGACACAGCTTTTACCTTGGTGGCCAAAAAGTTACATTTTTTTTCCCATCTGTCCACAGCATCTTCCTCCATACATTGGTAAGGCTCCCACATGTCTTTTCGCAAACTGAAAATGAGCCTTACAAATTTGTATGTAAGTAAAAGCTTTTTACTGCCCACGCTTCCATAAAGGCCACCCCTATAGAGTGTATTGTGGTCGTATGGACAGATACTCGAGTTTATGCTTTGAACTCTGCAGGGTTATGTTTAGTATACGTGCTGCCTCTCTGATTACTGCCCTTCTTGCCTGGATTGAGAGTTTTTGAGGGCGGCCCTATTTTGGCAGGTTTGTTGTGCTACCATGTTCTTTCTATTTGATGATAATGGATTTGATGGTGCTCTGGCGGATCATTAGAGATTGGGATTTTTTTTTTATAACCCAACCCTAACTTGTTCTTCTCAACAACTTTGCCCATGACTTGTTTGGAGCTCTCCTTGGTCTTCATGGTGTTTGTGATGCCTCTTGCTTAATGGTGCTGCAGCCTCTGTGGCCGTAGAACCAGGGCCGCCATCAGGTTATCCCTGTATTACCTGTACATTGACACTATATACAGAGCTTCTGTGTATAATGTCACTGGTGATCACTCTATTACCTGTACACTTACACTATATATTATTTACAAAGCTTTTGTGTATAATGGCACTTATGGTAATATTAGTATTGCGTTTTTTATTAATGATCAGTATTGTAGTATTCGGTAACTATGTGGTGGTAATATGTGGTCTGGTAACAGTGTGGCGGTATTTGTTCCTTGGATGTAGTATTATTATGTCACTATGTGGTGGTAATATGTGGTCTGGTTATGGTGTGACGGTATTTGTCCCTGGTATGTGCTATTATTGGTAATTTTAAAATATGTGACACATTCCCTTAAAGAAAAATGAATAAAAATATACCTAAAAAGAGTATTGGATATTTTAAGAAATATTTAATAGGTTAGAGTAGAGTAGGGTGCTGCCATAAAAAGTCTAACTTGTAAAGGTTGGCGGCTTATAAAGTATTTTGGCCAAAACAAAAGCTGCTATGTATGTGATATGGTGTTAATGTGTGATTAGTGAGGAAGTGGATTTTTTCAAAGAGAGGGCTGTGGGACTGTGGAAGGTTCGAGGGGTGGAGGTGGAGCTGGGGTGGAGCTTGGGCAGAGTCTCAAGGGGGCCTGAAAATTTTGACAGTATGGGGCCTGAAATTCCTAGTGGCAGCCCTGTGTAGAACATGTGTACCTCGCCCATGGCTATGGCCCCACACCACATTACAAATGCATACAGCACAACAGCATCAACAAGAGCATCACTCATAAGATACCCCTTCTAGGCGGTCATAAATCTGAAAGACCCAATACCTGCAAATCAAAACATGTTAAAGGGAATCTGTCACCCCAATATTGCCATATCAGATAAAGATATGGCTGAATAGTGCGTCCCATAACAAAGCTACCTGGGCAAAGCATATAATCAGTACTTCCAAGGCAAGCAGTCATTTCCGGGCAAGGAAAGAGTAGCGCATGCGCTGTACTGATTATATGCTTTGCCCACTGTTGGGCAAAGCACACTGCCATGCGCCGGCCCAAATTTGAATTGCGCAATTGCGGGAAGCCGAACGCCATCTGTGGGATTCACAGACGGCGATACGCAACTGATGCCGAGGAGCTGGGGGGAGAGAGATAGAAAATGCCGCCCTCCTGACCTGACCACCGTGATTGACAGCGCAAAAACCGAAGTTTACAAAGGTATTTTGATATGAAAACGGGGGTATCAGGATATATGATATCTACCGTTAGCTTTGTTATGGGACGCACTATTTAGCCATATCTTTATCTGATATGGCAATATTCGGGTGACAGATTCCCTTTAATAGCATGTGACCCAGCGCACCAGTAATGACCTCATTAAGAAAAAATGGATACCTCTATTTTTGTGCAGTAATATGTGGCTGCATTTTTCTTAAACTGTATTATTGCAGAGAATAAATCAGAATATAAGTATACTAGTTGCAGATGTGATTAACCAAGACAAACCCAAAAAGAAATTTAAAGCACATCCCATTATGCTCAGGAGAATAATATACTATGGGTGTAACTCACAACTGCTGTAAGAAAGTATTTTCTAACATCTGGATGTTACTTTCATCTCTGGTCACACAGTAAAGTACAGTACTGAGGGGGCCTTTTTGCATTTATTTTCCTTGCTAACATCATAGGGTGTGAACAAATATGTGAGGCTGTTATGAAAATATATTTGTATCCAACCAGAGGTATAGTTCTTAATAATTGCGCATATTTCAATGATACTTGTATCAGTATGCTGCAAATATTGCCCCTATGATAAGTATACCATTGCATGTGACAAAGACAGAGCTCTGTTCAACCTGATTTTTCTGTCTCATAAATATAGTATCAAAACAAAAAAAATCCCATATTATATTTATTTAGGACAGCTTCTATCGGAGACCATAATCAGAACTTATTATACTGTTCTCAGTGAAAGTCTTGGGTGCATTTGTCTAAAAAATAAAAACTGAAACTGTTAAAGTAAAACCAGTTATGTTTATTAAAAAGTGGATATTACATAGCAATAAAAGACACGCGTCTGGAATTATTTTTATCAGGGTCCCAAGATGCATCAGAATGACCCAAGAGCGTCCACTGTGCATATCACAGACAGTGGGTGATATTCATCCTGATTGAAAGGGTTGGCTGAGCAATCAGAGATGTGACCTGGGGAACTTTCATAGCATATTACTGTACTATAACTGTAAGAAGACATGGCAGACTAAAAATCAAGACCAAAAAAAACCCCATAATATTAAGGGAGCCTCAGAATAAAATACAGGTGCTTCTCAAAGAATTAGAATATCATCAAAAAGTTAATTTATTTCAGTTCTTCAATACAAGTGAAACTCATATATTATATAGAGTCGTAACAAACAGAATGATCTATTTCAAGGGTCTATTTCTGTTAATGTTGATGATTATGGCTTACAGCCAATGAAAACCCAAAGGTCATTATCTCAGTAAATTAGAATAATTAACAAAAAACACCTGCAAAGGCTTCCTAAGGGTTTAAAAAGGTCCCTTAGTCTGTTTCAGTGGGCTCCACAATCATGGGGAAGACTGCTGACTTGACAGATGTCCAGAAGACAGTCACTGACACACTCCATAAGGAGGGTAAGCCACAAAAGTTCATTTCTAAAGAAGCTGGCTGTTCACAGAGTGCTGTATCCAAGCATATTAATGGAAAGTTGAGTGGAAGGAAAAGGTGTGATAGAAAAAGGTGCACAAGCAACCGGAATAACCACAGCCTTGAAAGGATTGTTAAGAAAATAATCACCACACTAAACTGAGGTGAGGACAGGGTATATCGATGTGAAGTACTCGCAAATGGTATTGAATGCAATTAAATCGTACTTACTCGCACTAACATTGGTGATGCAGTGTGCATAGAATACAAGTAGATTATCAGCTGTGGTGGTCAACTCACAGGTGGTGCTGCTGAAATAGTATATATGACCTGATCACTGCATTGTATTAAAATTAAAAAAATGCAGCATATATACTTAAAAAATGGACTTTGAGGTCATCAAACACTGCTAATTTGCACTTGTGTCGGTGGTACAGCGTGCTAGCGGGAGCCTTGTGGTATGGAGAATAATAGTCGGTAACCCAGTGATGCTGAGAATTGGGATTACCAGTAGTCAGGAAAGACACCGCAAGAAGTAGTGCGCAACCGCCCCTGCAGCTTTGTGACATCACACTAGCTCCTCGCCCGCCTGTCCTCAGCGTCGCTTCCAGCCGGAGCACGCGAGTTGCTGGCGTTCCTCTGTGCTTAGCAGCAGACTGTCCGAAGCACTGCTTCTTGCGGTGTCTTTCCTGACTGCTGGTAATCCCAATTAGAAATTAGAGTTACACATAGCGTAAATCACTATATAAGGCCAGAGAAACATGACTAACACAGAAGCAAAAACTTGGGTACCTGTACTGATATGGGTACAGTGTTGTGATACCTCCATAAGTGGGGACGCCCGTGCAGTGTTGTGAATTTCCCAGGGGTTCTCTGTCTTGGTGTTGCTTCTCTAATATTCCAGACGGATGATGTTTAAAAGCCTCTTGGTGATGATGTGAGTATACTGTATGTAGTTACTCTTTATATGTACTTAATCATTATATGTATTTAATCTTTATATGTACATTACCTTTGTATGTTAAAATATACAAAAGTATACGCACTCATACTATTCAATCATATTATTCCTTTAATTTTGTACTTCAAAATAAAATTGCGTTATATCGCAAGTAGTAGCCTTCTTTAAAGCCGTATCCGAACCTTAGTGTTAAAAACTTGGCAATACAGTGGTGAAAAAAAATCCAAAATGGCTCCATTTTCCGATACCCGCAGCGTCTCCATTTTTCATGATTTGGGGCTGGGTGAAGGCTTATTTTTTGCAAGCCAAGCTGACATTTTTATTGATACCATTTTGGTGTAGATACGATCCATGGGAGACTAGAAGCTGCACAGATCGCCTGTACAGTCATGGCCAAAAGTTTTGAGAATGACACAAATATTAATTTTTACAAAGTCTACTGCTTCACTTTTTCTAATGGCAATTTGCATATACTCCAGAATGTTATAAAGAGTGATCAGCTTAACAGCAATTACTTGCAAAGTCAATATTTGGCTAGAAAATGAACTTTATCCCCCAAAACACATTTCAACATCATTGCAGCCCTGCCTTAAAAGGACCAGCTAACCTCTTTTCAGTGATTACTCCATTAACACAGGTGTGGGTGTTGATGAGGACATGGCTGGAGATCA
The DNA here is from genome assembly GCA_033576555.1 of Oophaga sylvatica. NCBI lineage: Eukaryota > Metazoa > Chordata > Amphibia > Anura > Dendrobatidae > Oophaga > Oophaga sylvatica. The sequence continues at coordinate 120,635,524 of JARQOD010000005.1, read as the reverse complement.
ATCTGTCATGATTAAGTAAGAATGACACCACTGGACACTTTAAAAGGAGGCTGGTGCTTGGCATCATTGTTTCTCTTCTGTTAACCATGGTTATCTCTAAAGAAACACGTGCAGTCATCATTGCAATGCACAAAAATGGCCTAACAGGGAAGAGTATTGCAGCTAGAAAGATTGCACCTCAGTCAACAATCTATCGCATCATCAAGAACTTCAAGGAGAGAGGTTCCATTGTTGCCAAAAAGGCTTCAGGGCGCCCAAGAAAGACCAGCAAGCGCCAGGACCGTCTCTTAAAAGTGTTTCAGCTGCGGGATCGGGCTACCAGCAGTGCAGAGCTTGCTCAGGAATGGCAGCAGGCAGGTGTGAGTTCATCTGCACGCACTGTGAGACGGAGACTCTTGGAGCAAGGCCTGGTCTCAAGGAGGGCAGCAAAGAAGCCACTTCTCTCCAGAAAAAACATCATGGACAGACCGATATTCTGCAAAAGGTACAGGCAGTGGACTGCTGAGGACTGGGGTAAAGTTATTTTCTCTGATGAATCCCCTTTTCGATTGTTTGGGACATCAGGAAAACGCCTCATTAGGAGAAGACAAGGTGAGCGCTACCACTAGTCTTGTCTCATGCCAACTGTTAAGCATACTGAAACCATTCATGTGTGGGGTTGCTTCTCAGCCAAGGGAATCCGCTCTCTCACAGTCTTGCCTAAAAACACAGCCATGAATAAAGAATGGTACCAGAATGTCCTCCAAGAGCAACTTCTCCCAACCCTCCAAGAGCAGTTTGGCGATCAACAATGCCTTTTCCAGCATGATGGAGCACCTTGCCATAAAGCAAAGGTGATAACTAAATGGCTCAGGGAACAAAACATAGAGATTTTGGGTCCATGGCCTGGAAACTCCCCAGATCTTAATCCCATTGAGAACTTGTGGTCAATCATTAAGAGACGGGTGGACAAACAAAAACCTAAAAATTCTGACAAAATGAAAGCATTGATTGTGCAAGAATGGACTGCTATCAGTCAGGATTTGGTCCAGAAGTTGATTGAGAGCATGCCAGGGAGAATTGCAGAGGTCCTGAAGAAGAAGGGTCAACACTGCAAATATTGACTTGCTGCATTAACTCATTCTAACTGTCAATATAAGCTTTTGTTACTCATATGTTGACAATTATTATATTTCTGTCTGTGATAAAAACATCTGTCAAACACACATAAAAACCAGAGGGCAGCAGATCATGTGAAAATATAATATTTGTGTCATTCTCAAAACTTTTGGCCATGACTGTATGTACCACCGGGCGGTGCTCATAGCAATCTGGCTATAACAACCATAGAGGAGATCTCTGGTTGTCATGCCAACCCATCGGTGACCTGTGATCATGTGACGGGGTCACCGATGGGCAGGATTTCTGGCGCACTTGCCGGCAGCGCGAGTTAAATGCCGCTGTCAGATTGACAGCAGCATTTAACGGTATAATAATTATAGTGGATAACTCAGGAGACTTCTTGCATGGAACAAGACAACTACAGGACACAGTCTTATAAGTGGAAAAGTCTATATTATCACATGGTGATTCAAACAGGTGCAAAGCAAAGTTCAAGTCCACAACACTTGGTTTAGATAATAAATGCAGCTTAACAGTCTATAGGAAACTTCAGAGAGAAATGCAATCAAGCAGAGAGTCTATGAAGCACAGTTAAACTTGAGGATACTTGACACGACTAAGTCTTAGTTTAGTCCAAGCACAGGTAGGCAGTTCAAATGATATCTATAGCTCAACCAGGGAGGCCTGGGTGATAGTCTCAGTTTTAAGCAGCGCAGGGCTGCAACAGTTTACATGTCCAGCAAATGCAAATGGGAGTAACACAAGCAGCCAGATGAAGGAGGATTACTGGAAACCGATGTATGCAGCAGGAACTCAGAGCAGAGAAGCAGGATCATAAAACAGGTTTACAGGAGCAGATACAAAGCCAGTGAGCCACCAGAGGTCAGAAGCTGGATGCAAGGCAGAATACTCTAGCACAGACTAAAGGCTGGGGTGGAGTTATATAGCAGGAAGACACAGTGCACATGAGACCAAAGACACCATCTTGGAAAAGGGCAGTAATGCACAAAAGGTGATCAAAAATGTTCAGAGTCCTGACAAACGGGTTAACAGCAGCAGGTGGATTGTGATTCCACCCGCAGCTGTTAGAGGCACAAGTCAGCTGTTCAAAACAGCCAAGATGTGCCGGGAAAGATGTGGGCTCAGCGCCGGAGCTCACATTAAGGGGAGGGAGTCTGACATGGGAGTATTATTACGCCCAACGTAGGAAAAAGGTTAAAGTCCTGCACAATCCCATTACAGGGGACCTGTTAACTCTCTTGACAAACCTATTTTTGCAAACACCTTTGTAACCCATAATATAACAATTCTATGGCATTTTTTACAACTCTTCCTTATGCTGGTTCTCTGATACTCCTAATAGATATTTATGAATAAACTGACAAGTGGGTGTTATCACTTTTGCCAGATGGGGTGTGTTCCTACAGCTTGAAACTGTCCAATTAGTGTGGCCAGTGTCACCACATGAGTAAGGAAATGCCCTTTAGGCCTCTTTCAGATGTCAGTGTGTCTGGTACATGTGGTTAGAGTTTTCACACGTACTGGAGACACTTACCCATTTACCTGAATGTGTCTATGTGTGTCTGTGCACATGTGTGTTTCCATGGACTATGTGTGCTTGGGCAAAATATGCTGACATGTCCATTTTTTTAACAGCAGCATGGGCCGCAAACTGTCCTGCACACGCGCACACAGATGACACACGGATGACATCAAAGATCTGCGGTGAACTCAGTGACTTTTTCTCACGGTGCTGATGTCACCTCACTTCAGCCCAGCTGGGAACTCAGCCTCAGTGACCAGTTTTTCCGGTACTGGAAATATCAGGACGTGTGAAACCGGCCTTAGACAAGGAGAATGGTAACCGCTAGTTGTCAACTCATTCACAAGTTTCCAGGATGAATTTATGTAGCAATCCCCTGCACTGGTTGTGTCTTTCCTAAGTGGACTATTAACCCCTTTCTAACATCAGACGTACTATCCCTTCCAGGTGACCCGGGCCCGTATGACCGTGGACGGGATAGTACGATCCGCCACACAGCATCATCAGCGAAAAAATAAATAAGTTATAGCTTGCAGAATAAAGCAGTGCAAAAATAATTATTTTTTATATAAAATAGTTGTTATTGTATAAAAGCGCCAAAACATAAAAAAATTATATAAATGAGGTATCGCTGTAATCGTACTGATCTGAATAAAACCGCTTTATCAATTTTACCACACGCGGAACGGTATAAACGCCCCCCAAAAGAAATTCATGAATTGCTGGTTTTTGTTCATTCTGCCTCCCAAAAATCTTAATAAAAAGTGATCAAAAAATGTCATGTGCCCGAAAATGGTACCAATAAAAACGTCAACTCATCCTGCAAAGAATAAGACTTCAAATGACTCTGTGGGCCAAAATATGGAAAATTATAGCTCTCAAAATGTGGTGATGCAAAAACTATTTTTTGCAAAAAAAAGCATCTTTTAGCATGTGACAGCTATCAAACATATAAACCCAAATATAAAAACCCGCTATAAATAGTAAATCAAGCCCCCCCTTATCACTCACTTAGGTTGAAATAATAAAATTTTAAAAAATGTATTTATTTCTATTTTCCCATTAGGGTTAGGGCTAGGGTTAGGGTTGGGATTAGTGTTAGGACTAGGGTCATGTCTAGGGCTAGGGTTGGGATTAGGGTTAGGGGTGTGTTGGGGTTAGGGTTGGAGTTAGAATTGGGGTGTTTCCACTGTTTAGGCACATCAGGGATTCTCCAAACGCGACATGGCGTCCGATCTCAATTCAGTCAATTTTGCATTGAAAAAGTCAAACGGCGCTCCTTCCCTTCCGTGCTCTGCCGTGCATCGAAACAGTGGTTCCCCCCCACATATGGGGTATCAGCATACTCAGGACAAATTGCACAATAACTTTTGGGGTAAAATTTCTCATGTTACCCTTGGGAAAATAAAAAAATTGGACTTAAAATAATTTTTTTTGTGAAAAAAAGTTATATGTTCATTTTTTTTAAACATTCAAAAAATTCCTGTGAAGCACCTGAAGGGTGTCACGATCCACTTTTGGATCTGTGGCAGATTATGCTTTCCATGTTAAAACCTTTTTCCTTTCAGGCCATCGGGGGTTAATGTCAGTTTTTTCCCCCGGTGGCTGCTGGTGTAATTGCATTGCTTCTGACTTTTCAGGACAAGGCGGTGACCACTCCCTTTATCCTTTAAAAGGTCATCTGAGGCGTCAGCTGACTGTTGGTGATATTCCTGCTTTTTGGAGACCAACCAAGCTGGAGTCAGAAGCTTGCTGAGCGCAGTGGTACTTCTGCTATTTCCCTGATCTGGTGCCTTACTCTGCTGTGCGGTGCATTGCAGCAGAGAAAGCTAAGTTTAGTTGTTTAGTTGATTTAACCCCTAAGGTTGTATTTCCTTTCTTTTGTTGTTTTTGGGTAGTTTCCCTTTATTCCCTGTCTCACCTCCTGGGGAGGGAGTTGGGGGGTTTAGCTCAGGGCTAAACAGGAGACAGGGACAGGTCGATGGCTTGGGCCTCACTATATTCAAGTGTACCCCAAGGAAAGACAGGGCCCTTCCTTAGCTTTAGGGGCAGTTCAGGGGCCCAGGTTCCTCATCCCCTGTATTCGAACAAGTGTCCCGTGACATTATCACCAACCGACACTTTTTTTTTCTCTCTGGTGAGCCATGGCCCAATTGCAGGCCTTTGCCCAACTACTTCAGACCCTCACAGATGAGCTTAAGGTGCTGCGGGGTGAGGTGGTGCAGCAGTTACAGCAGTTGTGTTGTGAATGTTTTGGAAATGAATTCTGAGCAGAAGCTCCCTCTGGTGGTTACAAACAGTACTGAACCATTCAATGAGGATTGGCAATCAGGAGTTACAGACTGGCTTGATATAAGGGAGGTTCCCTCCCATCATTGTTGCCGGTGATCAATTGTTCTTGTCTCAACTGTGGTTCCTGGTTCACTTGGAAGCTTGCTGAATCTTGACTCTTCTTCTGCTTTCAGATAAGATATTTTCTGTTTTTGTTTTTGTGTTTACCATTTGCATACTTCTCTGCATTTCTGTGAGGTTAGCCAGGTTCCCCCCGGGGGCTTGGGCTCCTCTCAGTTCCGCTAGAGCCACTGTTATTTGTTCATTTGCCTTTTCCAGTTTTTTCAGTGGCTGCGGCTTAGTTTTGTTACACCATAACAGTATCGACGGCCAAACTGAAAATTGTATGGTACTCACAGAAGGGAAAAATAGTGTGGAAAGAAAAAAGTTGTCAGAGTTGTCAGAGATTTTTTTTTTTTTTTCCTGTTTCTTGCATTTTTTCCCTCTTATTCTCTGGGTGCTGAGGATTTTTTTTCTTTTCTCTCAATGGAGCTTGCACAGCTGTCTGGCCGTGTGGATCAGCTTGCCACTGAGGTTCGGAGTATTGCTGTCTATCTTGCTGGGTTGCCGGATGTGGAACCTAGGATTCCCATGCCAGATTTGTTTTTGGGAGATCGGGCCAAATTTCTGAATTTCAAAAATAACTGTAAGTTGTTTTTTGCCTTAAAACCTAAGTCCTCAGGGAACGCAGCACAGCAGGTTCAAATTGTCATCTCTCTCCTGCGCGGCGATCCTCAGGATTGGGCTTTTTCCCTGACACCTGGGGACCCTGTTTTGAGTGATGTTAAAGCATTTTTTCTGGCTCTGGGGTTATTGTACGATGAGCCTAATGTCACTGATCAAGCTGAAAGAACCTTGTTGGCATTAAATCAGGGGCTTGAGGACGCTGAGTTGTACTGTCAGAAATTCCGAAAATGGGCAGTCCTAACCAAATGGAATGATGATGCTTTGGCAGCCCTTTTTCGGAAGGGGCTGTCAGAGAATGTAAAAGATGTTATGGTGGGTTTCCCTGCTCCCTCTGGTCTCAATGATTCTATGTCATTAGCGATTCAAATTGACAGACGTTTGCGTGAGCGTAGAGGTATGCGTGGAATAGTGTTGCCTTGTGAGCCAGCTTCTGGACCCATGCAGTGTGATGGAGTGGCTTCTGGGGCACAGCGTCATGTGTTTCGAAAACGCAATGGGTTATGTTTCTATTGTGATGACGCCTCTCATGCTATTTCTGTCTGCCCTAAGCGGGGAAGACGTTTTGCACGCTCAGTTGTCTTGGGTAGTGTTCAGACTAAATTTCTGTTGACTGTTACCCTGATTTGCTCCCTGTACACATTTTCTGCTCAGGCTTTTGTTGATTCGGAAGCAGCTATTAACCTGATGGATTTTGATTTTGCCAAACGTTGTGGGTTTACCTTGATACCCCTACGGAAGTCTATTCCCCTACTGGGGATTGATTCTACCCCTTTGGCTGAGAATAAACCCCAGTTTTCTACTCAGGTGATAATGAGGGTTGAACCTGATCATCAGGAGAGTTGCAAATTTTTGGTACTGTATAATCTGCATGACATTATTGTACTAGGTTTCCCTTGGTAACAGTCTCAGAATCCTGTTTTGGATTGGAAATCTGTGTCTGTAACCAGTTGGGGCTGCCAATGTGTTAATGCCAACACTCCTGTTTTTTCTGCCTCTCCCCAGTCTCAGGATGTTCCTGACTTTTTGACTGATTTTTCTGATGTGTTTAGCGAAAGTAAATCTGCATCCTTGCCCCCCCATAGGAGCTATGACTGCGCTATTGAATTAGTGTCTGGTAGTAAATTCCCTAAAGGTCGCCTTTTTAACTTGTCTGTACCTGAACATGACGCTATGCGGTCTTATATCAAGGAGTCATTGGAGAAGGGTTATATCAGACCATCCTTTTCACCCTTGGGTGCCGGTTTTTTCTTTGTGGCCAAAAAGGATGGTTCATTAAGGCCGTGTATTGATTATCGTCTCTTGAACAAGATCACTGTGAAATATCAATATCTGTTACCCTTGATTTCTGACCTGTTTTCCAGGGTGAAAAGTGCTACTTGGTTTACCAAGCTTGACCTCAGGGGGGCGTATAACCTTATTCGCATTAAGCACGGGGATGAATGGAAGACAGCGTTTAATACCCCAGAGGGGCATTTTGAGTACCTAGTGATGCCCTTTGGGCTCACTAATGCTCCTTCCGTCTTCCAGTCCTTCATGAATGACATTTTCAGGGTTTTTGTGGATAAATTTCTGATTGTTTATTTGGATGATATCTTGATTTTTTCCAATGACTGGGACTCTCATGTGAAACATGTTCGGACTTTGTTCCAGATTTTGAGAGAGAATGCTCTGTATGTGAAGGGATCAAAGTGTTTTTTGGCCTACAGAGGATCTCATTTCTGGGATTCATTTTGTCTCCATCTGTTATTGAAATGGACCCGGTCAAGGTTCAGGCCATCTGTGATTGGGTCCAACCTACTTCATTAAAGGCTCTTCAGAGATTCTTGGGTTTTGCCAATTTTTATCGTAAATTTATTGGTAATTTCTCTGTTATTGGTAAACCATTGACTGATTTGACCAAAAAGGGTTCTGATTAGTGTTGAGCATTCCGATACCGCAAGTATCGGGTATCGGCCGATATTCGCTGTATCGGAATTCCGATACTTAGTTCCAATATTTTTCATATATCGTATACCGGAATCGGAAGTTCCCATAATTCTTTGAGAGGCAATGTGATTTTAGTCAGCCAATGAGGAATCTTATGAAGTGTGGGCACATCCTGTAATGCTGCGGTCATCTTAACTAATGGCATGGCTGTGATTGGCTGCTGAAATGATGTCAGAATGCACTATAAAAGGCGCCGCCGCCATTTTAGCGTCACTGTGCTGTGAACTCAGTTAGGGAAAGAACGCTGCTCTGCTGACTCTGAGGGACAGTTAGAGATTGCGATTTAGTGTACTGTGCTTTAGGCAGGCTAGTTTACCACCGGCTGTGTAAAGCTTCCTTTTGCCTGCAGTGTTGTTTTAACAGCTCTGCAAGGTGTGTGTGAGTGCAGGTGACGCTGCAGTTTGCTCTGTATGCAACGCTGTCTGTAGGCATCTGCACGTGTCACTCACAGACTATTTTTTTTTTTCTTCAGTGTAATTCTTGCTGCTCCATGTAATTGAAATAATAGTGTGACGCGCTTCCATCCGTATCCAATACATTGGTTGCAAACACTATAGAAGTCCACGAAGGAGCCTTTCACAGCAAGTGAACAGTTGTGTTTCAGTGTTCACTGCAGTCTGTGTTTTTTTTTGTTTTTTTTTGAGTGCAGATCACGCTCCAGTTACTTCAACTACCGCTGCGTGTACTCTGCTGAGCGTCTGTCACTGGCTCATCCTTGTAATTTTTCAAAAATTGCTGCTGCTTTCTTCTATTTAAAATTTACAAAAATATATTAGTGTGACGCTCTTCCATCAAAATACAATACATTGCTTGCAAACATAATAGAAGTCCACAAAAAGGCCTTTCACAGCAAGTGAACAGTTGTGTTTCAGTGTGCACTCTAGTCTGAGCTTTAATTTTTTTTGTAGGAGTGTAGATCCCGCTCCACTTACTTCAACCACCGCAGCGTGTACTCTGCTGAGTGTCTGTCACTGGCTCATCCTTGTAATTTTTCAAAAATTGCTGCTGCTTTCTTCTATTTAAAATTTACAAAAATATATTAGTGTGATGCTCTTTCATCAAAATACAATACATTGCTTGCAAACATAATAGAAGTCCACAAAAAGGCCTTTCACAGCAAGTGAACAGTTGTGTTTCAGTGTTCACTCTAGTCTGAGCTTTAATTTTTTTGTAGGAGTGTAGATCCCGCTCCACTTACTTCAACCACCGCAGCGTGTACTCTGCTGAGCGTCTGTCACTGGCTCATCCTTGTAATTTTTCAAAAATTGCTGCTGCTTTCTTCTATTTAAAATTTACAAAAATCTATTAGTGTGACGCTCTTCCATCAAAATACAATACATTGCTTGCAAACATAATAGAAGTCCACAAAAAGGCCTTTCACAGCAAGTGAACAGTTGTGTTTCAGTGTTCACTCTAGTCTGAGCTTTAATTTTTTTGTAGGAGTGTAGATCCCGCTCCACTTACTTCAACCACCGCAGCGTGTACTCTGCTGAGTGTCTGTCACTGGCTCATCCTTGTAATTTTTCAAAAATTGCTGCTGCTTTCTTCTATTTAAAATTTACAAAAATATATTAGTGTGATGCTCTTCCATCAAAATACAATACATTGCTTGCAAACATAATAGAAGTCCACAAAAAGGCCTTTCACAGCAAGTGAACAGTTGTGTTTCAGTGTTCACTCTAGTCTGAGCTTTAATTTTTTTGTAGGAGTGTAGATCCCGCTCCACTTACTTCAACCACCGCAGCGTGTACTCTGCTGAGTGTCTGTCACTGGCTCATCCTTGTAATTTTTCAAAAATTGCTGCTGCTTTCTTCTATTTAAAATTTACAAAAATATATTAGTGTGATGCTCTTCCATCAAAATACAATACATTGCTTGCAAACATAATAGAAGTCCACAAAAAGGCCTTTCACAGCAAGTGAACAGTTGTGTTTCAGTGTTCACTCTAGTCTGAGCTTTAATTTTTTTGTAGGAGTGTAGATCCCGCTCCACTTACTTCAACCACCGCAGCGTGTACTCTGCTGAGTGTCTGTCACTGTCTCATCCTTGTAATTTTTCAAAAATTGCTGCTGCTTTCTTCTATTTAAAATTTACAAAAATCTATTAGTGTGACGCTCTTCTATCAAAATACAATACATTGCTTGCAAACATAATAGAAGTCCACAATAAGGCCTTTCACAGCAAGTGAACAGTTGTGTTTCAGTGTTCACTCTAGTCTGAGCTTTAATTTTTTTGTAGGAGTGTAGATCCCGCTCCACTTACTTCAACCACCGCAGCGTGTACTCTGCTGAACGTCTGTCACTGGCTCATCCTTGTAATTTTTCAAAAATTGCTGCTGCTTTCTTCTATTTAAAATTTACAAAAATCTATTAGTGTGACGCTCTTCCAGAGGACAGCGTTACCAAGGTGTACACCATAGTGATGGAAAATCTAGTTAATTTTGTTGATTAGTTCACCATGAACTAGTTCACTGAAAAGATTAGTTCAAAAGATTAGTTCATTTAGTTCATTTAGTTCAGTTTTTCTCCACCCTATCCTGTGAGGAGCTGACAGGAAATGCATCATGTGACCTCTGAACTAAATGAACTAGATGAACTGCTGAACAAAATGTTCTATTGAGAATGACTCAGGACAGCCTAGTTCAATCTGATGCCTCTCACTGAGCCCAGCAGTGCCACATAATGATTGTGTATGAGGGGGCTGAGAAGCAGTTCAGCATCCACCATTTTAAGAACAGAACAGGGGTCAGTGTTAAAGATTTTAGCAAGACTGATCTTCTAGGCTAGAGGCATGAACTACACACAGAAACACTCTCTCTTATACACACATATGAGCTGTGTCTGTGTACTGTGTGTGCAATTTCATTTTTTATTAATAATATTATTATTACTGCTATATTTGTATTTGATGTGTGGTATGCCTTGGAGGTGCTGGCTTGCCCTGCTGCCAGTGTATTATCTGAGCGCGTCTTTAGTGCTGCAGGTGGTGTACTAACAGACCGTCGCATGCGACTATCCTCAGACAATGTAGACCGGCTTATTTTTCTGAAAATGAACAAGGCATAGATCTCACCTGAATTTGCCTGTCCGTTTTCAGATTAAATAACTGTTTGCCAACGTTTTCCAAGTCTCCTGTTATGTTCATCTTTCTACCACCTGAACTCTACTCCCTGGGCTACAACACTGCCAGTCACAGGGGAATGATCATTTACAAAACAAAATGTTATCCCCAACAAATAGTAGCGCAACGACTCCAGTGCCCACTTTATCGCCAGGCACTCTCTCTCTACAATGCTGTCTCTGTTTTTTGATGGAGTAAGTTTTCGACTCAGGAAACTAATGGGATGCTCCTCCCCGTTAATCTCCAGTCCTGAGACAACACGGCACCCATACCTACCTCTGACGCATCAGTCTGGACAATGAATTCTCTTTTGAACTCGGGTGTGCTCAAAACTGGTGACCCACACAGTGGCCCTTTTATTGCCCCTGTTGATGACCCTTGCTGATTTATTAACCGGCTACACCAGATCCATGGGTATTCTCTCAAACTGGACCTCTAAAATTTTTAATGGCACCAAGGGACTCACTAAATGAGGCTGAGGACTGTGTACCTGGCGCATGCGACAAGAGTTACAATACCGTTTAACTTCTTGATAGACCCCCTGCCAGTAAAACCGTTGTATAATTCTGTGTAGGGTTTTCTTTTGGCACAAATGTCACCCTAGTACATGCGCATGCGCTAAGTCCATTACCAACCTCCGATATGACTGCGGTAGCAGCAATTGTTAAAAAATTTCAACATGTATTTTATAAACCTGATACAGCAAATCTTGGTTCAGCTCTAATTGTTGAAATACTGTAGCTTCCCCGGGGTGTTGGGGTTCCCCATTGACAACCAGTAAATTTTCATGGGCTAGACTCAACGTAGGGGCCGTGGAGTTGCGCCTTAACAAATTTGTCACCTGTCACATTTAAGTATTACAATTCAGGTCCCGGTGTCAAATCTTCCATCTCCCCAACTAACACTTCGATAGGAGAGGGGTTTTCCTACTCCACCGAAGGCAAAGGTAATACTGCCCACTGCACACATGTGTTATGCATAGTGAGACTGATAGTAGCCAACAAAGTAGCTAACAAAGGCCACTTGTGATGGCCCTATCAGCGTAGGACCAATGCTACTCAAAAGATCTGCCATGATCCTGGACAAAATCTTGATATAATGGTCAATGAGTGAGAATGTACGATAGGATCCAGGCAGATGTGAATGTTTGTTTGGTTTTAGTAGCAACTTCATGTGTGACATGTTTGAATGGCTGGGCAACCCTCCTGTCTCCAATATATGATTGAAGGTGCGTACCAATATGGACGGGATATCCTCACTCAATAATTTAAATAATTTGGCTGTAAACCCGTCAGGTCCTGGAGCTTTCCCGTATTTAAAGTAACTTATCGCCGCTGTCACTTCCGTCACCTCAATTTGTTTTTTTAAAAGAGAAGCTGATAGTTTGTGATGGATGGTAACCGTATTCCATCTACAAAGGTGTTACCCTCCGCACTATCCGTATGTTCCACCTTATATAAGTCTGAGTAGTATTCTTGTAGAATGGTGTTTATAGTTCGAGGGTCTGTGTTCATGATCCCATGTTTATTCGTTAACGCTGTAATATGTTGATGACGAATGTGATTTCCTTTCGCTAGTCGTGCTAATAGTCTCCCTCATTTGCTACCATAACGATATACATCGGCTCTATAATTGTTATTACTGCTTGTCTCTCGTCGATATACCCATACGTGTAAGTCAGCCTTAGCCTGCTTACATCTATTTTTAACCTGTGTTGATGAACTTGTCTTGTTTGCCGTGTACCTATCGCGTAATATCCTGCTAGCCTGCGATTAGTTTGTCGCGATCTTCTTTTTTAGCGTTGTCTGATAACCTATTAGTTTCCCGCGCATTACTCCCTTCCCTGCTGCCCATAAAAGTTCCGGCCTATCCCTAGTATCTCCATTATCCCTTACATATTAAAAACACCATTGCTTCACGTGATGTCGAAACTTCTCATCCATTAACAAATAGGTCGGGAAGCGCCAAGTTTGGTTTGGCCCCATCTGCACCATATCTGGCAGGGTCACTGATACGGGCGCGTGGTCATATTTAGCGACGTTGTGCACATCTGCCTCTTCCACTCCCCTTAATAGCTCGTGTGCTAGCAATATATAATCTATTCTGGACCAAGAGTCATGTGGCGCCGAATAGAATTAATATTCACTGCCATCTGGGTTCAGGTGTGTCAAAATGTCTACAAAGTTACTCGTGTCTAGCAAGGGTTATTATAAACGTGTGTCATGTGATCGCACATTCATTCGCATGGACCTACAGTTCTTCACTGTTTAGATTCACCATATTTAAGTCACCACCATGGGTGGTTTTAATGCTCTCCTATCGGCCTGATATGCTTGGATACCTGGGATAAATTCAGGAACGTCTCCAAACTCCCTACTCACATGTCAGCGCAGGAACCGTAAGAGGGAACGTGCTTGTTTTGTTGCGCATAGGTGGAGTTTTATACAGTAAATGATTACTGCTGTCTTATTTTTTGCGTCCCAAGGGCAGAATAAGTCTGCATAACGTTACATTTTACAGACACTCATATAATAGACACACGCTACCCTAACCGTGACACAAGGAAGGTATTGTTGCCGGATAAAGCCGCCATTTTAGCGTCACTGTGCTGTTAATTCTGTTTGGGACAGAACGCTGCTCTGCTGACTCTGAGGGACAGTTAGAGATTGCGATTTTGTGTACTGTGCTTTAGGCAGGCTACTTTACCAACCGCTGTGTACATCTTCCTTTTGCCTTGCAGTGTTTTTTTCACAGCTCTGCAAGGTGTGTGTGTGAGTGCAGGTGACATGCTGCAGTTTGCTCGGCATACAACGCTGTATGTAGGCATCTGCACATGTCACTCTCACACTTTTTTTTTTTCTTTAGTGTAATTCTTGCTGCTCAATTCAATTGAAATTATAGTGTGACGTGCTTCCATCCGTATCCAATACATTGGTTGAAAACACTGTAGAAGGACACAAAAAGCCCTTTCACAGCTAAGACTTGTGTTCACTGTAGTCTGAGATTTTAATTTATTCAATTTTGATCACGCTCAAGTTACTTCTTCAAGCAATGCTGCTTGTACTCTGCTGAACGTGTCTTACTGCCTCATCCTTGTCATTTTTCTCTAATTGGTGTACATGTACATCAAAGTAGTCTTCATTTTGATTGAAATCCAAGCAGGTACCCGGACACTGTATGGCTGCTTTTATACGGTGGACTGGCTCCAACATTCAATAACACTTAAGATGCAATCGGGCACCTTGTCAAGGCCCAATCCTCTTCTCCCTCTGATATAATAATAATAATAATAATAATCTTTATTTATATAGCGCCAACATATTCCGCAGCGCTTTACACTTTAACAGTTTCAAAACACAAGTCATAGGTAACAACGTTAACAATACAATAATTAAAGTAAAATAAGCCGACCCTGCTCGTGAGAGCTTACAATCTACAATGAGGTGGGGGAGATACAAAGTACAGGTGTGTATATATAATGGTGCATTTCCAATGATGGTCCAGCCATCTTGAGGGAGTGAGGCATGGATGGAGATAGTGAATGGGCTCCACATACACACTTAAACATAGAACGACTTTGGTTATTGAATGTGATAGGCCACTCTGAACAAATGTGTTTTGAGGGAGCGCCTGAAACCAGGCAAATTGTGGATAGTCCTAATTTCTTGTGGTACAGCATTCAAGAGGATTTGCGCAGCGCGGGAGAAGTCTTGTAGTCGGGAGTGGGAGGTACGGATTACTGCAGAGGTTAGTCGAAAGTCATTTGCAGAGCGCAGCAGTCGGTTAGGCCGATAGATAGAAATGAGGGAGGAGATGTAGGGGGGTGCTGCACTGTGGAGAGCTTTGTGGGTGAGAACCAGTACTTTGAATTGGATCCTATAATGAATGTGCAGCCAGTGTAAGGACTGGCGAAGAGCGGACGCGTCCGAGTACCGATTAGCCAGATGGATGACCCTGGCTGCTGCATTAAGGATGGACTGGAGAGGGGATAGTCAAGTAATGGGGAGGCCAAGTAATAGAGCATTGCAGTAGTCCAGGCGGGAGTGGATCAATGCTACAGTGAGGGTTTTTGTTGTTTCCATGGTGAGAAAAGGGCGGATTCTAGAGATGTTCTTTAGGTGTGTAGACGTTAAATATCTAACAAACAGGTCATGCTGGAGAGACTTGCACCTACTGCCACTCAGGGTCTTCAGCTCCTTTGTGAGAAACTAATGTTTGGCCAGCCAGTATATCAAATAAAGTTCATGAGAAATGGGAACTGTGGTTGGCTTCACTTTTGGTACTGGCTGGGTGCTAATACCAAACCATGGTGTGGCATTCAATGGATATTCCTGGCTGGTTGGAGACAACCTCATTCCCACAGAAAAGTACCTGAAAGCTAAGGAGATGGTGGCCTCTCTCAACATGAAGGAGTTTGCTCGTTGTCTAGGAGACCGACCACCCCTGCTGTGTACCTTGTCAACGTTGTGTTGAAGCTTGCAAGGATTAAGAAGAGGTTACAGTGGTAAGTCTGGTTTTTACTAAATATCCTGCTGTGTATTATAGTTTTTATGTTTTAAAAAAAAATTATCTTAGGAATGTTAAATAAATTTGTTATTTTTTTGGTTAAATACAATGTATGTTATGAATGTTAAATAATTTTTTTTGGGTTTTTTATAAAATAAAATGTATGTTATGAATGTTAAATAACTTTTTTTTTTTTTTTTCAGGTATTTGATCTACCGTAGCTAGTTGCTGATCGTTGACTCTACACCCCTCTCCCAGAATGTTACTCGGGTTATGGGGAGAAAATCACCGCTATTCCAGACTGATTTAATGTTAATGTGTCTGGCTCTTACACAGCACACAGCACTTGATGTTAGTTTATCTTTTTCCTAAATTATTTGTTACACTGCCCTTCTCACATTTTATTTTCACTTTTTTTTTTAAGCACAAGTTTTTTTACACTTCCTTGTTCTGTAAGTAGGCTTAATGGTTAAATGTTTTATACAAGTTTTTTTACACTTCCTTGTTCTGTAAATAGGCTTAATGGTTAAATGTTTTATACAAGTTTTTTTACACTTCCTTGTTCTGTAAGTAGGCTTAATGGTTAAATGTTTTATACTAGATGTAAATATGTAACATGTAAATTTTAGATTAAGATTTTGCAAATTAGTAGGTCCACACCATCAGGCTCTTTCGTCCCCTCTCCCTCAGAGTAGCGGTAATATATCGGACCCCAGGCTCGCCCACACAGTTCCTTGACCACTTCTCTGCCTGGCTGCCGCACTTTCATGTCCTCAGAAGTACCAACCCTTATCCTTGGAGACTTAAACATCCCCATTAACAGCCCTACTTCCACACTCAAAACACATTTGTTCAGAGCGGCCTATCACATTCACTAATCAAAGTCATTCTATGTGTAACTGTGTGTGTGTGTAGCCCATTCACTATCTCCATCCATCCCTCACTCCCTGAAAATGGCTGGACCATCATTGTAAATACACCATTGTATATAAACAACTGTACTTTGGAGCTCCCCCTCCTCATTGTAGATTGTAAGCTCTCACGAGCAGGGGCGCCTTATATTGCTTTAATTATTGTATTGTTAACGTTGTCACTTATGACTTGTGTTATGAAACTGTTCAACTGTACAGCGCTGCGGAATCTGTTGGCGCTATATAAAGATTATTATAGTAGAGGCCCACTCAGTAGTGGTGAAGTGAACGGCGCAAATTGCGAGTTGATTGCGACTGATGCAGCTGATACTCCATTACTGCTGGCTGCTGCTCACACAACCGCTACAACATATGTAACGTGGAATTCCACCTGCTGGGTACGTCACATATGATGCGATGTTCAGGAAGGCAAAATCTGCGTTGCAGAGCTGCAATGCGAGATCTGGCCATGGTGGAACGTCGCAAGTTAGCGCACTGTAGGCGGACCTTGTGCAGCAGTGAATCAAGATCCGGATAGTCCCTCAAAAAACTGTGGACGACAAAGTTTAGCACATGTGCCAGACATGGTATGTGAGTGACGTTGCCTAGGCCCAGACCTGCCACCAGATTTCGGCCATTGTCACACACTACCAAGCCTGGCTGGAGATTTGCTGCCAAAATACACATGTCGCTCTCTTGCTTTATGGCATTCCAGAGCTCCAGCACTGTGTGGCTTTGATTCCCCATGGAAATTAATTTCAGGATGGCCTGTTGACGTTTGGCCACGTCTGTCCTCATATCGGTCAACAGGCTCGCTGTCTGGGTGTTATGTTTGACACCAATCTCTCCTTCACCTCCCATATACAATCTGTTGCCCGCTATTGCCGCCTACACCTAAAGAACATCTCTCCCCAATCCAAGACTTCTCCCGCGCTGCGCCAATACTGTGGAATGCTGTACCCCAAGAAATTAGAACTATCCACAATTTGCATGTTATTGGGCGCTCACTCAAAACACATTTCTTCAAGGTCTTCCCTCTTCTAGTGTATCCTCACCCATCCCTGTAGACTCTGAGCCCTTGCGGGCAGGGTCCTCTCTCCTTCTGTACTTGTGTGTGCCTTGTATTGCTCATGTTTACTGTACTTGTCTATACTTGCCCCTCTTCACATGTAAAGCGCCATGGAATAAATGGCGCTATAAAAATCAATAATAATAATAGCGGCCTATCACCTTCACTAATCAAAGTCATTCTATGTGTAAGTGTGTGTGTTTGTAGCCCATTCACTATCTCCATCCATCCCTCACTCCCTCAAAATGGCTGTGACATCATTCTAAATATACCATTGTATATAAACACCTGTACTTTGTATCTCCCCCACATATTTGTAAATTGTAAGCTCTCACGAGCGTGTGCAGATTATATTGCTTTCATTATTGTATTGGTAACGTTGTTAGTTATGACTTGTGTTCGGAAACTGTTAAACTGTAAAGCGCTGCGTAATCTGTTGGCGCTATATAACTAAAGATTCTTATTAAGCGTTCACGGGTCCATGTGGAGGTAGACCGTGACGGCTCCTGCAACGATGTTTCTGAGGAAATGGAGAAGGAGGAGTCAATGTGTACAGACTTGATTCCCGCAATCCTTGTAGTTGCCTGAACACGTACAGCGCCACTCGCAAGATCTGTACCCGGCTCCACAACATTAACCCAATGGGCAGTAAGGGAAAGGTATCATCCCTGGCCATGGGTACTGGTCCACGCAGCGGTGGTCAGGTGGACATTGCTACTGACGGAGTTTAGTAGCGCATGTTTAATTTTAACCTCAACAACATGGTTTTGCAGACCAGGGACGGCTTGCCTGCTGAAATAAAATCAGCTTGGCACATTGTATTGTGGGACTGCTAATGCCATTAAGTTCCGTAAACTGTCAATCTCCACCAGCCTGAATGACAGCATTTCAAGGGACAGGAGTTTTGCAATGCCAGCATTCAGAGCCTGTGCTCGTGGATGGTTTGCCGAGATTGGGCCTACACCCGATACGCCACAACCTGACACCCACAGATAAACAAGCCATAAAATCTCTGAAAGATAACCCCAACATTATTATTAAACCAGCAGATAAGGGGGGTGCTATCTTTATTATGAATAAGACACAATCTATTGCCGAAATTCATAGACAACTGTGAGTTAACCTAACCTACAGACAACTAAATTGTGACCCTACATTTTACATCTGTCAAAAAATTGATCGTATCCTGACAAAACATCTTTAATTGATCACCATAGACTGTAAGACTATGACATTCCTTAATATTCAATACCCCATCACCCCTGTTTTCTACACACTCACAAAAATCAACAAAAAACTACATTATCCACCCGCATACCCTAGAGGGATAATTCTCCGTGTTCTACAGTATCACCCAAATGTTTAACATGTTGCCTAATTCCTATGTTAATATATATTCTTCACCCTATGTATATATTGTATATATTATACATTGTCATTGACTGTAAATTTTTCTATCTCTTCCAGCGACTATTTGATAAAGGCCACTGCGTTGCCCAAAACGTCAGTCAGTCGTCTCATAGCTATTTTCTTTTTTCACATCAAGTGTGCAATAAAATTTTCAAATTTAACCATGACATATGCAGTTAAACTTGTGCTGTGATTCTCTATAGACTGTACATCTTCAGTGTGTCTTTGTAACTCAACTACGTGTTTTCTACGCACTATTTTAGACATATTTGTGGTATTGAGGTTACTGACACTTTACCTCTTTTTACTTTTTGATTACACAGCTTGCATTTGACATAGCAAATATCATCTGCAAGTGTGTTAAAAAAGGACCACGCAGTGCAAGTCCTGGGAGCGTCCGTTTAGACTTTTGGAAGAGAAATCCGAACAGGTGCCAAAATGGAGGCTACAGGCAACAGAGTATGCAGCCTAACTCTCCCTCCTGTTTGTACCGTTGGGGCAATCGCTTCCTCAGAGCTGCTATCACCACCTTCCTGTTCCTCACGCCATGTTGGGTCTTGGACCTCATCATCTCCACTAACTTCTTACAACACCTGCTGCTGTTGGGTGGTCTGGCCACCACCATGCTCAACAGAAACTGGCACCTGAGTCTCATCATCATCAGATGCGTTCTGTGGTGTGCTGACCATCGGCACTGTCTCAATCGCCTCTTCAGATTCAGAGAGACACAGCTGTTGCGCATCACTGCATACTCCCTCTTCTTCACATTCCAGAATGCTGCTTGGCTGGGCCCCTGTTTGCAAACCAACAGATTCTGAGAACAGAAGCAGAGACTCAGCTGGCTCCTGTACAGAACTCTCTGACTGACTGGGCAATTTGGCAGGCGGTGAAGAGACAGATGGTTGCTCAACAGTGCTGTGGTCCTGAGAGGAGGTGGAAGCAATTGAAGTCGATGCATTGGACCCTGGGCTCCAACACCACCAGTTGTTGCCTGTAAGTGCTGTTAGCACAGTCAACACTTGCTCCTGTGTTACTGGTGTTGAGTAATGGCAGCTGTTCCCCTGCTGTGTGTACGACAAAAAGTCATGCTGCCTCCACCCTGTCCTCCTCTCATCCCTGGGCTCCAACACCGCCAGTTGTTGCTCGGAAGTAATTGGCACGGGTACTGACTCATGCCCACCCTGGTTACAGCACGACAGCTGTTTCCTGGCAGTGTCAACGTAAATTAGCCTGAAGTTGTCATGTCATGTTGCATTCCGGTTATCCGACTCTATGGTGCCTGCAGTTTAGGTGATTCCTATGTGTGCTGTGGGATATGTAAATAAAGGCTCTTTCCGTTGTGAAAATAGGACAAGCACCCACTGTAGGACTGTGTGATTCGGTAACTGCAGACGGCTTGCGGCCTGTCAACTTACATTTTCATGGGTGCCTTATGGTACCCGTCCGCGTTCCAGTACCGTCAGCTAGTTCTCCGCAGTGCCTTTGGCCTAGGTGCCTCCATCTCGGTATCCGAGTTCCAGCAACGTCTGCTGGTCCTTGGTAGTGCTTTGGAGCACAGGTACCTCCTGCTTAGTAACCGTGTCCCAGTAACGTCAGCTGGTCCTCGGTTGTGCCATTGGCTCTTTTCCTTCTGCTGCCCCTCCGGGTTCCAGCACAGTCAGCTGGTCCTCGTTACTTGCATTGGCTCTTGTACCTTATGCTACCGTCCGGGTTGCAGTAACGTCAACTGGTTCTCGGAAGTTAGACGACCCTAAAGACCACCCCGAAGAAGATGACGACCCCAAGGACGACAAGCATCAAGCCAACCAGCCTGAACACCATCACAAAGAAGAAATATAAGATTACCCAGAAGAAGATCACCAACAGGAAAAATAAGGTTACGACAAACTACAAGATACAGAACAAGAGACAGAAGAACAATAAGCAGAAGATCAAAAAGCAGAAGAACATGAAGTATAAGACCAAAATGAAGAGCAAAATATATGCTCTAAATTTAAGCAGAAGAAGACTAAGCAGTGTATGGGGGTGAGTCCGTTCCTCCTCGTGGTGCCCCTGGAAACTGCCTGCTGCTGCAGGCTAAACTGAACACGGACAAATACTGTTGTAATTTAAATCTTTTGTGACAGCAAGAACGGAAGGATGAAAAATTCATACTTTGACAGATTACAAGTACAGGAATCTCTGTCACAAATAAGAATATGATGAAGAAGATGAAGAGGAAGAAGATGAAAATGTAGAATATGAAGAAGAATAATAGTTTAATAAGAACAATATGAGTAATGTTAACAAAAAGATGAATAACAAGAAGTTTACGAAGAAGATAAAGAAGGTGAAGATGAAGAATAATTTTATGACAAAGATGATGCTGCTGAAGATTATGAAGGAGAAAGTGTGTCAAAAGTTAAAAAGGTGAAGAGCATGGAAGTTGTGAAACATACATATTTGCCAAAATAGAAAAAAGGTTAACAACATTGTCAATTTGTTAGTCAATCCAAACGTATTTCCAAAAAAAAAATTTTAATGCTATTCCATTGGATTGGGTTAAACATGTATGCCTTTAATGTCTCCTCAACCTCCCCCAATACATTCTACATTACTCTTTGTTGTTTTCCTTCATGTACAATTAACCAACAAGGCAAGAATGGGTTTTTTTTAATTCCGATATTTTGTTCCCATAGACTTACATGGGACTTCCGGTATCGGTATCGGGTATCGCCGATATTTTTATGGTATCGGCGATACCATTCGATTCCGATACTTTTGGATATCGGAAAGTATCGCTCAACCTAGTTCTGATGTGGTGAATTGGCCTCCTGAGGCAGTCTCTGCGTTTCAGGAACTTAAGCAGAGATTCACTTCTGCTCCTGTTCTACGGCAGCCTGATGTTTCTCTGTCATTTCAGGTGGAGGTTGATGCCTCTGAAATTGGGGCAGGTGCCGTTTTGTCCCAAAGAGATCCTGAGACCTCTAAAAGTAACCCTTGTGCCTTTTTCTCTCGAAAATTTTCTCCAACTGAAAGTAATTATGACGTGGGTAATCGGGAGTTATTGGCCATGAAGTGGGCTTTTGAAGAGTGGAGACATTGGCTGGAGGGAGCCAAACATCAGGTGGTGGTCCTCACGGACCATAAGAATCTGGTTTATCTGGAATCAGCCAAGCGACTTAATCCTAGACAGGCCAGGTGGGCCTTGTTTTTCACACGTTTTAATTTTGTGGTTTCCTTTCTTCCTGGCACTAAGAATGTTAAGGCGGATGCCCTCTCGAGGAGTTTCCTTGCGGACTCTCCTGAGTTATCTGATCCTGCTGTTATTTTGAAAGAGGGTGTAGTTCTTTCCGCCATCTCGCCCAATTTGAGACTGGCTCTGGAAGGGTGTCAGGAGGATAAACTGAGCGCTGCCCTATTGGTAAATTGTTTGTCCTAGACCGGTGGAAAAAGAGTGTGATGTCTGAGATTCATTGTTCCGCGTTGGCCGGTCATCCCGGAATTTTTGGTACCAGAGACTTGGTGAGTCGGTCCTTTTGGTGGCCTACTTTGTCTCGTGACGTCAGGGAATTTGTGCAGTCCTGTGGGACTTGCTCTCGCTCCAAGCCTTGCTCTCGCTCTAGTGGTTTGTTGATGCCATTGCCTGTGCCCAAGAGACCATGGACCCATATCTCTATGGATTTTATTTCCGACCTCCCTGTTTCTCAGAGAATGACCGTTATCTGGGTGATTTGTGATAGGTTTTCCAAGATGATACATCTTGTGCCATTACCTAAGTTGCCTTCCTCCTCCGAATTGGTGCCTTTGTTCCTTCAGCACGTGGCTCGGTTGCACAGCATTCCTGAGAACATTGTGTCTGACAGAGGAGTCCAGTTTGTTTCCAGATTTTGGAGGACTTTTTGTTTTAAACTTGGTGTTCAGTTGTCTTTCTCCTCTGCTTTTCATCCTCAGACCAATGGACAAACTGAGAGAACAAACCAGACATTGGAGACTTATCTGAGATGCTTTGTGTCTGCTGATTAAGATGACTGGGTCTCTTTTTTGCCTTTGGCTGAGTTTGCTCTTAATAATAGGGCTAGCTCTGCCACTTTGATGTCTCCATTTTTTCTGCAATTTTGGGTTTCACCCTCGATTTTCTTCGGGACAGACGGAGGCTTCTGTCTGTCCGGGTGTTGACTCTGTTGTGGAGCGTATGCAGCAGATTTGGGACCAGCTAGTGGAGAGGTTGTCCCTCTCTCAGGAGAAGGCCCAGCGGTTTGCCAACCGGCATAGGACTGATGGTCCTCGGTTTAAATTGGGGGACTTGGTCTGGTTGTCCTCAAGAAATATCCCTATGAGAGTTGCATCTCCTAAGTTTAAGCCTAGGTTCATTGGACCTTATAAGATCATGGAGATTCTTAATCCTGTTTCCTTTCGTTTACTTCTTCCAGGGACATTTAAGATCCATAACGTGTTCCACAAGTCCTTATTGAAGAGGTTTGTCGAGCCAGTGGTCCCTATGGCTGTGCATCCTGACCCTGTTTTGGTTGAGGGCAATCTGGAGTATGTGGTTGAGAAAATATTGGATTCTCGTTTTTTCTAGATGGAAACTCCAGTATTTGGTTAAGTGGAGAGGTTATGGTCAGGAGGACAATTCTTTGGTGTTTGCTTCGGACATCCATGCTAGGAGACTGATCCGTGCGTATCACCGAGCTCATCCTGACCGACCTGGTTGCACAAATGAGGGTTCGGTGACCCCTCCTCAAGGGGGGGTACTGTTGTGAATGTTTTGGAAATGAATTCTGAGCAGAAGCTCCCTCTGGTGGTTACAAACAGTACTGAACCATTCAATGAGGATTGGCAATCAGGAGTTACAGACTGGCTTGATATAAGGGAGGTTCCCTCCCACCATGGTTGCCGGTGATCAATTGTTCTTGTCTCAACTGTGGTTACTGGTTCACTTGGAAGCTTGCTGAGTCTTGCCTCTTCTTCTGCTTTCAGATAAGATATTTTCTGTTTTGTTTTTGTGCTTACCATTTGCATATTTCTCTGCATTTCTGTGAGGTTAGTCAGGTTCCCCACCGGGGGGCTTGTGCTCCTCTCAGTTCCGCTGGAGCCACTGTTATTTGTTCATTTGCCTTTTCCAGTTTTTTTTTTTCTCGTCACAACCTGAGAGATAACTACACCTAAAGGCAGAAAGATGAAAGCTATCTGCCCCGGAGCAGATCCTCAAAGAAAATAGGAAGCCCCCAAACATATAATGGCGGTTAGACAAGATGACACAAACATAGGCAGAAAATAGATTGAGCAAACGCTGGGGCCACAAGCTGACTAAATAGGATAGGAAAGGAGAGATTACTTTCTGCAACCCAGAAAACCCTACAAAAATCCAACAATTCTGATTACAAAAATACTGAGATCACACGATCTCGCCACCCGCTAAATCAGATCTCAGTGTGAACAAAACCAAGCTGCAGCCGCTGAAAAAACAGGAAAAAGCAAATGAGCAAATAACAGTGGCTGCAGATAAACTGTGAGGAGCACAGGCCCAGGAGGGGACCTGGCTGACCTCCACAAAAGTGCAGAAAACAATGCAAAAAGCAAGCACAAAAAGAAAAGCAAAAAATATCTTATCTGAAAGCAGGAGATGCAGGCAAGACTCCAGCAAACTTCCAAATGAACCAGGAACCACAATTGAGACAAGAACAATTGATCACCGGCAACCATCATGGGAGGGAACCTCCCTTATATCAGACCAGTCAGTGAACCCAGATTGCCATTCTTCGCTGAAAGGTTCCGTACTGTCTGTAACCACCAGAGGGAGCCTCTGCTCAGAAACCATCTCTAGCACATTCATAACAGTACCCCCCCCTGAGGAGGGGTCACCGAACCCTCACTTGTGCAACCAGGCCGATCAGGATGAGCTCGGTGATAGGCACAGATCAGTCTCCTAGCATGGATGTCCGAAGCAAACACCCAAGAATTGTCCTCCTGACCATAACCTCTCCACTTAACCAAATACTGGAGTTTCTGTCTAGAAAAACGAGAATCCAATATTTTCTCAACCACATACTCCAGATTGCCCTCAACCAAAACAGGGTCAGGAGGCGCAGCCATAGGAACCACTGGCTCGACAAACCTCTTCAATAAGGACTTGTGGAACACGTTATGGTTCTTAAATGTCCCTGGAAGAAGCAAACGGAAGAAAACAGGATTAAGAATCTCCATGATCTTATAAGGTCCAATGAACCTGGGCTTAAACTTTGGAGATGCAACCCTCATAGGGATATTTCTTGAGGACAACCAAACCAAGTCCCCCACTTTAAACCGAGGACCATCAGTCCTATTCCGGTTGGCAAACCGTTGGGCCTTCTCCTGAGAGAGAGACAACCTCTCCACTACCTGGTCCCAAATCTGCTGCATTCGCTCCACAACAAAGTCAAACACCGGACAGACAGAAGCCTCCGCCTGTCCCGAAGAAAATCGAGGGTGAAACCCAAAATTGCAGAAAAATGGAGACATCAAGGTGGCAGAGCTAGCCCTATTATTAAGAGCAAACTCAGCCAAAGGCAAAAAAGAGACCCAGTCATCTTGATCAGCAGACACAAAACATCTCAAATAAGTCTCCAAGGTCTGGTTTGTTCTCTCGGTTTGTCCATTGGTCTGAGGATGAAATGCAGAGGAGAAAGATAATTGAGCACCAAATTTGGAACAAAATGTCCTCCAAAATCTAGAAACAAACTGGACTCCTCTGTCAGACACAATGTTCTCCGGAATGACATGTAACCGAACCACGTGCTGAAGGAACAAAGGCACCAATTCGGAGGAGGAAGGTAACTTAGGTAATGGCACAAGATGTATCATCTTGGAAAACCTATCACAGATTACCCAGATAACGGTCATTCTCTGAGAAACAGGGAGGTTGGAAATAAAATCCATAGAGATATGGGTCCATGGCCTCTTGGGCACAGGTAATGGCATTAACAAACCACTAGAGCGAGAGCAAGGCTTGGAGCGAGAGCAAGTCCCACAGGACTGCACAAATTCCCTGACGTCACGAGACAAAGTAGGCCACCAAAAGGACCGACTCACCAAATCTCTGGTACCAAAAATCCCGGGATGACCAGCCAATGCGGAACAATGAATCTCAGACATCACACTCTTCTTCCACTGGTCTGGGACAAACAATTTCCCAATAGGGCAGCGCTCAGGTTTATTCTCCTGACACCCTTCCAAGGCCAGTCTCAAATTGGGCGAGATGGCGGAAAGAACTACACCCTCTTTCAAAATAACAGTAGGATCAGATAACTCAGGAGAGTCCGCAAAGAAACTCCTCGAGAGGACATCCGCCTTAACATTCTTAGTGCCAGGAAGAAAAGAAACCACAAAATTAAAACGTGTGAAAAACAAGGCCCACCTGGCCTGTCTAGGATTAAGTCGCTTGGCTGATTCGAGATAAACCAGATTCTTATGGTCCGTGAGGACCACCACCTGATGATTGGCTCCTTCCAGCCAATGTCTCCACTCTTCAAAGGCCCACTTCATGGCCAATAACTCCTGATTACCCATGTCAGAATTACGTTCAGTTGGAGAAAATTTTAGAGAGAAAAAGGGACAAAGGTTACTCTTAGAGGTCTCTGGATCTCTTTGGGACAAAATGGTACCTGCCCCAATTTCAGAGGCATCAACCTCCACCTGAAACGGTAGAGAAACATCAGGCTGCCGTAGAACAGGAGCAGAAGTGAATCTCTGCTTAAGTTCCTGAAACGCAGAGACTGCCTCAGGAGGCCAATTCACCACATCGGAACCTTTTTGGTCAAATCAGTCAATGGTTTAACAATACCGGAGAAATTACCAATAAATTTACGATAAAAATTGGCAAAACCCAAAAATCTCTGAAGAGCCTTTAATGAAGTAGGTTGGACCCAATCACAGATGGCCTGAACCTTGACCTGGTCCATTTCAATAACAGACGGAGACAAAATGAATCCCAGAAATGAGACCTTCTGTACGCCAAAAAGACACTTTGATCCCTTCACATACAGTGCATTCTCTCTCAAAATCTGGAACACAGTCCGAACATGTTTCACATGAGAGTCCCAGTCATTGGAAAAAATCAAGATATCATCCAAATAAACAATCAGAAATTTATCCACAAAATCCCTGAAAATATTCATGAAGGATTGGAAGACGGAAGGAGCATTAGTGAGCCCAACGAGCATCACTAGGTACTCAAAATGCCCTTCTGGGGTATTAAACGCCGTCTTCCATTCATCCCGTGCTTAATGCGAATAAGGTTATACGCCCCCCTGAGGTCAAGCTTGGTAAACCAACTAGCACTTTTCACCCTGGAAAACAGGTCAGAAATCAAGGGTAACGGATATTGATACTTCACAGAGATCTTATTCAAGAGACGATAATCAATACACGGCCTCAATGAACCATCCTTTTTGGCCACAAAGAAAAAACCGGCACCCAAGGGTGAAGAGGATGGTTTGATATGACCCTTCTCCAATGACTCCTTGATATAAGATCGCATAGCATCGTGTTCAGGTACAGACAAGTTAAAGAGGCGACCTTTAGGAAATTTACCACCAGGCACTAATTCAATAGCGCAATCGTAGCTCCTGTGAGGGGGCAAAGATGCAGATTTACTTTCACTAAATACATCCGAAAAATCAGTCAAAAAGTCAGGAACATCCTGAGACTTGGGAGAGGCAGAAAAAACAGGAGTGTCGGCATTAACACATTGGCAGCCCAACTGGTCACAGACACAGATTTCCAATCCAAAACAGGATTATGAGACTGTAACCAAGGGAAACCTAGTACAATAATGTCATGCAGATTATACAGCACCAGAAATTTGCAACTCTCCTGATGATCTGGTTCAACCCTCATTATCACCTGAGTAGAAAACTGGGGTTTATTCCGCGCCAAAGGTGTAGAATCAATGCCCAGTAGGGGAATAGACTTCCGCAGGGGTATCATGGGAAACCCACAACGTTTGGCAAAGTCAAAATCCATCAGGTTAATAGCTGCTCCTGAATCAACAAAAGCCTGAGCAGAAAATGTGGACAGGGAGCAAATCAGGGTAACAGTCAACAGAAATTTAGTCTGAACACTACCCAAGACAACTGAGCTTGCAAAACGTCTTCTCCGCTTAGGGCAGACTGAAATAGCATGAGAGGCATCACCACAGTAGAAACATAACCCATTGCGCTTTCGAAACTCATGACGCTGTGCCCCAGAAGTCACTCTATCACACTGCATGGGCTCAGATGCTGGCTCACAAGGCAACACTATCTCACGCATACCTCTGCGCTCACGCAAACGTCTGTCAATTTGAATAGCCAATGACATAGAATCATTGAGACCAGAGGGAGCAGGGAATCCCACCATAACATCCTTTACATTCTGACAGCCCCTTCCGAAAAAGGGCTGCCAAAGCATCATCATTCCATTTGGTCAGGACTGCCCACTTTCGGAATTTCTGACAGTACAACTCAGCGTCTTCAAGACCCTGATTTAATGCCAACAAGGTTTTTTCAGCTTGATCAGTGACATTAGGTTCATCGTACAATAACCCCAGAGCCAGAAAAAATGCATCAATATCATTCAAAACAGGATCCCCAGGTGTTAGGGAAAAAGCCCAATCCTGAGGATCGCCGCGCAGGAGAGAGATGACAATTTGAACCTGCTGTGCTGCGTTACCTGAGGACTTAGGCTTTAAGGCAAAAAACAACTTACAGTTATTTTTGAAATTCAGAAATTTAGCCCGATCCCCCAAAAACAAATCTGGCATGGGAATCCTAGGTTCCACAACCGGCAACCTAGCAAGATAGGTAGCAATACTCCGAACCTCAGTGGCAAGCTGATCCACACAGCCAGAAAACTGTGCAAACTCCATTGAAAGAAAAAAAAATCCTTCTCAGCACCCAGAGAAAAAGAGGGAAAAAATGCGACAGAAAAAAAAAAAAAAAAATCTCTGACAACTTTTTTCTTTCCACACTATTTTTCCCTTCTGTGAGTGCCATATAATTTTCAGTTATGGCCGGTGATGCTGTTGTGTTTCGGTAGCTGAGGAGGACAGGAACAACAGCAGGGCAGCAGAACACCTGAGATGTTGGTTGCAGATTCCTAAACTAACGACACAACTAGAGGTAGCCGTGGAGCGTTCCTATGTTGATCCTAGACGCCTCGTCACCAGAGGAGCCTCTGCTCAGAAACCATCTCTAGCACATTCATAACAGGACTCGTCATGAAGAATCCCTGTCATGCTGCGTCTTGGAGGGTATGCCAATAGCCATCGTTTTTAGGCCTCCCTTGGTTGAGAACACACAACCCGGTCATAGATTGGCATTCCAGGGAAGTAGTCTGCTGGGGTCAGTCGTGTGAGGGCTGCTGCCCGGGGCTACTATCTCTGGCCATCTTTCTACAACCATCCCCTTCTTCTCCAGTGGGGCAGCAGAGGTGCTGCCAAGGAGTAGGGGCAAGTCCCAACCCTCACCACTAGCCAACCCTGTGAGTTGGAGCCCTCTTAGGAGGGGTCAGGGGAGGGTGGTGGTATCCTCAGAGAATTGTGTGAGTGTGGTGACGCTGGGGGATGCCTGTTGTCATTCCTCGAAGAGTTCACCATTTTGTGGCAAACGTGTGTATGGCAATAAACGTTCAGGTCCGGACATGTGTGTGAACGAGTATGGATGGGTGTCCACCAAAAACACCCGGTGGAAGTGTGCTGCTGGAGTCTGAAGTTCTCGGGTGATCGGGCCGTATCGAGTGTCAGCTATTCTTGGCCAGGGGACTTACCAGCTGGAGTTACCCCCAGTAAATAACTCATTCCCCAGGTCGTTGCTCTGGAGATTTGTGGCACCTCCGGAGCATACGTTATTGCCACTTCCATCAGTCTGCGTTTTCCATAATCCTGAGTCAGGTGACTGCTGGAGTGAACTCTGGTGGATCGAGGCGTCCTCACCGTAGTTGTTTCCAATGAGGTGCGGTGTTGAGGGTCCAAAGGCCCCTCATTAGAAGGGGGTACTGTCACGATCCACTTTTGGATCTGTGGCAGATTATGCTTTCCATGATAAAACCTTTTTCATTTCAGGCCATCGGGGGTTAATGTCAGTCTTTTCCCCCAGTGGCTGCTGGTGTAATTGCATTGCTTCTGACTTTTCAGGAGAAGGCGGTGACCACTCCCTTCATCCTTTAAAAGGTCATCTGAGGCTCAGCTGACTGTTGGTGATATTTCTGCTTTTTGGAGACCAACCAAGCTGGAGTCAGGAGCTTGCTGAGCGCAGTGGTACTTCTGCTATTTCCCTGATCTGGTGCCTTACTCTGCTGTGCTGTGCATTGCAGCAGAGAAAGCTAAGTTTTAGTTGTTTAGTTGATTTAACCCCTAAGGTTCTGTCTTCCTTCCTTTTGGTGTTTTTGGGTAGTTCCCTTTATTCCCTGTCTCACCTCCTGGTGAGGGGGTTGAGGGGTTTAGCTCAGGGCTAAACAGGAGACAGGGACAGGTCGGTGGCTTGGGCCTAACTACCTTCAAGTGTACCCCCAAATTAAGGAAAGACAGGGCCCTCCCTTAGCCTTAGGGGCAGGTCAGGGGCCCAGGTTCCTCGTCCCCTGTATTCCTACAACTGCCCCGTGATAAAGGGTTAATAAACCTCTTAAATGTGGTTTTGAGCACCTTGAGGGGTGCATTTTTTAGAACGGTATCACTTTTGAGTATTTTCTATCATATAGACCCCTCAAAGTGACTTCAAATGTGATGTGGTCCCCCCCAAAAAATGGTGTTGTAAAAATGAGAAATCGCTTGTTAACTTTAACCCTTATAACTTCCCAATAAAAAAAAATGTTGGTTCCAAAATTGTGCTGATGTAAAGTAGACATGTGGGAAATATTACTTATTAACCCCTTCCCGACCCATGACGCCACGTAGGCGTCATGAAAGTCAGTGCCAATCCGACCCATGACGCCTATGTGGCGTCATGAAAGGATCGCGTCCCTGCGGGCCGGGTGACCGGGGTCACTGAAAGGTCACCCGACCCGCCGGCACAGGACCCTTTGTGCTTCACCACAGGGGGGTTGGCTTAACCCCCCCGTGGCCAAGATCGCTCTGATTGGCTGTTAAAAGTGAAACAGCCAATCAGAGCAATCTGTAATATTCACCAATATAATTGGTGAAATATTACAATCCAGCCATGGCCGATGCTGCAATAGCATCTGCCATGGCTGGACACCGAGCCCTGACCCCCCCACACGGATTCACGGCGGCGATCGGCCGCCGCCACCGAAAGATGGCAGCGGTCGGTGACCGCCGTCACTAAAAGCTCCCCTCGTCCTGGCCTCCGCTGCCCCCACCTTCCGATCCCCCCCCTCACTTCCGACCCCCATACTCACCTCTCCCGGTCCACCGATGTCCCTGGATCCTTCCCGGCGGCTGCCCGGGATTCTTCATGGGCGCCGCCATCTTGGAAAATGGCGGGCGCATGCGCAGTGCGCCCGCCGGCCGGCGCATGCGCAGTGCGCCCTGCATAGTCAAAAAATTTATTTTGATCACTGTGATAAACTGTCACAGTGATCAAAATAAAAAAAAGTAAGTGACCCCCCTGTCATAGGTAAGGGACAAATAATAAAGAATTTTTTTTTTTTTTTACCTATTAGGCCCTGTGCACACGTTGTGGATTTTGCTGCGGATCCACAGCTGATTTCGCTGCTGATCCGCAGCTGATTTCGCTGCTGATCCGCAGCGGATTTCGCTGCTGATCCGCAGCTGATTTCGCTGCTGATCCGCAGCTGATTTAGCTGCTGACCGCAGCATTCGCCACGCAGCTGATTTCGCTGCTGATCCGCAGCGGATTTCGCTGCTGATCCGCAGCTGATTTCGCTGCTGATCCGCAGCTGATTTCGCTGCGGATCCGCAGCGGATTTGGCGCTGCGGATTCACAGCAGATCCAGAAACCATGTACAGTACAATGCAAATAAATGGTAAAAAAAAAACGCTGTGCACATGCTGCAGATTTTTCAGCGCAGATTTGCTGCGGTTTTAAATCCACAGCATGTCAATTCTTTCTGCGGATTCCGCAGCGATTTTACACCTATTCCATTATAGGCGTAAAACCGCAGAGAAAAACCGCAGCAAATCCGCGCTAAATACGCAGGTAAAAGGCGGGTCGTTTTACCTGCGGATTTTAGAAAAATCCGCAAGTGAATCCGCAACGTGTGCACGGGGCCTTAGGGTCAGGCTGGGTTCATATTGCATTATGGCAGTCCGTTAGATGGACTGCGTTTCAACCGCGGTATAACCGGTGTAACGCAGTCCGTTAACGCTGCCATTCACCCCATTTGTGTGCGCATCGCAACGCATGCCATGAAGCGGCATGCGTTCGCGACGTGTCGTAATTCAGTGACGGAGCCTTGGACGCAGGCTGCAGCGTCTGGGCTCCATCACCGCTAGCACAGATGAATCATCGCTGATTCCTCTGCACTAGCGGTATAGCATAACGCGATCGCGTTATGCTATACCGTTACCAGCCGGTCAACGCTACGTGTTGAACGGCTGGTAAAACGCAATATGAACCCAGCCTTAGGGTTAGAACTAGGGTTAGGGTTAGAACTAGGGTAAGGGTTGGAATTAGGGTTAGGGTTGGAATTAGGGTTAGGGTTGGGATTAGGGTTAGGGTTGGGATAAGCGTTAGGGGTGTTTTGGGGTTAGGGTTGGGATTAGGGTTAGGCTTGTGGTTAGGTTTATGGTTAGAGTTGGGATTAGGGTTAGGGGTGTGTTGGGGTTAGGGTTATGGTTAGGGTTTGTATTAGGGTTAGGGGTGTGTAGGGGTTAGGGTTGGAGTTAGAATTGAGGGGTTTCCACTATTTAGGTACATCAGGGGGTCTTCATACGCGACATGGCGCCACCATTGATTCCTGCAAATTTTGCGTTCAAAAAGTCAAACAGTGCTCCCTTTATTCCAAGCCCCGACGTGTGCCCAAACAGTGGTTTACCCCCACATATGGGGTATCAGCGTACTCGGGAAAAATTGCACAACAACTTTGGGGGTCTAATTTCTCCTGTTACTGTTGGGAAAAAGAAATTGGGGACTAAAAAATTTATTTTTGTGGAAAAAAAATGATTTTTTATTTTCACGGCTCTGCGTTATAAACTTCTGTAAAGAACTTGGGGGTTCAAAGTGCTCACCACACATCTAGATAAGTTCCTTGCAGGGTCTAGTTTCCAAAATGGGGTCACTTGTGGGGAGTTTATACTGTTTAGGCACATCAGGGACTCTGCAAACGTAACATGACGCCCGCAGACCATTCCATCAAGTCGGCATTTCAAAACGTCACTACTTCCCTTCCGAGCCCCGAAGTGTGCCCATACAGTAGTTTTCTCCCACATATGGGATATCAGCGTACTCAGGACAAATTGGACAACAACTTTTGAGGTCTAATTTCTCCTGTTACCCTTGGGAAAATAAAAAAATTGGGGACTAAAAGATCATGTTTGTGGAAAAAATATGATTTTTTTATTTTCATGGCCCAGCGTTATAAACTTCTGTGTAGCCCTTGGGGGTTCAAAGTGCTCACTACACATCTAGATAAGCTCCTTGGGGGGTCTAGTTTCCAAAATGGGGTCACTTGTGGGGGGGTTCTACTGTTTAGGCATATCAGGGGCTCTGCAAACGCAACATGACGCCCACAGAACATTTCAACAAGTCTGCATTCCAAAATGGCGCTCCTTCCCTTCTGTGCTCTCCCATGTGCCAAAACAGTGGTTCCCCCCCACATATGGGGTACCAGTGTACTCAGGACAAACTGTACAACAACTTTTGTGGTCCAATTTCTCCTGTTACCCTTGTGAAAATAAAAATTGCGGGTTAAAAAAATCAGTTTTTGAGGAAAAAAATGATTTTTTATTTTCACGGCTCTGCATTACAAACTTCTGTGAAGCACGTGGGGGTTCAAGGTGCTCACCACACATCTAGTTAAGTTCCTTGAGGGGTCTAGTTTACAAAATGTGGTCACTTGTGGGGGGTTTCTACTGTTTAGGCACATCAGGGGCTCTGCCCGCCCGCAGACCATTCCATCAAGTCGACATTTCAAAGCGTCACTACATCCCTTCCAAGCCCTGACGTGTGCCCAAACAGTGGTTCTCCCCCACATGTGAGGTACTAGCGTACTTAGGACAAATTAGACAACAACTTTTGTGGTCCAATTTCTCCTGTAACCATTGTGAAAATAAAAAATATGGGGCTAAATAATCATTTTTTGAGAAAAAAAAATGATTTTTTATTTTCACGACTCTGCGTTATAAACTTTTGTGAAGCACCTGGGGGTTCAAAGTGCTCACTGTGCATCTGCATAAGTTTCTTAGGGGGTCTAGTTTCCAAAATGGGGTCATTTGTGGGGGAGCTCCAAAGTTTAGGCATACAGGGGCTCTCCAAACATGACATGGTGTCCGCTAACGACTGGAGCTAATTTTCCATTCAAAAAGTCAAATGGCGCTCCTTCCCTTCTGAGCCCTGCCGTGCGCCCAAACAGTGTTTTATGACCACATATGAGGTATCTGTGTACTCAGGAGAAATTGCTCAACAAATTTTAGGATCCAATTTATACTGTTGCCCATATGAAAATGAAAAAACTGAGGCTAAAAGAAAATTTTTGTGAAAAAAAAAGTACTTTCTTTTTTTTACGGATCAATTTGTGAAGCACCTGGGGGTTCAAAGTGCTCACTCTGCATCTAGATAAGTTCCTTGGGGGGTCTAGTTTCCAAAATGGGGTCACTTGTGGGGGAGCTCCAATGTTTAGGCACACAGGGACTCTCCAAATGCGACATGGCATCCGCTAAATATTCCAGCATATTTTCCATTCAAAAAGTCAAATGGCGCTCCTTCCCTTCTGAGCCCTGCCGTGCACCCAAACAGTGGTTTATGACCACATATGAGGTATCGGTGTACTCAGGAGAAATTGCCCAACAAATTTTAGGATCCATTTTATACTGTTGCTCATGTGAAAATGAAAAAACTGAGGCTAAAAGAAAATTTTTGTGAAAAAAAAAGTACTTTTTTTTTTTACGGATCAATTTGTGAAGCACCTGGGGTTCAAAGTGCTCACTCTGCATCTAGATAAGTTCCTTGGGGGGTCTAGTTTCCAAAATGGGGTCACTTGTGGGGGAGTTCCAATGTTTAGGCACACAGGGACTCTCCAAATGCGACATGGCAACCGCTAAATATTCCAGCATATTTTCCATTCAAAAAGTCAAATGGCGCTCCTTCCCTTCTGAGCCCTGCCGTGCGCCAAAACAGTGGTTTATGACCACATATGAGGTATCTGTGTACTCAGGAGAAATTGCCCAACAAATTTTAGGATCCATTTTATTCTGTTGCCCATGTGAAAATGAAAAAACTGAGGCTAAAAGAAAATTTTTGTGAAAAAAAAGTACTTTCTTTTTTTTACGGACCAATTTGTGAAGCACCTGGGGGTTCAAAGTGCTTACTCTGCATCTAGATAAGTTCCTTGGGGGGTCTAGTTTCCAAAATGCGGTCACTTGTGGGGGAGCTCCAATGTTTAGGCACACAGGGACTCTCCAAATGCGACATGGCAACCGCTAAATATTCCAGCATATTTTCTATTCAAAAAGTCAAATGGCGCTCCTTCCCTTCTGAGCCCTGCCGTGCGCCCAAACAGTGGTTTATGACCACATATGAGGTATCTGTGTACTCAGGAGAAATTGCCCAACAAATTTTAGGGTCCATTTTATCCTGTTGCCCATGCAAAAATGGAAAAATTGATGCTAAAAGAAAAATTTTGTTGGAAAAATTAAAATGTCCATTTTTTCCTTCACGTTGCTTTAGTTCCTGTGAAGCACCTGAAGGGTTAATAATCTTCTTGAATGTAGTTTTGAGTAGCTTGAGGGGTGCAGTTTTTATAATGGTGTCACTTTTGGGTATTTTCTGCCATATATAGACCCCTCAAAGTGACTTAAAATGTGAGGTGGTCCCTAAAAAAAATGGTTTTGTAAATGTTGCTGTAAAAATGAGAAATCGCTGGTCAACTTTTAACCCTTATAACTTCCTAACAAAAAAAAATGTCGTTCCCAAAATTGTGCTGATGTAAAGTAGACATGTGGGAAATGTTATTTATTAA
Organism: Oophaga sylvatica; assembly: GCA_033576555.1. Lineage (NCBI taxonomy): Eukaryota > Metazoa > Chordata > Amphibia > Anura > Dendrobatidae > Oophaga > Oophaga sylvatica. Next base: position 120,599,766 of record JARQOD010000005.1, on the reverse strand, counting down.
CTATTTTGTGTCACATAACTCTCTGGTTTAACAGAATAAAAATTCAAAATTTGAAAATTGCGAAATTTTCAAAATTTTGGCCAAAGTTCCATTTTTTTCACAAATAAACGCAAAAATTATCGACCTAAATTTACCACTAACATGAAGCCCAATATGTCACGAAAAAACAATCTCAGAATCGCTAGGATCCGTTGAAGTGTTCCTGAGTTATTACCTCATAAAGGGACACTGGTCAGAATTGCAAAAAATGGCCAGGTCATTTAGGTCAAAATAGGCTGGGTCATGAAGGGGTTAAGTATTTTGTGTGCCATATATCTGTGATTTAAGGGCATGAAAATTCAAAGTTGAAAAATTGCGAAATTTTCAAAAATTTTAGCCAAAAATATCAAAGAAATTTTTACTACTATCATGAAGTACAATATGTCACGAGAAAACAGTGTCAGAATCACCGGGATCCATGAAAGCGTTCTAGTGTCACTACCTCTTAAAGGGACAGTGGTCAGAATTGTAAAAATCGGCCGGTCATTAATGTGCAAACCACCCTTGGGGGTAAAGGGGTTAAAAACAGTAAAAAGTTTTTTTTTTTTAAGTTTTTGAAAATGTGAAAAAAATAATTAAAAAAAAACCAAAAGTTCAAATCACCCCCCTTTTGCCCCATTTGGTATTGCTGCATTATGAAATGTCCGATCTATCAAAATATAAAATAAATTGATCAGATCGGTAAAAAAGACAGAATTGTGTTTTTTCTCAGATTTTTTAGAGGTGATCAAAACATCGTATGTAACCCTAAGTGGTATCAATAAAAATGTCAGCTCAGGGCGCAAAATAATAAGCCCTTACACAGTCTCAGATGCCGAAAACTGAAAATGTTACGGTTCTCGGAGAACGGCGACAAAACCAAATTTTTTTCTTTTACAAATTTTCACATTTTTTTCACCATCTAAAAACATATATATATACACGTTTGGCATCTGCGTACTCATACTGACCTGGAGAATGATATTGCCAGGTTATTTTTACTACATAATGAACATGGCAAATAAAAATACCCCAAAACAAGTGTGAAATTGCACTTTTTTTTGCAATTTCTCCACACTTGGAAACGTTTTCTTATTTTCTAGAACACTATATGGTAAAATGAATGGTGTCATTCAAAGCCCTTTAAAATCCATAAACAATGTCTCCTGTAGATTGCCCGACCTAGGGTTTCACCCTTATGGCTTTGTCCATGGCATCAATCACACAAATCATTTAAAGAGCACCGTATACACAATAAAACATGTATATAACCTACGTTCCTATTCTAACTAATCCCACAGAAGACATATTTCAGAGTTCTCCATATTTGTATGTATTCCGATCTTATTTTACATCCTCTATAAATCTGGAACATTAGTAACTCCATTCCCAAGAATCGTAACAATCAAAACCAATTCCCACAATCACATTCTATTCTGCGTTGATGTGAGTTTGATTGCATTATACAGGCTATAATTACTTTTCACTTAAACTCTCAAATGCTGTAGACTAAGACAATCACAAAATTGGTTTTGGTCTCATGTTCAATTTAGTTGTTTGTTTTTTTGACATTATGTATTTTAATGTGGCTTACATACATTTATGTGATGAAACTGATTACCGCTCAGGGCTCATTCAGACATAAGTGATTTTTCTCGTAAGCAAAAATCTTGCCGATTTCCATCAGCGTTTTGGATCATATTTTCATCTGCGTCAGCTTTTACCATCTTAGTTTCATCAATTCTCAAACTTCTATCAAACAGTTCATAAAAAACAGACTGCACATGGATTGCATCATCGTACGAAAAAAAGACGTCTACATGACGTCTAATTCAGAGAAAATCTTAAAGGGAATCTGTCAGAAGGATCAACCCTCATAAATAATCTATACGTGCAAGTAGGTCATTGGAAGCTGAATAAAGTGATACCTTGATATTGGCAATCGGATGTCTTTTTTTCCAGTGAAATCCACTTTTTTTTGTTATATATAAATGAGCTGTTAACCCCTTTCCGACATCGGGTGTACATTTACGCTGATGTCGGACTCCCTCCCTTTGATGTGGGCTCCGGCGGTGAGCCCACATCTTTCCCGGCACATGTCAGCAGTTTTGAACAGCTGACATGTGCCCGAAACAGCCGCGGGTGGAATTACGATCCACCCACGGCTATTAACCCATTAAATGCCGCTGTCAAATGCTGACAGCGGCATTTAACATGCTTTTTCGGCAATCGTGCCGGAAATCTGCCCACTGGTGACCTCGTCACGTGATCGCGGGTCACAGATGGGTTGGTATGACAACCAGAGGTCTCCTGACATTGCATGAAAATGCAATAACGGGCGATCAAAAGATCGTATCTACACCAAAATGGTATCATTAAAAACATCAGCTTGGCACGCAAAAAATAAGCCCTCACCCAACTCGAGATCACTGGTATCAAAAAATGGTGCAATTTTTTTAACCCCCTTCCCGACCTGATATAGGCGACATGAAAACCTGTGCCTTCCCGAGCTGTGCGTACGTAGGCGTCATGGTATAAATCGCTCTCCTGCGGGTCGGGTGACCGGGGTCACTGAAAGGTCACCCGACCCGCAGGCACAGGAGGCTTTGTGCTTCACCCCAGGGGGGTGGCTTTGCCCCCCCGTGGCTACAATCGCTCTGATTGGCTGTTGAAAGTGAAACAGCTAATCAGAGCGATTGTAATATTTCACCAATGAAACTTGGTGAAATATTACAATCCAGCCATGGCCGATGCTGAAATAACATCGGCCATGGCTGGAGACAGTAATCTGACCCCCCCACACACCAACTGGAGGGGGCGATCTGCCCCTGCCACTGACTGACGGCGGCGATCTGCCGCCAGCGTCATTATCTGCTCCCCCTCCCCCTGCATTCCGATCCCCCCCTCTCCCACCCGGTACCGATCCGAGTCTCGGTGTCCCTCCGTCATGGATCTTGGGAGCCGCCATCTTCAAAAATGGCGGGCAGATGCGCAGTGCGCCTGCCGAATCTACCGGGCAGCAGATTCACTCATTCATTCAGGGACATTTTGATCACTGTGATACATCCTATCACAGTGATCAAAATAAAAAAAATTAGTAAATAACACCCCCCTTTATCACCCCCATAGGTAGGGACAAATAATAAAATAAAGAAAATATATTTATTTTTATATTTCCATTAGGGATAGGGTTAGAATTAGGGTTATGCTTAGGGTTGGAATTAGGGTTAGGATTAGGGTTGGGATTATGGTTAGGGGTGTGTTGGGGTTAGGGTTATGGTTGGGATTAGGGTTAGGGGTGTGTTGGGGTTAGGGGTGTGTTGGGGTTAGGGTTGAAGTTAGAATTGAGGGGTTTCCACTGTTTAGGCACATCAGGGGGTCTCCAAACGTGACATGGCACCAACATTGATTCCAGCTAATTTTGCGTTCAACAAGTCAAACGGTGATCCCACCCTTCCAAGCCCCGACGTGCGCCCAAACAGTGGTTTACCCCAACATGTGGGGTATCAGTGTACTCAGGAGAAATTAGATCACCAAAGTTGTTGTGCAATTTTTCCTGTTACCCTTGGGAAAAAAAAATTGGGGGCTAAAAAATTATTTTTGTGAAAAAAAAATTATTTATTTTCACAGCTCTGCGTTATAAACTTCTGTGAAACACTTGGGGGTTCAAAGTGCTAACCACACATCTAGATAAGTTCCTTGGGGGGTCTAGTTTCCAAAATGGGGTCACTTGTGTGGGGTTTCTACTGTTTAGGCACATTAGGGGCTCTGCAAACGTAACATGATGCCCGCAGACCATTCCATGAAAGTCGGCATTTCAAAACGTCACTACTTCCCTTCCGAGCCCCGACGTGTACCCAAACAGTGGTTCTCCCCCACATATGGGGTAACCAGCGTACTCAGCACAAACTGTAGAACTTTTGGGGTCCAATTTCTCCTGTTACCCTTGTGAAAATAAAAAATTGCGGGCTAAAAAAATAATTTTTTGAGGAAAAAAAAAGATTTTTTATTTTCACAGCTCTGCGTTATAAACTTCTGTGAAGCACTTGGGGGTTCAGAGTACTCACCACACATCTAGATAAGTTCCTTGGGGGGGTCTAGTTTCCAATATGAGGTCACTTTTGGAGGAGCTCCAATGTTTAGGCACACAGTGGCTCTCCATACGCGACATGGTGTCCGCTAACGATTGGAGCTAATTTTCCATTCAAAAAGTCAAATGGCGCTCCTTCCCTTCCGAGCCCTGCCGTGCGCCCAGTGGTTTATGATTATGACTACATATGAGGTATCTGTGTACTCAGGAGAAATTGCCCAACAAATGTTAGGATCCATTTTATCCTGTTGCCCATGTGAAAATGAAAAAACTGACATGTAATGACTAACAGTCTGCTCTCATGATCTACATGTCTCACACTGGTAACTCCCCTTTTATTTATAATAAGCTCTGGGGGGTGCAGATTCTCAGGGAGACCTTGTCTGGCCCATAGGTCCTAACAGCTCATTTACCTAGTAAGAAAAATGTTAATTACTCTGGTATAAAACATTGGATTGCAGATATCAAGGTATCATTTTATTCATCTTTATATGACCTAAGTGCCCATACAGACGACTTAGGAGGGTTGATCCTGCTGACATTCCCTACAAATTTTCTACACTGGGTTCAAATGAACTTAGATAAAGTAGTAAAGTCGTCTTTTTATCATCCAGACAAAGCGGACAAATTTTCATCCAAGTGGTGTTCTGTTATGTTACCTGTATGTCAATTTTTGACATCCTTATGACATTTGCGCAAGATCCATTTTATACAACAATATAAAAAAAATAATAAAGGGACAAATACAGTTTTCTATGTTAATAACTATATTGGATTCATAAAAAAATGGATGCCATATGATGTCCATAGGACATGTTTTTTTAACACAGAATCTATAGGATTTGTGTAAAATATGTTAATGTGAGCTACCCCATTGACTTCAATTGGTCCTGGTGCTGTCAGTATACTATTTTGTGCATGGACATAAAATACGCTTGTCAGAGCGTGCACTTACTGGAGAGTATCAGACAGTGGAAAGATGTTGAGTTCGGGTCTACTTGGCAATGATGTCACCAGTGTGAGACTTGTAGATCAGGAGAGCAGACTGTCAGTCATTACATGTCTCACACGGGTAACACCGCCTTTCATTTATAATAATCTCTGGAGGCAGAGTCTCAGGATCAGTGTCCGGCCCAAAGCCTCATTATTTACATATTGCAAAGGCAAAAAATACCCCTAAACTAAAGACCTAAGTTAAAATGAACTTTTATTCTATGAATTAAAAATTAGAAGTGCACTAAAAATTAAATTTACACAGTGCAATGGATAGGACTCCTATATAGGGATTAGTAGATTTTTATACGGATTTCCATATAATATTTATTCCAAAGTATAGGAAAGTAATAGTTTATCAATTACCTATATCTACAGGCTTTGTGGCCGACCAACGTAGCATATTCTGATTTTTATCCTATGGGTATTGCTAGGAGCCCAGTATTGCACTTGCTAATAAAAGATGAAAGCCATTGCCCTCCTCAACATGTTTCACCAAACTGGTGTCATCAGGGGAATGAATGAGGTAATAATTTCCATTACAGTCTCATTCTACTGATGACCCCAGTTTTGCGAAACATGTTGGGGAGGCCAATTTACAATTTTTTAAATGTATAAAACATATTTTAAAAAGTTTTGATCTCTTCAAATTTTAAACACTAGGGGGAGCAGCTGCTGGCATTTGCCATGAAAACCCAGTGTATGGTTAGCTCGCATTACAACTTCATGTGGGCATGATCTGCTGGCATGTGCCTCATACACGGCTCTGCAAACTATCAGACATGATAAGATTAGATACATGGCATGTCAATGTGGCTGTATCACACATAGGTTTAGATACACAGCTATGTGGACTGTATTACATATATGATTAGATACAATTAAATTAATGGTTCTGTAGACTATCACACATGATAGAATTAAATACATGGTAATGTGGACTGTATCTCACATGATAGGATTAGATACATGACTTAGGGCCCCGTCTCATATAGCGACTCGCCAGCGATCCCGACAACGATATGAACTTGTCAGGATCGCTGCTGAGTCGCTATATGATCGCTGCTGAGCTGCCAAACAGGCAGCTCTCAGCAGCATCAGGACAGGAGTACGCCGGTAACAAGCGGCACACGTCGCTTAGTTACCGGCATACCAGCGCGCTGGTGCAGGGAGCTGGTAACCAAGGTACACATCGGGTTTCTAGGCGCAGGGCGGCGCCTAGATAAACCCGATGTTTACCTTGGTTACCAGCTTCAGCTTGCTGGTCTCCCGCCTGTCACACGCAATGCGTGCTGGCCAGTGGGAGACCAGCGATCAAAGAAAAGTCCAGGACATTCAGCGACGATCAGCGATACGCAGCAGGGGGGCTGATCGTCGCTGCATGTCAAACTTGGCGAGATCGCTGTTGCGTCACAAAACTAGTGACTCAGCAGCGATCTCGCTATGTGAGACGGGGCCCTTAGTGGACCACTGCTATGATCTAAATGCTGACGTTATGTCAAACCTGGGAGCACTCACCACGTCCAGGCACCAGGGCTGCAGCGGTGATTTCATCCAGTAATGTGTAATCATCACTGAATGAAGTCCCCACCACAGCCCTGGTGCCGGAGAACTCACTAGTTATTACTGAGATCTGAGCACAGCAGTTGCATTGACATGACTGCTACGCTCAGATCAGCATAATTACCAGTAAGCAGGGCTGTGGAGTCGGTAACCCAAACCTCCGACTCCAACTCCTCAATTTCCATGACATCGACTCCAACTCCGACTCCACAGCCCTGCCAGTGAGAGCTCAACTGATCCGAGCACGAAGGTTGCGGTGGGAACTTTATTCAGCGATGTGTACACATTACTGGATATAATCAAAACTGCAGCCCTGGTGTTCGCCGATAATGACTGTGATCTGAGTGACTGAATAACATAACTTCTGCGCTCAGATCACAGCATTGGTTCACTCAGAATCAGTTAAGAGATCAGCAACACTGCAGTATAGGATTTGTGCGGAGGACAGGACGGTAGATAAACTCAGCACAGAAAAGGTTGAAGACTTGATGCTTCCCCAAAGGTGAGCATTTTTATTAAGATTTGACATTAGTGAAAACAGATGAATTGTAGTGTTTCGACCAGTACGTGCACAGGGATCCAGGGAAGGGAAAAACACATCACATAGTGAATGCAAAATACTGTATGTATGAGAGACTGCTGTGGAGAAGAAGAAAGCCAGCATAAGATTCCTTAAAATAAGGTAGGCTGGGCTCCGCTCAGATTACAGCAATCATTATGGGTGACAGAGGGAGACTGTAGGTCAGCGCACAGCGCTGGTCTACCGTAGAATGGCGCCAGGCCAGGTAAGGACTGGGGCTGAAATTCAGCCCTGGCATTTGAAATCACACAGGCCCATGTTGTCCCCATCCCAAGCACCAGGTGGGATATATTACTAATATTAGGCCGGGATCACACATGCGAGGAAATCGTCCGACACTCGCATGTGAAATCCCAGCTCTGGCGCTGGCACTTGGGAGTGGAGTGCTCGGCTGCATGTATTTATATGCAGCCACTCGCTCCACTCCCGAATGCCGGCGCCAGCGCTGGGATTTCACATGCGAGCGTCGGACGATTTCCTCGCATGTGTGATCCCGGCCTTACCCTGGATGGAGGAAAGCAAGATTTACTACAAGACCAATATTTCTAATGATACCCGTGGCGTGCTGGCAGGGCGGCATCAGCACCCAGGCAAGTGCCGGGGCCCACTCGCCGTCGGGCACCCCGGCGCCCGTCAGCGGAGAGCGGTGCCAGCGCCACCACTGGGCCCCCCCCGCTTGCTCAGGGCCCCAGCAGCCGGCCCGGCACAATACTCACCTCTCCCCGTGCCTCCGCAATCCACAGCTCCAGGCTCCCTCTGCAGGGTGCCCGCGCTTCCTCTCACAGCAGCGCCGCTGAATGACGTCATCATTTAGCGGCCGGCTGTGGCAGAGAGAGCGCGGACGCCGGACAGGTGAGATGTGAGGTGCGTGTATGTCTGTGTATCAGTGTGTGTGTATGTAGTGCGGTGCTTTGTGTGTGTGTGAGTGCTGCGGTGCTGTGTGTGGTGCTGTATGTGTGATGGTGGTGGGGGGAGGCAGTGATGGTGGTGAGGAGCCGGAGGCAATGATAATGATGATGGGGAGGAGATGATGATGGGGAGGCAATGATCATGAGGAGGCGATGATGATGGGGAGGCAATTTATGATGGGGAGGCAATGATGATGATGATGGGGAGTCTTTCCACAGCGCCCTTTCCTGAGCCGTAACAGCGCAGAACGCAGCACAGTGCAGAGGAGAGCTCCATATTTTGTATGGAGCATTATATGGGGACCAGTATCCTGTATGGAGCATTATTTGGGGTCCAATATTCTTTATGGAGCATTATATTTGGCCCATAATACTGTATGGAGGACTGTACTGTCCAGTCAGTACTGTGCGCTGTGAGGATTTGGCGGTTTCTGAGCTATTATAGAATTTACAATAGATATCACTCATGTAATGGAAGAAGAGAAGTATTTGGCATTGTACTATACCTATATTTCTCTGCCGTATCTGTGCATCATGAATCGTGGTCTGTGTTAAAGGGGCCCACTGAGACTCTTTCGCCCGGGGCCCATAAAAACCTGGAGCTGGCCCTGCCTGCTGGGGTAAGTGACAGTCAGCGACTTTGTGCTCCGTCACAACTCTTAACAGTATGAGTGTCTTGATAACACTGATTCTGTTTACACCGTAGCAGACAAGGCAACCCACGATCAGCCAGGTCCTTCTGGCATTTGTCAGAATTGCCAGATGGCCAGTTCAGCCCTACGCCAGGCTCTACCTGCATCTGTTAATGGTGCAGCCACAGTACAGGAGATTGCTGTCAGTAACGGACCCCAGTCTCCTATTTACAGGGGCTTCTGGATTTGCAGTGTGTCGTGCTGTGACACTTACTGACCAGCAAATAAAAATGGTAGACCCAGTGGCTCAGTTAACAAGTTATAAGAAAAATCAAAAAACATCACTCCATTTATTGTATACTTTTTTAATAATCTTTTCAACATAAGCTGCAAACATTATTAGCATTTGTGATAAATTACCTTCCAACAATGAGTGTTTGGTGAGTTTTTAATGTTGCACATTTGGTTACTTGCGTTTTTTGTTATTGAGGGTTTGAGTGCATTTTTTTACATGTGTTTCTATCGTGTGTTTGCGTCTTTATGGTGTGTCATGCTTTTAATAAACCTCTTCATTTTTTTATGCTTCCTAGTATATTTTACAAAACTTCATGTGCGAATAACATGCATATTTACAGAAACACACTAAAAACGTACATTCATTTTTTTTTGCCTGTGGATTTTCCGTATCTAATGCAAATCTATAGGGAAAATCTGCACATAAAACGCAGCGTACCCGGAAGCCAAACTGACATGTTGCAAATTTCAAACACGCACCGCAGATCAGAGTACGCTGAATAAAGAAAAAAATACACAGCGGGCAGGAGATTTCTATAAATACAATCCACTTTGCTGGAACAGTAGGACGCTGCGATTTTGAAGCTGAAAAAAATATGAAGTGTTAAAAACTCATCCAAATCTCATCCTGGGCACACAGTGTTAAAGTTGTATTACTTACAAGCCACACTCTGCGAAATCTCAATTGTCATGTTAGTATTGTCTACAGTGACACTGCCCCCTGCTGGCCACCACTATACTCATTGGTCTCTGGTTCTCAGTCACATTTCCTATTCAGTTGATTTTTTTGCCATTTCTAAATGACAATAAATTGAGGAAGAACACTTTGTGTTTTCATGATAGATGTGAAATGACTCCAATTTTCTTTTTCAAAACGTTCTGCAGCATCCACGGTATGTATTATGTTGTGTTACAGCAGCTGGGACACAGTACTACAGAATGCACAATTTAACTATTGAAGAATTGATACGACTGTGAATCCAAAAATGTCGTCCCTATGTATTGCCACTAATGCTATGGACCGGATGAAGGCCACAAGTGTGCCCTCCTGACAAACCGCTTGACGTAGCTGGTTCATAAATAGATTTTCATTTTGCACCTTTTCGTTGTATTTGTTTTTCAGCAAGAACACAAGTACAGTGGTCATTATCCAGTGGCTCAGAAAGCATTTGTCGCTCATGACGTCAAGATGTTTGGCCTACCGCAGTCGCCCAGAGGAACAAACACAGCCTGGGCTGAAATGCAAAGATTCCAGGCAAGTCCTAACCCCTCAGATGGTATAATGAGTGGAAATGGTTACAAAGTTTTGTGATTTCATGATTTCCTCTTCCTCGATGTTTAATGTGCGTCTCTTTACCTTCAACTTTGAATGCGTTCCCAGATATCACTTAAATTAAGGCCTCGTGCACAAGAGCGTAAAGATAGGACGAGTGCTATCCATCGCTTTGACGGAGAGCACTCGTCCCCATGTTATTCTATGGGGCCTTCCACGTGTCCGATTTTTTCCTCGGACCGACTGTGTGGGTCTATGGGTCTGTTGAAATAAATCGGACCGCATGCCGACTCGCATTCTGAAAGTGAGAAGATACAGAGTAGATATCAGAAAAAACTTTTTGACCTTGAGGGTGATGAATGAGTGGAACAGGCTGCCACGAGAGGTGGTGAGTTCTCCTTTACATGGAAGTCTTCAAACAGAGGCTGGACAGACTTCTGTCTGAGACGGTTTAGCGAGTCCTGCATTGAGCAGGGGGTTGGACACGATAACCCTGGAGGTCCCTTCCAACTCTAACCTTCTGTGAAACCATTTATGGGTGACAACTGAGGCCTACAGCAGTATGTAGAGATATTTTATATGGATTTTTTTTCCCCAAGTGTGAATGCTGAATGTAGTCAGCGAATGTAATATGAACAGAGTGTATCCATTTGTCACATTCAATCCAGCTCATAAAAATAGCGTCCCTGATAACTGATATACAATGTGGCACTGCTGTGATCTACACTTCATAATAACAGGAAAGCAATCTAGTTGGCCAGGTGAGTCCTCAGCGGCTTCTCCCCACCTCTGCCCTGATTGACAGGTCTCTGCCTACGTGCACATATAGAGACCTGTCACTCTGGGATAGCGGGCGGGGACTCGCCTGTACGACTTGTCTGCTGGCAACTCGGTCCCTAGCGGCTTTTAAAAGTATATTTTTCTCTGAAGCAAGGCAGTGTTCAGAATCAAACATACTGTACATTATTATTATTATTATTATTATTTATTTCTATAGCACCATTGATTCCATGGTGCTGTACATGAGAAGGGGTTACATACAAATTACAGGTATCACTTACAGTAAACAAACTAACAATGACAGACTGATACAGAGGGGAGAGGACCCTGCCCTTTCGGGCTTACATTCTACAGGATTGTGAGGCAGGAGACAGTAGGTCGGGGGGTTGCAGCAGTTCCGGTGTTGGTTGAGGCAATATCTCCGGTAGTGGTGAGGAGGTAGCAGGGTCATTGCTGGCTGTAGGCTTTCCTGAAGAGATGGGTTTTCAGGTTCCGTCTGAAGGATCCGAATGTGGTTTGATAGTCGGATGTGTTGGGGCAAAGAATTCCAGAGGATGGGGGATATTCGGGAGAAGTCTTGGAGGCGGTTGGGTGAGGAGCGAATAAGTGTGGAGGAGAGAAGGATGTCTTGGGAGGATCGGAGGTTACGTGAGGGAAGATATCGGGAGATTAGTTCAGAGATATAAGGAGGAGACAGATTATAGATGGCCTTGTAGGTCAGTATTAGTAATTTGAACTGGATACGCTGAGGGAATGGGAGCCAGTGAAGAGATTTGCAGAGGGGAGAAGCGGAGGAGGAGAGAGGTGAATTAGTCGTGCAGCAGAGTTAAGGATGGACTGGAGAGGTGCGAGGGTGTTAGCAGGGAGGCCAGAGAAAAGGGTGTTGCAGTAGTCGAGGCGGGAGATGATGAGGGCGTGCACAATCATTTTAGTAGATTGATGGTTGAGGAAAGGACGGATTCTTGAAATATTTTTGAGCTGAAGGCGACAGGAGGTAGAAAGAGCTTGGATGTGCGGTTTGAAGGACAGGGCAGAGTCAAGGGTTACTCCGAGGCAGCGGACTTCTGGTACGGGGGAAAGCGTGATGTCGTTAATTGTGATAGATAGGTCAGGTAAGGAAGATCTGTGGGATGGGGGAAAGATTATGAGTTCAGATTTGTCCACATTGAGTTTGAGGAAGCGGGAGGAGAAGAAGGAGGATATGGCTGATAGACACTCCGGGATTCTGGATAGCAGAGAGGTGATGTCTGGGCCAAAGAGGTAGATCTGAGTGTCATCGGCGTAAAGGTGGTACTGGAATCCGTGGGACTTTATGAGTTGCCCCAGGCCAAGTGTATAGATTGAGAAGAGTAGGGGTCCTAGAACAGAGCCTTGGAGGACTCCAACAGAGAGAGGGTGGGACGAGGAGGTATGTGTGGGAGACGCTGAATGTGCGGTTGGAAAGGTATGAGGAGATCCAGGATAGGGCGAGGTCTTTGACGCCAAAGGAGGAAAGAATCTGTAGTAGAAGGCAGTGGTCAACTGTGTCAAAAGCAGAGGACAGGTCAAGAAGCAGGAGTATAGAGTATTGTCCGTTTGCTTTGGCTGTAAGTAGGTCATTAGTAATTTTGGTCAGGGCTGTCTCAGTGGAGTGATGGGGGCGGAAACCAGATTGTAGAGTGTCAAAGAGCAAGTTAGAAGAGAAGTGGTAGGAAAGCTTAGCGTGGACATGCAGCTCCAGGAGTTTGGAAGCGAATGGGAGCAGCGATATTGGGCGATAGCTGGACATAGCGGTTGGGTCGAGGGTTGGCTTTTTAAGGATAATTGAGTTTGAAGACACGTCACTCCTTGTGTATGAAAAAAGGTGCTCAGATTTGGGATGCCAGACCCATAATACTAATAATGAAAAAGATAAATCCGGCACTCAATGTAGGTAATTTGAAAGAAAATTCCTTTATTACAATGTGCAATCCTCAAAATTTGTAACGTTTCGGTCAAACATCTGACCTTCTTCAGACAAATTGCAAATGTACTGAGAGGTGAGTTTCATGTGAAGTCCACTTAGATAGGAAGAGTGAAGTGAGCGCTAAATAAGTACAGCAGTAAGGCTATCAGGAAAGGTGCGCCTTTCACCTGTTGTGAATGGGTTTGAGATGAGTTCTGAGCAGAGGCTCCCTCTGGTGGTTACAAGCGGTGCTAGTCTGTCCAGTGAAGATTGTGAGGACTGGGAATCAGGTGTTACTGACTGGTCTTATATAAGGGAGTCACCTTCCCATCAGGGTTGCCGGTGATCAATTGTTCTGGTCTGAATCCTTTATTCCAGTTTCCCTTGTAGCCTGCTGTGTCGTGTCTGCATCTCCTGCTAACAGATAAGACATTTTCTTCTTTTGTGTTTGTGCTATATTTTTGCATTTTGTCCTGCACTTCTGTGGGGGCCTTCAGGGTCCCCTCCGGGGGCTTCTGCCCTCTCAGTTTTGTTCAGCCACTGATGTTTGTACTTTTGCTTTTTCCAGTTTTTTCAGTGGCTGCTGTTTTGATTTTGTTACACCAGAGAACTAATTTAGGTGGAAGAGGTCGTGTGATCTCAGGTGTTTTTGAAATTAGTAGAGTTGGTGCTTTTCAGGGTTTTCTGGGATTGCAGTAAGTACCCTTCCTATCCTTTTCTATTTAGTTAGTTTGGGCCCCAGCGTTTGCTCATACTATTTTCTTTCTGTGTCAGTATTTCATCTTGTCTAACCGCCATTACATGTTTGGGGGCTTTCTATTATCTTTGGGGTTCTGCTCCGGGGCAGATAGCTTTCCTATATCTATCTTTAGGTGTAGTTAGTTTCTCAGGCTGTGACGAGGCGTCTAGTACCAACGTAGGAACGCTCCACGGCTGCCTCTAGTTGTGGTGGTTAGTCAGGGTACTGCAATCTCATAGATTCCAACTGCTCTGGTGTATTTCCTTTTTTACCTGCACTCCTCAGCTACCGAAACATAACACTCACCTCTCAGTACATTTGCAATTTGTCTGAAGAAGGTCAGATGTTTGACCGAAACGTTACAAATTTTGAGGATTGCACATTGTAATAAAGGAATTTTCTTTCAAATTACCTACATTGAGTGCCGGATTTATCTTTTTCATTATTGGCTTTTTAAGGATAGGCGTGATTGTGGCATGCTTGAAAGGTACCGGAAGTTAGTGATAGTTTGAAGAGGTGGGTTAGGGATGGAATAATAGTGGTGGTGAGGTTGGGGAGGAGGTGGGTTGGGATGGGGTCAAGTGCACAGGTTGTGAGGTGCGATTTGGAGAGAAGACAATTAAGCTCCCCTTCGGTTATGTTGGAGAGGGAGGTTATGGGGTTGGGGCATTGGTCTGGTATACAAAGTGGTTGAGGTGGTTGAACAATGAAGACTTGCCTTGTTTGGTCGATCTTATTTTTGAAGTGTGTGGCAAAGTCCTCAGCAGAGATGAGGGAGGTAGGAGGGGGAAGTGGTGGGCGGAGGAGGGAGTTAAAAGTTTTGAATAACTGTTTGGGGTTGTAGGATAGGGAAGATACGAGGGTTGTGAAGTAGGCCTGTTTAGCAGAGGTGAGGGCAGATTTGAAAGAGAGTGTTGCTTGTTTGAATGCAGTGAAGTCGTCTTGCGAATTTGTTTTTTTCCAACGCCGCTCTGTAATCCTGGACACTTGCCGGAGCTTTTTAGTGGTGTTATTGTGCCAGGGTTGTCTGTTGGTACGTCGCACTATGCCATGAACGAGAGGGGCGACCGTGTCAATAGCCGATGTGAGAGTGGCATTGTAGAAAGCAGTGGCACTGTCTGTATCGTGGAGTGAGGATATTGATGCCAGTGAAAGAATAGAGTCAGAGAGTGTGTGGATGTCTAGGTGTGCAAGGTGTCTGCGGGGGTGCACGTGTTGCTGGACATGGGTGACAGGAGAGGAGGACAGGGATGAGAAAGTGAGTAGATGGTGGTCGGATAGAGGGAGAGGGGAGGTGGTGAAGTTACATGGCGGAGACCTACAACCGGTGCCAGATACATTTCTGCCCACGGATTAGGCAGCATGTATCAGTGGTCAGGTGCCCGTAAGGAGAAAGCGTCCACAAACATTTAGCGAATATTCATTATTTACCTTTTCTTAATTATCATCACTAGTGAATCAAGTTCTACTCCCTATTGCAGTAAAGGAGTCCGAAGAAGCACCAGAATGCTCCACTATCACCAAACTAATGGCTATGCTACAACATATGGTGTCTACAACCCCCGGACATATGGGACATTGCCCGGCATGTTAATGATGCCGAGTACCTTGTGTTCCCTGTGTGTATTGTAATCCCAGCATGACACACACACTGGGGAGCGGAGCCCTGGGAACCTTGTGCCGTCTGCATTCACCGCTTGTCATCCGCTCGGTGTATGAACTATAAAAAATGAGCCCAGTCATTAGCTGCCATGAATTCATTAAACTCTGAGCAGTAAACAGATGTGGATGCACAGATTTCATGAGAACGTTTGGGAAAAAGAAAATTTTCTAAAAAAAAAAATCTATTTGCATTATCCAGTTCCTGCTCACTTTATAATATAAAATATCATAAAATGAAATCGGACGGTTCTCCATCCCAGTCACAGTGACCATACATGTCCGACCTGCTCCCCCATACTGACCCCATCCAGTAGTCACACAAACATTAAATGGGTGTTTCCATATCAGAGATTAGTGATGAATCCACAGCTGCAAACATGGATTTTTCCATACGTCCCACAGACTTGGACAGAGGGACCTGGCACAAATGTCACCGCGTCTCCATTAAGATGTATGGAAACACGTAAGCTAGGAATCGGCGACCTGTCCACCAGGACATACCTTAAAGGGAACCTGTCTACAAGTTTTCCCACATAAAGTCCGGCCAGCACCTTTAAGGCCTCTTTTACTGTGTTCTAGTAACGTGTACAGAAGCCCCCATTCCCCTCCGCACTGTCCAAAAATAACCTTATATTATACCCCCATACGGTGCAGCCTGCTCCAATGGGCGTCACCGCTCCTGCTTCAGCACCTCTTCTCTCAATAGTTATCGCAGATGGAAAAATATTTTCTCGCATGCCAGCATCCGCAGCAACTCGTGATTATTAGGCCACTGCGGAGGCCAAGGATTACCAACATGGATGCCGCACCATGGACTTGGAAATCTTATCGCTAAATTTGAGAATGAATGTATACTCAGGCGAACCTATTTTCAAGCAGAAGACGCTTCAGGTAAAAACGCCACTTAATCCCATCCACTTTGCTGGAACTGTAAGGCCATGTTCACACGGTCAGTATTTTACCTCAGTATTTGTAAGCCCAAACCAGGAGTGGGTGATAAATCCAGACGTGTTTTAGACTTTTCTTCTGATTGTTCCACTCCTGGTTTTGGCTTACAAATACTGAGGTAAAATACTGACCGTGTGAATGTGGCCCTATGGCTCCAAAAACCGCATGTTCTATTCCAGCATTTTGTTTCTTTAGCCTCAGTGATAAACACCAATGCTCTCTGAGTCCCTCCTCCCTCTTACAGACATAGCCTCACTTCATGACACAGATTCTGCTGCCACCTTTTATAACACTACAATAACAGCAGCACTTGATTCGGCCGCCCCCTCACACATAGCAAAACTTGTACAATCAACAGGCAGCCCTGGCTGACCAGCCTCACCAAAGAACTGAGACGGGCTTCCAGGGTTGCTGAGCGGAGATGGAAAAAATCCCGCTCTGCCGAGCACCTAACCGCGTACAAGCAGTCCCTCACCAGCTTCAAGTCCACGCTCACTGCTGCAAAGCAAACTTACTTCTCATCTCTCATATCCTCCCTGTCTCACAAACCTAAACAGCTCCTCCAAAACCAACTTCTCCACCTTGACAGAAGATCAGCTTTCCACCCTCCTATCAAGATCACACCTCACCACTTGCATGCTTGACCCGCTCCCATCCCACCTTATCCCAAGCCTCGCCACCGTCTTCACCTCTACTCTAACACACTTCTTCAACCTCTCACTTACAAATGGTGTCTTCCCCTCATCCTTCAAACATGCCTCGATCACACCCATTCTCAAAAAGACCTCCCTTGACCCATCCTCTGTGTCTAGCTATCGCCCGATATCTCTTCTCCCTTATGCCTCAAAACTACTGGAACAGCATGTCCATCTTGAACTGTCCTCCCACCTCTCCTCCTGCTCCCTCTTTGACCGCTTACAATCAGGCTTCCGACTGCATCACTCAACTGAAACTGCCCTAACTAAAGTCACCAACGACCTACTAACCGCCAAGAGCAAACGTCACTACTCTGTCCTCCTTCTCCTGGACCTGTCTTCTGCCTTCGACACTGTGGACCATTCCCTCCTGTTACAGATTCTCTCATCTCTTGGCATCACAGGTTTGGCCCTATCCTGGATCTCATCATATCTAACAAACCGAACATTCAGTGTCTCCCTCTCCCACACCACCTCCTCACCTCGTCCCCTGTCTGTCGGTGTTCCCAAGGCTCAGTTCTAGGACCCTACTCTTCTCCATCTACACCCTCGGCCTGGGACAGCTCATAGAATCCCATGGTTTGCAGTATCATCTCTACGCCGACGACACACAGATCTACCTATCTGGACCTGACCTCACCTCCTTACTGACCAAAATCCCACAATGTCTGTCTGCTATTTCTGCTTTCTTCTCTGCTCGCTTTCTAAAACTGAACATGGACAAAACAGAATTCATCATCTTTCCCCCATCTCACTCTACCCCTCCACCAGACCTATCCATCAACGTCAATGGCTGCTCACTTTCCCCGGTCCCGCATGCTCGGTGCCTCGGAGTGATCCTCGACTCTGCCCTCTTTTCAAGCCACATGTCCAAACCCTTGCCTCCTCCTGCCGTCTCAAACTCAAAAATATTTCCCGGATCCATGCATTCCTTGACCATGAAACTACAAAAACATTAGTGCATGCCCTCATCATCTCCCGCCTCGACTACTGCAACCTCCTACTCTCTGGCACCACTCCAATCCATCCTGCACTCTGCTGCCCGACTAATACACCTGTCTCCCCGTTATTCCCCAGCCTCTCCTCTCTGCCAAGCCCTTCATTGGCTTCCTATCGTCCAGAGGCTCCAGTTCAAAACCCTAACCATGACCTACAAAGCCATCCACAATCTGTCTCCCCCATACATCTGTGACATGGTCTCCCGGTACATACCCACACGCAACCTTCGATCCTCTCAAGATCTCCTCCTCTACTCCCCTCTTATCTCTTCTTCCCACAACCGCATACAAAGCTTCTCCCGTGCCTCTCCCATACTCTGGAACTCTCTACCCCAACACATCAGACTCGCGCCTACCATGGAAACCTTCAAAAAGAACCTGAAGACCAGTGGCGTAGCGTGGGGGGGGGCGGTCCGCCCAGGCGGCACATGTGTGGGGGCGGCACGGAGGAGATCGGAAGTACTCACATCTCTCTCACATCCAGTACAATTGAAGCTCTGACCGCCGGGTCAGAGCGACGTCTGCAGCGTGATCAGGTCATGTGATCACGCTGCTGACGTCACTCGTCGTCGGCGCCCAGAAGGGTGAACATTTGTGGTGAGTGTGCTCCATTATGGAGCTGAAGATACCACAGAAGATAAATGGGGGACATACTGTGTGAGTGTGTGTGTATTGGGGGGGGGTTTCGAGTGAGGATGGGGGTTCTTTTATGTGTGGGGGGATTTGGAGTGGGGATGGGGGGATACATTATGTGTGGGGGGGATTTGGAGTGGGGATGGGGGTTCTTTTATGTGTGGGGGGATTTGGAGTGGCGATGGGGGGTTATTTTATGTGTGGGGGGGTTTGGAGTGGGGATGGGGGATACATTATGTGTGGGGGGGATTTAGAGTGGGGATGTGGGTTCTTTTATGTGTGGGGGGATTTGGAGTGGGGATGGGGGTTCTTTTATGTGTGGGGGGGTTTGGAGTGGGGATGGGGGATACATTATGTGTGGGGGGGATTTGGAGTGGCGATGGGGGGTTATTTTAGAGGAGAGAGGAGACAGTGTGAGGAGGGAGGAGAATAGTGTGAGGCGACAGTATATTGCAGATATTTTTATTTAGGTGCATTATAATGACTCTTCTGTCTTTAAGGGCATCGTGTGGAGAGTTGATGCAGAAGAGCGGAGAAGATGGAAATCTGCAGAGACGGCTGTGGATGAGAAAACTCATCATGGGATCTGGACAAGATGAAGAAAAGGAGAACGACTCCAGAGACAGCGTCATCTATAAGGTACCTGGATGTAAATATTATTTGTGAAATTGACTAATTCTCATGTCTTTATTTGTTAGGAGCATTAAAGGGGTTCTCCAGGTCTGTGTCACATAGAATGACTGCAGACTCAGCACAAACCTGGACAACCCCTTTAATGCTCCTAACATAAATAAAAACATGAGAATTAGTCAATTTCTGAATTCTCACAGTGCGCACTGCACGCTGTTAGGATTCTCTCGTGCCGGTGATTTACATACAAGCGGTCACATGCTGACTAGACATGTGGCCTCACTCAATGAAAATGAACGGAGCGAGGCCGGGCACGTCTAGTCAGAATGTGGCCAGAAGTGTATAAATCACATGCTTATGCTGACATGACCGTGTACTCTCGCCACCGGTAATGAAGAATCCTAAAAGTGTGCAGTGCATTCGTTGTGAGAATTCAGAAGCTGCAATGTCAGGATTCAGCTCTGCAGGTTCCAGTAGTCATCACACGGACACTTTACTCATATGCGATTTTTATACTTATGGTCCTGTGACATCGAGCTTCTCTTCCTGCTTCTCTCAGTTTTTCACTGTACATTGAGAGCATTAGGGAGAGCAGCTCGTGGGTACATGACTAAGTAATAAATAATTATTGTTTATGAAACAGTGTGATCAGCAGTGCTAAGTGGGTGTGGTCAGGGCGTGGATATGGGTGTGACCAGTGAAATGGGTGTGGCTAGGGGTGTGGCCTAAAATTTGCCGCCCCGGGCGCCACGAACAGTTGCTACGCCACTGCTGAAGACCCACCTCTTCCGACAAGCCTACAACCTGCAGTCATCATCAGTCTACTGAACCACCGCACGACCAGCTCTACCCTCTCCTAGTGTATCCTCACCCATCCCTGTAGACTGTGAGCCCTTGCGGGCAGGGTACTCTCTCCTTCTGTACTTGTGTGTGCCTTGTATTGCTCATGTTTACTGTCTATATTTGCCCCTCTTCACATGTAAAGCGCCATGGAATAAATGGCGCTATAAAAATCTATAATATAATAATGTCCACCATAATTATTCAAGTAACAGCTGGGTAAGCGTTATCCCGCACACTGGCCTGTGTAATGTGCCGCAGATTTTACCGGCTCAAACCACAAGTAAAAGCCATAATTCTGCGTAAACTCCCCCTTAATGCCGGCTATATAGGGCAGTCAGACGGCCGTATACATCAGACCAAGATCGGACCGCAATCCTCGGACTGGCCGTGCCTCTCCTGACCTGAGTGTGACGGATGAATGGATGAAGCTGTCAGGCTCGGGTGGGGAGGGCCGCCGGCCAGTCTGAGCATTGCGGTCCGATCTCGGTCTGATTTATACGGCTGTCTGACTGCGCCCTTACAGGGGCAATAATCAGCCAAATGGGTGTTGCTCAGTCTGCTTATCCCCCATCATTGGCCTGTAGCGCAGTGTTCACTCAACAAACGAGCGTTGATTCATAGAGCAAGGGCCCCACACATCAATGCACGGCATTTACTTGCACGGCGAATAAGCCTCCTTACCTCGACACGCCAGAGCTGGTATGTCACTCTCCACAAGGACTAACCTTACCCCCCAGACCCCAGTCCAGAGCCTCTCATCTAGCCAAATCAGATCTCTCCTACTTTGCACTGACGAGGACCAACAGTCCGAAACACCATGTCTGCAAATGGAGATTCTGATTTGGCTTTTATCCTAAGTCATATTACAAGACTCGTTAAAGGGTTGATTGTGACTTGTAGGATCGCTACTTCCAATAGGTGGCGCTATAGAGTACAAGTCCTCTTTGTTTGAAGAGGCAATTTGCATATCAGCATTTACTAGACACTTATAGTGGATCATACAAGAAGAAAAGGTAGCACACTGTAGCGCTATAGCTTGCAAACACGAAATATGAAAAATATGAAAAATGAATTACATCATTACCTTAGAAATATGAAAAATTGAGAAGTCTTAGCGCATAAGATGGCCAAATTATGTGAGCCTGATAGCCACGTCAAGGCTCTTCTCGTATATCAGGTCCCTAACAGATGCCTATCCTCGCTTTAGAAAAGTCTGTCTGCATGGGAACCTATGAATCCTCTTTTCAGACTAATATCTACATCTCTGTGGAGGGGTGATGAACCTGCTGTAATTAAAAGGCCTGTGACCACCAGGTGGAGTGCTCAGGCAGAAGGTAAATGAATACATATCAAAAAACTGACCGGCACATCCAAACTTAGATTCAGTGTGAACAGGTGCTAAACCTAGAGTCACCAACTCATATACATACAAGAAGAAAAGGTAGCACACTGTAGCGCTATAGCTTGCAAACACGAAATATGAAAAATATGAAAAATGAATTACATCATTACCTTAGAAATATGAAAAATTGAGAAGTCTTAGCGCATAAGATGGCCAAATTATGTGAGCGTGATAGCCACGTCAAGGCTCTTCTCGTATATCAGGTCCCTAACTAATGCCTATCCTCGCTTTAGAAAAGTCTGTCTGCATGGGAACCTATGAATCCTCTTTTCAGACTAAAATCTACATCTCTGTGGAGGGGTGATGAACCTGCTGTAATTAAAAGGCCTGTGACCACCAGGTGGAGTGCTCAGGCAGAAGGTAAATGAATACATATCAAAAAACTGACCGGCACATCCAAACTTAGATTCAGTGTGAACAGGTGCTAAACCTAGAGTCACCAACTCATATACATACAAGAAGAAAAGGTAGCACACTGTAGCGCTATGGCTTGCAAACACAAAATATGAAAAATATGAAAAATGAATTACATCATTACCTTAGAAATATGAAAAATTGAGAAGTCTTAGCGCATAAGATGGCCAAATTATGTGAGCCTGATAGCCACGTCAAGGCTCTTCTCGTATATCAGGTCCCTAACTAATGCCTATCCTCGCTTTAGAAAAGTCTGTCTGCATGGGAACCTATGAATCCTCTTTTCAGACTAAAATCTACATCTCTGTGGAGGGGTGATGAACCTGCTGTAATTAAAAGGCCTGTGACCACCAGGTGGAGTGCTCAGGCAGAAGGTAAATGAATACATATCAAAAAACTGACCGGCACATCCAAACTTAGATTCAGTGTGAACAGGTGCTAAACCTAGAGTCACCAACTCATATACATACAAGAAGAAAAGGTAGCACACTGTAGCGCTATAGCTTGCAAACACGAAATATGAAAAATATGAAAAATGAATTACATCATTACCTTAGAAATATGAAAAATTGAGAAGTCTTAAGGGTATGCCACACTAAACAATATCGCTAACGAGATCGCTAAAAAACGTCACTATTTAGCGATCCCGTTAGCGATATTGTTCAGTGCGGCAGCTTCCAGCGACGAGCTTCCTGCTGTGATCTCGCTCGTCGCTGGAATCGTTCCGGACCCTATTTCATCGCTGGCGCTCCCGCTGGGTAAGTATCTTATCGCTGTGTGGCACCTTTTCTTAGCGATTTAGCGGTACTTTTGTACCGCTAAAGTCGTTAAGAAGATCGCTAACGGCGATAGCGTCGTTAACTATATCGCTAAATGTGGCCGCATTTAGCGATATAGAAACGATCCCGCTAGCGATCTCATTAGTATGCAACGCTAACGAGATCGCTAGCGGGATTGCTTAGTGTGGCAGTACCTTTAGCGCATAAGATGGCCAGAAGGTAAATGAATACATACCTGTTCACACTGAATCTAAGTTTGGATGTGCCGGTCAGTTTTTTGATATGTATTCATTTACCTTCTGCCTGAGCACTCCACCTGGTGGTCACAGGCCTTTTAATTACAGCAGGTTCATCACCCCTCCACAGAGATGTAGATTTTAGTCTGAAAGAGGATTCATAGGTTCCCATGCAGACAGACTTTTCTAAAGCGAGGATAGGCATTAGTTAGGGACCTGATATACGAGAAGAGCCTTGACGTGGCTATCAGGCTCACATAATTTGGCCATCTTATGCGCTAAGACTTCTCAATTTTTCATATTTCTAAGGTAATGATGTAATTCATTTTTCATATTTTTCATATTTCGTGTTTGCAAGCTATAGCGCTACAGTGTGCTACCTTTTCTTCTTGTATGTATATGAGTTGGTGACTCTAGGTTTAGCACCTGTTCACACTGAATCTAAGTTTGGATGTGCCGGTCAGTTTTTTGATATGTATTCATTTACCTTCTGCCTGAGCACTCCACCTGGTGGTCACAGGCCTTTTAATTACAGCAGGTTCATCACCCCTCCACAGAGATGTAGATTTTAGTCTGAAAAGAGGATTCATAGGTTCCCATGCAGACAGACTTTTCTAAAGCGAGGATAGGCATTAGTTAGGGACCTGATATACGAGAAGAGCCTTGACGTGGCTATCAGGCTCACATAATTTGGCCATCTTATGCGCTAAGACTTCTCAATTTTTCATATTTCTAAGGTAATGATGTAATTCATTTTTCATATTTTTCATATTTCGTGTTTGCAAGCTATAGCGCTACAGTGTGCTACCTTTTCTTCTTGTATGTATATGAGTTGGTGACTCTAGGTTTAGCACCTGTTCACACTGAATCTAAGTTTGGATGTGCCGGTCAGTTTTTTGATACTTATAGTGGATCAGTCACCAGATTTCACAATACAATAGGCATCCATTATTAAATATATCATAACCTGATGAGTCTGGTGTACTTACGTTGTAGATCAATGTCAGTTTGGCTATAATGCTAATATTTAAAGAGTTTGCCTGGGACATATATATATCTATCAATATCTGATCAATGGGGGTGCGGGTGATCGATGTCTCTGTACTATCTGTCGCTGCACTGCTTGTTTCTGTACTATCTGTCGCTGCACTGCTTGTTTCTGTACAATCTGTCTCTGTACTATCTGTCTCTGCACTGCTTATCTCTGTACTATCTGCCGCTACACTGGTTGTCGCTGCACTATCTGTCTCTGTACTATCTGTCGCTGCACTATCTGTCTCTGTACTATCTGTCGCTGCACTGCTTGTCTCTGCACTATCTGTCGCTGCACTATCTGCCGCTACACTGGTTGTCGCTGCACTATCTGTCTCTGTACAATCTGTCGCTGCTCTGCTTGTCGCTGCATTATCTGTCGCTGCACTGCTTGTTTCTGTACAATCTGTCGCTGCTCTGCTTGTCGCTGCATTATCTGTCGCTGCACTGCTTGTTTCTGTACTATCTGTCGCTGCTCTGCTTGTCGCTGCACTATTTGTCGCTGCATTATCTGTCGCAGCACTATCTGTCTCTGTACTATCTGTCGCTGCTCTGCTTGTCGCTGCACTATCTGTCGCTGCTCTGCTTGTCGCTGCACTATTTGTCGCTGCATTATCTGTCGCAGCACTATCTGTCTCTGTACTATCTGTCGCTGCACTATCTGTCGCTGCACTGCTTGTCTCTGTACTATCTGTCGCTGCTCTGCTTGTCCCTGCATTATCTGTCGCTGCATCATCTGTCGCTGCACTGCTTGTTTCTGTACTATCTGTCGCTGCTCTGCTTGTCGCTGCATTATCTGTCGCTGCTCTGCTTGTCTCGGTACTATCTGTCGCTGCATCATCTGTCGCTGCTCTGCTTGTCGCTGCACTATCTGTCGCTGCACTGCTTGTCTCTGTACTATCTGTCGCTGCTCTGCTTGTCGCTGCATTATCTGTCGCTGCTCTGCTTGTCTCTGTACTATCTGTCGCTGCTCTGCTTGTCTCGGTACTATCTGTCGCTGCATCATCTGTCGCTGCTCTGCTTGTCGCTGCACTATCTGTCGCTGCACTGCTTGTCTCTGTACTATCTGTCGCTGCTCTGCTTGTCCCTGCATTATCTGTCGCTGCACTATCTGTCGCTGCACTGCTTGTTTCTGTACTATCTGTCGCTGCTCTGCTTGTCGCTGCATTATCTGTCGCTGCTCTGCTTGTCGCTGCATTATCTGTCGCTGCTCTGCTTGTCTCTGCATTATCTGTCGCTGCTCTGCTTGTCTCTGCATTATCTGTCGCTGCACTGCTTGTCTCGGTACATTCTGTCGCTGCTCTGCTTGTCGCTGCATCATCTGTCGCTGCACTGCTTGTTTCTGTACTATCTGTCGCTGCTCTGCTTGTCTCTGTATTATCTGTCGCTGCTCTGCTTGTCTCTGTACTATCTGTCGCTGCTCTGCTTGTCTCTGTATTATCTGTCGCTGCTCTGCTTGTCTCGGTACTATCTGTCGCTGCTCTGCTTGTCTCTGTACTATCTGTCGCTGCTCTGCTTGTCGCTGCATTATCTGTCGCTGCTCTGCTTGTCTCGGTACTATCTGTCGCTGCTCTGCTTGTCGCTGCATCATCTGTCGCTGCACTGCTTGTTTCTGTACTATCTGTCGCTGCTCTGCTTGTCTCTGTACTATCTGTCGCTGCTCTGCTTGTCTCGGTACTATCTGTCGCTGCTCTGCTTGTCTCGGTACTATCTGTCGCTGCTCTGCTTGTCTCGGTACTATCTGTCGCTGCTCTGCTTGTCGCTGCATCATCTGTCGCTGCTCTGCTTGTCGCTGCATCATCTGTCGCTGCTCTGCTTGTTTCTGTACTATCTGTCGCTGCTCTGCTTGTCTCTGTACTATCTGTCGCTGCTCTGCTTGTCGCTGCATCATCTGTCGCTGCTCTGCTTGTCTCGGTACTATCTGTCGCTGCTCTGCTTGTCTCGGTACTATCTGTCGCTGCTCTGCTTGTCGCTGCATCATCTGTCGCTGCAGCCCGCACTGATCCCTTTCCCGAGGCGTCGTTACTTCCATCAGGAGAGCTGCAGAGAGGGGCGTGGCCTCTGTAGAGTAGGAGGCGTGACTCCCAGAGTGACAGCGCTGACAGCCAATAGGCGAGCAGCCTGCAGCAGGCATGTAAGCATCTGTATCTCCATGTTCTGCTGGAGCCGAGCAGTCTGTGTGCGCCGTGCTCGGAGGAGGCAGAGGCTGCTGGAGCACGCAGGAGAACCACGCCGTTATCTAAAGCTGGCGGACTGCGAGCTTCCCCCCTCCGTGCACTGATGGCGTCCTCCGGCGCCTTATGCAGCAGGCACTGGGCGATGCCATGTTCCCGTGTTGCAGGGGTCTAAGGAGAACTTTGCGCTGCTCCTGCATCATCCGGCCGGAAGGCGATTAGTGGGATTTCCTTCCAGAAGGAGCAGATTGTGCGTCATAATCGCCGCATGCAGTCACGACAGATCGTGGTCGGCCGCGCACTGCCGAGGACGAGCGATGGAGCGACCGTCCCTGACCCGATGCTCAA
This sequence comes from Oophaga sylvatica, assembly GCA_033576555.1. Classification (NCBI taxonomy): domain Eukaryota; kingdom Metazoa; phylum Chordata; class Amphibia; order Anura; family Dendrobatidae; genus Oophaga; species Oophaga sylvatica. Next base: position 120,573,178 of record JARQOD010000005.1, on the reverse strand, counting down.
GTGCCCAAACTTTCCTGATGGCCTCGCGTGCTGCAGCCGGAGGGGACCCGTGAGCAACAGTTCTCCCAGATAATCGCCTGCAGCCGCCCCCTCCCCCAGGATGAAAGTGTTCCGCAGGAAGGCGCTGATCCTGTGCCTGGGCTACATCCTGCTGCTGGTCCTCACCATGCTCAACCTGCTGGACAAGTGGCACAAGGAGCCGCAGCAGTGCAATGACCAGGTGCGCTTCACCCCGTACCAGACGCGCTCCGACATCCGCTACCTGTACCGGCCGTCCCCGCCGCGCCGGAGGCAGCTGCTCTACGTGTTCACCACCTGGCGCTCCGGCTCCTCCTTCTTCGGGGAGCTCTTCAACCAGAACCCGGAGGTGTTCTTCCTGTACGAGCCCGTGTGGCACGTGTGGCAGAAGCTGTACCCCGGGGACGCCATGTCTCTGCAGGGGGCTGCCCGCGACCTCCTCAGCGCCCTCTACCGGTGCGACCTGTCTGCCCTGCAGCTGTACAACACGGCGGGGGCCAAGAACATTAGCACCCTGGGCATCTTCGGGGCCTCCACCAACAAGGTCATCTGCTCCTCCCCGATATGTTCGGCCTACAGAAAGGATGTGGTGGGCTTAGTGGATGACAAAGTGTGCAAGAAGTGCCCCCTCAGAGCCTGAGCCTGCTGGAGGAGGAGTGCCACAAGTACAACACCATAGTCATTAAAGGAGTACGGATTTTCGACATCAACGTGTTGGCCCCATTGATGGTAGACCCTTCCTTGGACTTGAAGGTCATTCATTTAGTTAGGGACCCCCGGGCAGTAGCCAACTCCAGGATAAAGTCCAGACATGGATTGATTCGAGAGAGTCTTCAGGTGGTTCGTAGCCGAGACCCCAGGATCCGGCGGGTTCCTTTCATAGACCCTGGACACAAACTCAACAAGAAGGATGGTTCTGACTATCATGCCATAGGTGCCATGGAGGTAATATGTAGCAGCATGGGCAAGACCCTAAGGACAGCGGTCAACCCCCAAGCTGGCTGAAGGGGAACTACATGGTAGTTCGATATGAGGATCTCGTTATGGATCCCATTAAGACCCTAAGGCAGGTCTATGGATTTGTGAACCTGTCTGTAAGCCCCGAGATCGAGAAGTTCTCACTAAACATGACTAGTGGCTCGGGCTACTCATCCAAACCATTTGTGGTGTCTGCTCGCAATGCCACCCAAGCTGTCAGTGCTTGGAGGACATTACTGACCTTCCTGCAGATAAAGCAGGTGGAAGAGTATTGTCAGGTCCCAATGGACCTATTGGGTTACCAGACAATTAGCAATCAACAAGAAGTCAAAGACTTTAGTAAGTCCTTGCTTAGGAAGCCCATGTTATGAGGACACTACAGGGTTGATTGACGTGTTGCCTGCAGAAACCATACCCAACTGCTGTACCAAAAGTCTGTTACTGTACATTACTGTATTTCCTTCTGGTAAATGATGGGTTCTCTTTCTACAGTGTATCTTCTGGGGTACTGTGTGTTTTTGCTTGCATTCTATCTAAGATGTCCTCAGGACCTCCTGACATGGAACGTATGCTGTCCATCACCGACTGCCTGGACACCTTCATGTTAGAGGGTCCCGAGGACCATGTGTGGAGTCGTCTGCTGTATGTTGCCATCTGAGGCGGGTTATCTTGTGGCAGGCGGCATCCTGCCCTCTAGTCTGTACCACGCTATTGACACTGTTTATGCTGCTGACTCCCATCTTTGTTTATAGTTTGCAGGTGTCTTTACCTTCAGCAAACAAAAAAATAGATTTCTATACTGTTTCCAAACATGAGTGGAAACAGATGAGCACCACACATTGCATGAAGCTGCAATGTCCTGCAGATCTGTGGATCCCAACTGGGAGAACTGGTAGATGTTACTGTAAATAAAAGCCAATAAGTTATGAGCATTTTTGGAAATCAGAGACTTGTGTGTTTTTGATGCTACTGTTTCCATGTCTGGTTCTTTTGTCTTGTGAGCGTTCTCCCTCCTGATGTCTGTGGGTTTCCAGCGTCCCCTAAATGCTGCTTTGTTACCTTTTATTACTACTCCAAAGAACAGGGAACGTAGTCATGTAAGAATAATCGCTGTCTCGGAGCTTGCAGCCTGATGTGGGTGCAATGAACTGTAAGATCAAGCGAAGCCGACCTTAATTTTCCTATGTTCATGTTATGAAAACAACATAACCATGGCATGTTATCATTTGAGGTTCAGCGCCCGGTCTGCGTGGCATTATTTTCTGTATCTAGATGCCATGGAGAACGCCGTTGTGACAGATTGAGAACAGATTACATAAACTCTTCCTCTGGTTTACCATCCTGTGCTATTGCCTCTACTGTTAATGACAATCACTGTCGTCTCCATTCTGTTTCATACACATACTGCATTCACGGAGGCATTGGAATAGGTGATCGGATGTGTGTGCTTTGTCACTGTTCACACCGTGACTTGTTTGGCACAATCAGGGTTATTGTATCTTACTGGTCTTTTATTGATTCGTCGTGTACAATGTTGGTTACATTGTTCTGATTTGTTTTCTTTACTGGTAATCCTGTGCAGAATATATCAGTCTGCGGGAAGCTTTACTGGTACCCAACATGGATAATGGATTTACCTATAGATTTCTTTATTCAGTATCTTGTCAAAAACCTCTTTACTATGCTGCCCGTAAGTGTTGCCAGGATGTACCATGCTCCTTTTATTTGACCTGTGTTGCCTACTCCTTTTCTTATTCTTGAACATGATATTGTAAATCCTTAAGGGAATCTGTAACCCCCATTTTGCTATATCAACTAAAGATATGACTGAATAGTGCATCCCATAACAAAGTTATCAGTATTTACCTTAAATCATGATACCCCCGTTTTCATACCAAAATACCTTAGTAAAGTTCGTGTTTGACGCTGTCAATCAGGGCGGTCAGGAGGGCGGCGTTTTCTATGTCCTCCCCCCCCCCCCCCCCGCTCCTCGGCATCACTTGCGTAGGGCCGTCTGTGAATCCCACAGACGGCGTTCGGCTTCCCGCAATTGCGCATTTCAAATTCGGCCCCGCGCATGCGCTACTCTTTCCTTGCCCGGAAGTCGTCCAAGGCAAGCAGTCATTTTGGGGCAAGGAAAGAGTAGCGCATGCGCTGTAATGATTTTATGCTTTGCCCAAAAGCACACTGCGCATGCGCGGGGCCGAATTTTAAATGCGCAATTGCGGGAAGCCGAACGACGTCTGTGGGATTCACAGACGGCCCTACGCAAGTGATGCCGAGGAGCGGGGGGGGAGGACATAGAAAACGCCGCCCTCCTGACGACCGCCCTGATTGACAGCGTCAAATACGAACTTTACTAAGGTATTTTGGTATGAAAACGGGGGTATCACGATATAAGGTAAATACAGATGGCTTTGTTATGGGACGCACTATTCAGCCATATCTTTAGTTGATATGGCAAAATTGGGGTGACAGATTCCCTTTAAAGGGAATCTGTCAGTAGGTTTTTGCTATGTAATCTGAAGACAGAAGTAGATGGAGGCTGAAACCCCGAATTCAGGGATGTGTCACTTGTCAAAGTGTGTGCTGTTGTTTACTAACTGAAGGATTTATCACTAAGCAGCTCACTGTCTATGGACATTGTATACACAGAGCCTGGTGTGGGCGGGGTTAGCTTCCTCAGCTCTGCAGCATTCTAAATCTAAAAGCTCTGATTGTGTGAGAACTGCTGCACCAAGTAATTTAAGTGATACATCCTTGGATTCAGCTTCTCTTTGCCTACATTATACTGCTCTCAGATGAGGTAGCAAAAACCTGCTGACAGATTCCCTTTAAATGGAATCCAGGAGTGAATTCACATGTAAGACTGTGTGCCCATGATGAGTTTTTGATGCTGTATCAAAAAGGCAGCGACTTACAGTTCCAGCAAAATGGATGGGATTTATACAAATCTGGCCACTGCACTTTTTTGCTCAGCGTAAGCTGACCTGTGGAGCGTCTTTCACATCCACCACGTGCCCATTTCTCTCTTGCGAGTTCACAGAGTTTTATGTACAAGTTTTCCATTGACTTTCATTAGATGTGGAAAATCTGCAGGGAAAAAATGCACATGCGTTTCCACTGAGAAAGTGCCTGTAATCAAATACCAGTAAGTATCAAAAACAAAGCAGCTTTATATAAAACATGATCTACCAGCAAGAGACAAAAACTGCAGCGGCCAACAAATGCAATGAGAAAACAAGAAAGCCAACCTAATTTACTCTTCCCATGAACCAAGTACATATTAATAAAAGAGGAAAGCCCACCGCTGCTGTTGATCGTCCGAGAAAGCCGGCGCTGCTGTAGCCGGTGCGTGCCTGGATTGGCTGGTGAAAAGAAAAAAGTTTGGCGCCTCCGTGCGGTGGAGGTGAACCTGACTGGTTTGTGGCGCACTCGATGCCCTTAATCTTACTGTGTAATGGCTGCATAACAACCAAAAGAGGAGCAGTTGGGAATCCCAAATATTAAAATCCTCATTCCTCTGCTCGTAATTTTAACCTGTTTTAGAATTTATTATCTAATAAACATTGGTATCTTTTAATAATTAGGTCTCCCAACTTTTCCTCTTTTGGTTATTATGCATTTCGGAAGTAACCACTTTAACACTTTTTTGTCATATGTAGGTATTAATTGTGTAATGTCTGTGTCTGACCGTACAGGGACATGGTCTGATCATACCACAGCTCCTGGGCAGAAGAAGAAGCAAAAGAGTATACGGGCAGGACAGCACGGGATCACAGCTGATTCTTTCTGTGAGGTAAAACATTTCACTGCCTATTTTTAAATAATGTTTTACCTCAGCGAAAGCATCAGCTGTGACCCCCTTCTTTCCTGTCTGTATACTCTCTTCTGCTCCCCCCTTGTTGCGGTGCAGCGTACTGTGGGACTGGAGCAGCTTAAGTGAATGTCCAAACCATTTTGCTATTTTTTTTTTTCTATGTAAATGACTCAAATTCTGTGCTGATTGATATGTTTTAGGCTGGCATCACACGGCCGTAGATTATCCCATGCGAGAAAATCGGACCGATCATGCAAATGACACTGATCAGAGTGTCAGAATATCGTCATCCGTTCTCTCTAGTGTGAGAATAGCGCACACTGAGGAGAAGATCAACATTTTCTCTATTGTGTTACTGCGCAGAAATCTGACTGCACTTAAATGTCATCCGAGTGCAGTCCGATGATTTCCATGCGCTCAGTCACTTGGTTGAGTGTGATCCAAATATCAGATCAAACTTGGTCATACTGCTATATATATTTATTTTTTTTATTCCCTCAGAAAAACTCAGATGTGTACACAGCCCATAGGCTACAATTGGTCAGAGTGCGGTCCAGTGTTTTGTCAGACCACACTCCAACCGAAAATCCAGTGGTGTGAGCGAGTCCTTATTATAGATCCCCCACACGGTCGGGTTACAGGGCCTCATTTTAGCCTTTCTCTCACGGTGACTGGTCCCCTAAAGCTTCACCTGGAAGTATGAGACTAGGACTACTAATGCAACAACAGCATGGGATGATTGGCAGCAGCGCCTGAGCAAGCAGAGTTTCTTTAGACCCAGCGTTGGCTGTCATATAGCTGGCATGCTTCATCTCTAAGAACATTACCCTAAAACCTTGGCTGGTGTAGTGATCGCCTCGTCCCAGTGCTACAGATGTAACATTACATGGCGATGGTAAATTAACAGTACACAGAGAAGACATCCCGTCTGCTTCTCCGCTATACGATGCTGTCTGCACAGATACACTGTTCAATGCATTATTGTAAGGACACGTCCTTGTTCACACGCTGCATTTTTGTAGCGGACAAAGTGCAGCGTCTTCGAATACCAGCAGAGGAAATGAGATTTGTGAAATCTTGAACCCATGATACTTATTTTTTTCCTAGCAGATTTCAAGCATTAAAGGTTTTTTTCAAATCTGCAGCAAGTTAATTAATCCAGCGTTTTTGCAGCTTTTTTTCAACCATTCAAAGGAATCGGGGGGATGCAATCATAAAGCGCACACAAACCGCCAGCATTTTATCATTTTATGCAGCAGAAAATCTGCTGCAAATACTCAGTATGTGCACATAGTTTACAGGGGTGGTCCAGGTTAGAAAACATGTATATGTACGCGATTGGGGAATTCTGAGCTGGTAAAGGGGCAATCCTCTTCAGCATCTCCTCTTTCGATATGAGGGCATTTCTTGTTGTCCTCGTTTGCTACACTACCGCTCATTGATTTACCGTAATTGGAAATTAAAGAAAAAAAAAACTGCCAAAATTCCCCAAAGATTAGAGCTGATCATTGCATGTCCCAGCTGGGCGGATGATGAGCGGTCCCCAAGGGTCATAGATCCTTCTATCAAGTAAGAGTTTCCTGCACCGTGGCATTGCTGTAGTCATTATTTGTTAGCACGACTTGTCACCATGAACCAGCAGGCACAAATTCCCAATCTAGCTGTGACCTGGCAGTGGCTTTACTTTTCTACTCCAATGTCAGACCCTCCTGTACACCCGTATGGGGAACATTTCCAAAATTTACAAATCTCCTATTGTTTGGTATATAATCGTCATGAGCTGCTAGAAAACGTACATTAGGACTCCCCAATGCTGGATTCTGTGACGATCCATAGGCCAGCTTCACACGTCCAGCTTTTTTTTTCCCTTATAAATTAAAAACTTTTTTCCTTCCAATGGAAAAAAAAGCAAAACTTCTTCCTACTGATAACAGATAACATAAGACAGCATGTAGTCGACTTTTTTTTTTTTTGCACCGTGCCGACATGGATCAAAGTCTGACGCGCTTTCTTTTTTGTTTTGTTTTTCTAGCAGATAATCGGTCTGCAAAACAAAAAAGAAAAGGCTTAATCGTTGTAATGGGGCCCATGCTTTATCCGCAAAGATAACGAATACTGAAAAACCTGATGTGTTAAAGAGCTCTTGTACAGAATACGGACTGCACAACATGAGAAGTGGCGGGATTGTAAATGAGTTATTGCTTGGTTCCTCCTTATAATATTCTTATCAAACAGCTTAATTAGCGTCACTCTAGAATATTAATATTGGAAACAGAAGGTTCTGACTCTGATATTCTTTTTTCCACTGGTTATAAACTGAGGTTTGTATTCTTAAGAATTATGTCCGAATTGTCCTCAATGAAGGCTCGTGAGCCTCGGCTGGAATGTTTGCTTTGAGCACAATAAGATGACAACCTATGACGTCCATACACCTGTGCTGACATTACTTACATTATCCTGTTCAGTTTAGTTCTAAGGCCGGGGTCACACACACCGACTAAAAAAGCTGACCGTTTTAGTCGGTCGATTATCGCAGCAAAATGTCATGAACAGTCATCCGTCTGGCATCCGATTTTCCTGGAAAGATGCGATTTAGTCGCATCTGACCGTAGTTGTAACATCCGATTTACATCCGACTTGCGAGATTTTCTTGCAGGCTTGCAAAGCCGACATATAATGGATCCAAATGAATAGTATTTAAATCACAAAAGAAAGAATAGATATATACACGTAGAACACACACACATATATATATATATATATATATATATATATATACATACATGTCATTGTGACATATATATATATATACATATATTTATAGTTCATACACTTCTACATACTGTAATAGACGCTAATTCAATTGCCGGCTTTTGTGAAACTACAGACCCGACATGAAATGACACATGGTTTACATACAGTTAACTATGTCATTTCATGTAGTTTGATATATGATTTTAACTTACAATTACATGAGTGCATGTGTGCAAAATTGCAGACATGTAGGGGTTAATTAAAGGTGTAAATTCGTTGAAAAAAAAATGCATGGGCTCCTGCTGTATTTTCTCCACCAGACAGACAAAGCCAGCGAGTGGGGGCAGATAATAATAGCCTAGGGAGGGTACATTTATTTTGTGCCCCTCCTGGCTACTAACATCTGCCCCCAGACACCCCAGAAAAGGCAAATCTATAATTAGATTAGCCCTTTTTGGCACTTTGCCCATCTATTCCCATTGCCCTGTAGCGGTGGCGAATGGGTTAATAAGGGGTTAAAGCCACCTTGCTATTGAAAGGTGACTTTAAGCCAGGTTAATAATTGAGAGCTGTCAATTAGACAACTATCAATTATTAATCCTATTGTATGAAAGAAAAATCAAACACACACACTTTAATAAAAAATCATATTAATGAAATAAGCAGTTTTTGACCATCTTTTATTTTCCTGCTAAAACCATTTCCTATAATAAAAATAAAATAAAAAAGCAAAATGATTCTTACCTATCCGATGCACAGTCAGGTCCCACGCTGTAATCCATCAGAAAGGGTTAACAGGTTACAGCTAGCAGGCAGCTAATGCTGCCTGCTGAGCTGTTACCCCCTGAATGAATAAGTTCCTCTCCCGACGACAGGAGAGGAAGTGATTAATGTGTGAAGCTTAATTGATTGCTTCCCACAGTAATCAGGTCACCCGGGGACTCCCTCTGACGTCACTGCTGCTATGCGGTGTCCCCGGGTGACCTGACCTGAACTGATTACTGTGGGAAGCTATCAATTAAGCTTCACACATTAATCACTTCCTCTCCTGTCGCCGGGAGAGGAACTTATTCATTCAGGGGGTAACAGCTTAGCAGGCAGCATTAGCTGCCTGCTAGCTGTAACCTGTTAACCCTTTCTGATGGATTACAGCGTGGGACCTGACTGTGTATCGGATAGATAAGAATCATTTTCCTTTTTTATTTTATTTTTATTATAGGAAATGGTTTTAGCAGGAAAATAAAAGATGGTCAAAAAATGTTTGCTTATTTCATTAAAATGATTTTTTATTAAAGTGTGTGTGTTTGATTTTTCTTTCATACAATAGGATTAATAATTGATAGTTGTCTAATTGACAGCTCTCAATTATTAACCTGGCTTAAAGTCACCTTTCAATAGCAAGGTGCCTTTAACCCCTTATTAACCCATTCGCCACCGCTGCAGGGCAATGGGAATAGATGGGCAAAGTGCCAGAAAGGGCTAATCTAATTATAGATTTGCCTTTTCTGGGGTGTCTGGGGGCAGATGTTAGTAGCCGGGGGGCACAAAATAAATGCACCCTCCCTAGGCTATAATTATCTGCCTCCATTCGCTGGCTTTGTCTGTCTGGTGGAGAAAATACAGCGGGAGCCCACGCATTTTTTTTCAACTAATTTATACCTTTAATTAACCCCTACATGTCTGCAATTTTGCACACATACACTCATGTAATTGTAAGTTTAAACCATATATAAAACTGCATGAAATGAAATGGTTAACTGTATGTAAACCATGTGTCATTTCATGTCGGGTTCTGTAATTTTACAAAAGCCGGCAATTGAATTAGCGGCTATTACAGTATGTAGAAGTGTATGAACTATAAATATATATGTATATATATATATATATCACAATGACGTGTGTGTGGTATATATATATATATATATATATATGTGTATTCTATGTGTGTATATGTATTTTTTACATTCTTTATTAAAGCTGTCAGTGTGATTTTACAGTATAGCCGGGGATGAATTGCCGGCTTTTCTAAAGGACACCGGTGCGATTTAATCGCAAGTCACACGTGCGGTCCGTTTGTAATCCGATTGTTCAGTGCTCCCATTGACTTGCATTGGCGATAGTCGACCCACAATCGGTGACAAAGATTGCACTCCACGTTTAAAACGGACCACAAAAAAATCGGATACTGGGAGATGCTCCATAGATTAACATTGGTCCGACTGCAATGCGATATTTCATCGCATTGCAGTCGTCCGATTTTGTCGCCAGTGTGACCCGGCCTAATATTCTTACTCCATAGTCACTTATCTCCTAAATGACTCTTCAGGTATGATACAGATACAAGACCAGATAGTTCTGCATGATGTAAGGACAGAGTTTCTGATTTCAGCGATGTGTCACTTACTGGGCTGCTCGCCGCTGCTTTGCTAAAAATCACTTTTCTCTGCTGCAGATTTAGCAGTTCTCTGAATGCTGAGCCTGTATAACCCCGCCCACAGCACTGATTGGCAGCTTCCTTCCCATGTACAGTGTACACAGCTGCCAATCAGTGGTGGGGCGGAGCTATACAGGGCTCATGTATGGAGGATTGACTATATAGCAGCAAGTTTTCTAGTAATAATCTACTGCTAATAAAACTGATTTTTTTTTAATGAAAGCTACAGCAAGCAACCCATTAAGTTATACATAGCTGGAATTAAGGTCCATGTCTCTAAATTATGCCACTTTCAAATTAGGTGGCAAAAACCTGTTGACAAATTCTCTTTAAAGGGAATCTGTCACCATGTTTTTGCTACGTAATCTGAGAGCAAAATAATGTAGGAGCAGAGACCCTGATTCCAGCAACGTGTCGCTGGGTTGTGTTTTGTTATTTCAATACAATCATCATTTTATCAGCAGGAGATTATCACTACAGGACAACTTGGCACATGCAGGTGGTCCAGCACTGATTAGCAGCTCTCTGTAACTATATAATGTACACAGAAAGCTGTGATGTGGCTAAGGTTATGCTCAGCCGACAACTGAGCTCTGCTAGATCTGCAGCAGACAAAACAGTGACTCTTCACCCAGTCTACTAAGTGCTACATCCCTGGAACTGGTGTATTTGTCCCTACCTCTTGGTGCATTCAGATTAGGTGGCATAAACCTGCTTTCCATCAGTAAGCTGTATTGGCTCTGATACCGTTTCTCCTCTGATTCCTATGGTTGTTTTTGTTGCAATCTGGTTCCAGTAATGCCCGATGCCTGTAAGTGGAGTGCAGCGCAATATGGTAACACGATCGTCAAGGTTACACAGTGGGGTCTACGCATTGCCTGTGTCCAGGATTGCATGTTGGGGCCGTTCATTTGCAGCTGTAGAGACACAGCACATGGAAAAATATGGCTTTGTTTCTGGGAGAAAAAGCAAATTGTTTTTTCTAACCCTGGATGACCCCAAGCAGCCACATGTTTCTTATAAAACATGACAGAATTAAAAATTCATATAGTACGCTGCTGTTCTGATCAACGTTCTTTATGACCGTTGATTTCAATAAAAAGGAATATAAATTGTAACTCGTATACACACATATATAAAATCCTCAGAATATTATATAATCAAAACTATGAGGAACGGTTACAGGATTTGGGAATGTTTAGCTTACAAAAAAGAAGACTGAGAGGAGACTTAATAGCTGTCTACAAATATCTCAAGGGCTGTTACATTGTAGAAGGATTATCTTTATTCTCATTTGCACAAGGAAAGACTAGAAGCAATGGGATGAAACTGAATGGGAGGAGACACAGATTAGATATTAGAAAACACTTTTTGACATTTAGGGTGATCAATGAGTGGAACAGGCTGCCACGAGAGGTGGTGAGTTCTCCTTCAATGGAAGTCTTCAAACAGAGGCTGGACAGACATCTGTCTGGGATGATTTAGTGAATCCTGCTTTGAGCAGGGGGTTGGACCAGAAGGCCCAGGAGGTCCCTTCCAACTCTACCATTCTATGATTCTATGAAAACAAGCAAAAATATCTGCCAGTTGATTAGAGGAAAGCCTGCGGACTCTGAAATTCTTTACATTTTAGCTCATTGCACAATTTCCAAACAAATTAAAATCGGATACTCTTTTTTTAAATCATCAGTGTTATTTAATTCTTTATTTTTTGGTATGTGATTATAGGGCCAGCCTCAACTTTTATTAATTACATTCAAAGACTTTCTGTACAATAGCCCAATGAATCATAGGAAACAAAGTGGAGAAGTTTAGCGCTTCTATAGGAAAGATTTCTAGGCATGCTCTTTGATCTGTGCAGAGGGTATGATGCAGGGAGGGAGGGGGAGGTGACCATCATTTCTTGTCAGGTGGATCCTGTGTTATCTGTATATTGATGTTATCCATAATTTGCTGTGTGCAAATCCCTGCATTTGTCCACATATCGGATGTGTAGAGACAGGGCCAGCGTGACCACCCGGCGCATGCACACAAGTGTCGGGGCCCTGAGCAAGCAGGGGGGCCCTCTCGCCGTCGGTGACAACAGCATGCTATGGGGCCCATGAGTTGGGGGAGCCCGGTGTCAGCTCCCACGAGTGGGTCCCCCGCTTGCTCAAGACCCGGCTCTTGCAATATTTACCTCTCCCTGTTCCTTTGCAGCTCCAATTTATTTTGTGTCTCCTAACTCTATGACGTCTCAGGGCAGAGCGCGCGATGACGTCACTAGTGTGCGGCCTCTGCTCTGAGCAGTCACGGGGCAGAAAGATGGAAGACGGCGACGCTGAGGAGTCCGGACCTGCGGCCAGCGAGGAGAGGTGATTATTTCATTTTTTTTTAATTTATGGAGAAATATATGGGGCCCATACTGTATGTGCATTATATGGAGTGCATTCTGTATGGCGCACTATGTCGTGCACATAATACTGTATGGAGGACTATACTGTCCGGTTTTTGAGCTATTGTAGAATTTACAATAGATATCACTCATGTAATGTAAGAAGTGAAGTATTTGGCATTGTACTATACCTATATTTCTCTGCTGTGTCTGTACATCATGGATTGTGGCATGTGTTACAGGGGCCCACGAAAAAAACCTGGAGCCGGCCCTGGGTAGAGGAGCTGTCTGCCATTTACAATATATGGGCCATAAACTGGGCGAGACTAGCACATGATGCTGTGATTTTTCAGATCCATGTGAAAAATCAACCATGTGCATTAGCAGCTGTCGACTGGTCTGTTTATATGAAGTTAGCCTAAAATGAGTTCTAAAGAATTCACGAGACGTGTCAGCCTATTAGAGGTCTCGGTAGCCTGCAAAATTAAATGTATAATAGCAACATCAAAGATTTAAAAAAAAAAAACTTTTCACATCATTCTCCACAATAAGAGGAATGAGCTTTTGGATCACACTAAAGTCTAACAAGTCCAGGAATGGTCCTGATTCTCATGCCCGAATGGCTCATACATGCGAGAAACTCGGACGAGTCTCACACGTCAATACCCGGCACTGCCACCGGTACTTGGATCGGAGCGTTCAGGTATTGACGTGTGAGACTCGTCCGAGTTTCCCGCATGTGAGTATGAGCCCTTAGACTGATATCTGCTCCTTTTGAGTGAGTGGTGAGTGCACTGCCAGCCTGTCCTGACTTGAAAACCCCCTCCTCTGTTATTCCTTTGTGTAGTTTGACAGGAGAGCAGAAGCAGAGAGACAAAGAACTGCTCCCATGTCTGTACTCCATCTTTGCTTCTAGAAACTTATTATACATAGCTGGCAGTGGATTCATTTAAAGCGAACTTGTCACCCCATTTTTCATATATAAGCTGTGGCCACCGCCTTTAGGGGCTTATCTACAGCATTCAGTAATTCTGTAGATGAGCCCCCGATGTCACCTGAAAGATAAGAAAAACGAGTTTTATTATACTCACCCGGGGTGCGGTCTGGTCTGATGGACGTCGCAGGTCCGGGTCCGGCGCCTCCCATCTTCATGCAATGACGTCCTCTTCCTTGCTGCTATCACGGCTCCGGCACAGGCGCACTGAATTGCCCTGTTGAGGGCAGAGTAAAGTACTGCAGTGTGCAGGCGCTGGGCCTCTCTGACCTTTCCTGGCGCCTGCGCACTGCAGCACTTTACTCTGCCCTCACAGGTCAGAGAATAACGCCTGCGCAGGAGCCGCTCAATACGACTCGCGCAATACTAGTTTTCTGAGCAAGGTAGGACACACCTTGTTAAAATGTGGTGGTAAGTATGCAAATCACATAATTGAGGTCATATGGCCTCCCTCTCCTGCCACTAGAGAATCCTGGTAGCCCGCTGTGCAGATTCACAAGTCTGCAGTCTCCTGGAGTGACTGCAGACTTGAACCCCAAACCTGGACAACCCTTTTAAGCTGTTTATGCCAGAATTCCAGCGTAAGACGCCTTACTAACTCGCAATATTTTTGTGCAACTTGAAGGCTGAGCAAAGATATTGCGACATTTGAAATTTACATGCCAGTCTCAGACAGCTGCGCCAGTATGGGAGTAGCATAAGTTTGCTGGCGCGTGGCTATACCTGCCTGTCAGATTCATGAAGTGAAGCCATCTTGGTGGTGTAACTTCCTCCAGAATTGTACTCTAGTCCCTGATTGCAGTACATTTCCGGCAGTGACGCACGGCAGTTAGCAGATGCGCCTAATTCATTAAAGGGAATCTGTCCCCCTAAATTGGCGGATATTTAAATGATGGCAGTCAGGTCAGATGGGCAGTGTTTTGGGTACTGCCTTAACATGTTGTTCGCCGCTGTCTCCATTATTTCTGGGAATTGTAGTCGTTGCCCTCCATATAACGCGCCTGCGCATTGCAATCTTGAATTGCGCACGTGCAGTATGCTTTGCCCGCAGATTCCCTTTAAATAGCATGCACCTCTTACTGATTTAGGCACATCGTACTCCGGCGGGCCCCTTCACTGGGATTTTTTATGAATTGATCCTTTATGGGCCAGCACTTTTGGAATGTGTTTTCCTGGCTGAAAATATGAATTTTCATAAATATATTTTGTAATTTTATTTTTTTAGTCATTGCATTAGCCATCAGAGGAGCATACATTTCATTAACTCAATAGTGACCACATAACATAAATGTATGACTCTCAGTGAATGTATAGAGTGGACTTGGAAGCCTCGCTACATTACAGGGCCAGCATGTGCCTATAACAGCAGCAGCTGGAGAGAGCTCTGTCATCTGCTGGTTAATTATTTCAATGCCGCGGTCAAGTTTAGTGTTGCCGTACTCTCACCGATGTGCAGAACCGTGCCGTGTGGTCATTTTTACAGCACAATGAATGCCATCAAAACCGGCGGTGGTGGCGTAGAACAGAGCGAAGAGCAGTTTCTGCTCCAGCCGTGACACGGACTTGTATTCGGTTGGTATTTTATTTGTAACGCAATCAGAACTCCTCATTTCTGTAATGACGTCTGAGCTGACACTTTTCATGCAGTTCTCCCTATGAAAAGGTTATCGATTATTTCATGACCGCATATGGCGACTAGGTGGGTTTTCCTTACCTTCTTACCGCTCGCTGTTATCCTCCCCACCAACCACTAACTCGTTCCTCCAAAATAAAACATGGTACATAATTCTTTGGATTATATTGGCCACAGCAGCCATTTTATTAACAAAACATACATAAAATTACATACATTAAATTGTATAAACACTTCCAATATCAGAGGGGAGGGTTCTTGGAGCTAAAGATCTGGCTTTTCCTAAAAATAACCAAACAAAATTCGACCACCATGTTACCCTCAGCCGTAAACCACCAGCTCGAGGGCACCAGACAACCTTTTCAGGGAAGACCAAAAACCACCATGAGCTCCCAGGGCAAAACCCCGTCCAGAGTCCATACCAAAAGCCAGATCACCCCACCTCATTTAAATGCCCTCAATTTCCTCAAAAATTCCATCCCTGAATCATAACCACTCCAAGAACCCCCACCCCCCGCCAACCACGAACAAACCTGACCACCTCAGGTTCGCGAGTGCCCCAACACCATCAACGCCCTCTCCAATCCCTCCTGAATCGCCAGCGCCCATAAGTCCTCCAATGTCATTTAAATGCACCCCATCTGCCCTCCAAAAGTTTCCCACCCCCGCTTCTAATTCAAAATGACGCACACTAATACCCCCATTTCTAGAAACAAAACTCACTACAGCTCTATTTAGCTTAATCCTGGCCCTGTTAATCCCTTTTAAAGACCTCGCACCCCTCCATTTTTTCCTCGGAACTATATCGGACCAGACCGTCAACACCCCAGGAAACGATGTCCATAGTCTCACCAGATCAAAACGAATGTCCCTAATAAGCTCTCTAACAGGTTTTACCCCCAAATCATTGCCACCCATGTGTACTACCCAAACATCAGGTGCCCTATCACACCTAACAGCCCTAACAAATTCCCCCAACACTCTGGACCAAACCATCCCCCTGAACCCCAACCAACGCACAACCACCTGCTGTCTATTGAATCCCAGCTGTCTGCCGTCCGGCCTCACGTCAGCTCGTAACGCCCCCCAATGAACAAAAGAATGGCCGAAGATCCAGGCTAAGAAAGGTTCACAATCTGCAAAATATAAAGTGACAAAACACATAAACTCTCCGTTTACAAGCAATGCATGCTTCAAGAACGAACGTAACTTAAGTACCTATTGGAGCTCCATCTACCAATGCGGCGAATCGCCTCTGGCCCCAAACCCCGCATATGTGCTTCAGACGCCGCCCCGATACGGAACGAGTGCGAACCGTAGACTTCAGTGGAAACACCCAGCTCCCCCAAACCCTTCTTTAAGATTGCAATAAACTGAAAACGGGACAAGAACGACCCGTCACTATGACACAACAGTGATCCGGACCTTCCCCTCCATACCCGCCAATACCGGGTCAAACATCTATGAGGGCACATATCAGACCCCTCTAAGCTCCCAAGCACTACCTTTCTTCCATTACCTAATTGGTCGGTCTTAGACCGTTGAATCCAAAAACTTATACCACAACGACTTATTTCCACATCCTCAGCCATCAAACCTCCCATCCTGTTCCTGCTCTCTGAAACCAGCTCTCCTATCCTCAATGCCCCAAAAAACGCCAAAGAAAAGTCTAATTGAAATAATGCCACCTCAAAGTCGGAGCAACAAATCCTGTACAATACCCCGCCCAAACGTCCCAACATGCTGAAAGTAATCGGTCTAACGCTTATCAACACAGCGTTTTCCCCTCCGTAACCCTTTTAAAGCTTGCCGCACTAGAAAATCCTTTGTGGCATCTGCACACCCTTGCAACCGAAAACCAAAAGCTAAACCCGCCATAAATTTATTAATCCGTGAAAATGACCATGCTCTCTCCGACAATTCCCCCACCAACATTAACAAAGCCTGTGCCCTACCCTCCTCCGACACGACTATTCCCTGCCTAGACAACCACTCCTGCCAAAAAACCCATGACTCCGCATAAGACGCCCAAGTCCGGCCCGTCACCGACTCACGAATCAATTGTCCTGCACGTCCAAAACCACTCGCCACAAATGAGAAGGGCATTCCGTTCCTGATTTTTCCGCTTCTGGCGCCAGGTCCCGGAACCTCTCCCACTGTAAACGAGACAAAGCATCAGCTATAGAGTTTTTTACACCTGGAACATGCACAGCTGACACCCATGCATTCAGCTCCATGCAACGTAGGACCAACTCCCGAACCAATTTTATCACCGGGGGAGATGACGCAGACAAAGTGTTAATTATTCCTACCACACTCATATTATCACAATGAAAACGCACCTTCCTATCCCTAAACAACTCTCCCCAAATGAAGACTGCCACAACTATTGGGAACAACTCTAACAATGCCAAATTCCTAGTCCACCCATTACTATGCCACTCATCTGGCCACCGTCCAACGCTCCACCGCCCTTTCCAATACGCCCCGTACCCAACTCCACCAGCCGCATCCGTATAAATTTCACATTCAAAATTACTCTTAACTTCCTGCTGAATCAAAGACCGCCCATTGTATTGTGTCAAAAAACTCTGCCAAACTGCCAAATCGTCTCTGTGTTCCCTTCTTAACCGAATAAAATGATGCGGGGCTTGCACCCCGCAGTCGCCCTAGCCAACCTACGACAAAAAATCCTGCCCATAGGAATGATTCTACACGCAAAATTCAATCTCCTCAACAACGACTGCAACTCTTTTAACGTCACTTTTCGCAACTTCCGCATCCTGTCCACCTCTTGTTTAAGAAGAACCAATTTATCTTCCGGTAACCTACACTCCATCCTCTCCGAGTCAATCAAAATCCCGAGAAAGCTCAGCGACGTTGAAGTGCCTTCAGTTTTTTCCCCTGCCAATGGTACGCCAAAAATACCAGCCACCCATTCCATTGCTGCCAAAATGTTTCTGCACAACACCGAGTCTGCCGGACCAATAAACAAAAAATCATCCAAATAGTGAATCACGGATTGAACACCCGCAACATCCCGAACCGCCCATTCCAAAAACGTACTGAACGTCTCAAACAATTTACACAAGATTGCACAACCCATCGGCAAACATCTATCCAAATAAAACCCCCGTCCCAAAAACAGCCCAACAACGGAATGCTGTCCAGATGAACAGGCAGCAAACGAAACGGCGCTTCAATATCAGTCTTTGCCAATAAAGCTCCTTCACCATACCTCCTAACCCACCTTACCGCAGCATCAAAAGACGTATACTCAACGGAGCATAACTCTTGCGATATACCATCATTAACGGAAAACCCCTTCGGGTACGACAAATGCTGAATCAGCCTGAACTTGTTCGCTTCTTTTTTGGGAACAACCCCCAACGGAGAAACAACCGCCCCCCACCGGCAAAGACCTAAATGGGCCCGCCATCCTACCCAATTCTACCTCCTTCAACAGTTTTTTCCCAACAACGTCAGCGTGCAAATACGCCGACCTCAAGTTTTTTGTAGAGAAAGGACCTTATGATTAGGAGCGGGAATTCTAAAACCTTCCGCGAAACCACTTCTAATGACCTCAGCCCCATCACGATCAGGATACCTATTTAGAAAGGGGGCCATCCCTTGAAGCCTCACTGGCGTCACCCCCTTTTCCGGCAACCACCAATGGCTTTCCTTTTGTCTTTTTGAAACACTTGAAAGCTCCATGTGAACTCCCGCCGCAAAAGGAACACTCGTATGTTTGAACTTGCAGGTAGCACCGTATTTACACTGGCCATCGTTGAACTGCCAGCAACTGCCTGTCTTTTCTTTTGTGCCTTGCGTCCCTTGCCCGCTACTCCCTCTCCCTGACTGTTGACTGTTGCCTCCACCCCCACCCTGAAAGGACTGCCCATACCTAACAGGGGCCATAACCTTCAACCATAACCCGATATGTTGTGAATGTGCTAGAAATGAATTCTGAGCAGAAGCTCCCTCTGGTGGTTACAAACAGTACTGAACTATTCAATGAAGATTGTGAAGATTGGCGATCAGGTGTTACTGACTGGTCTTATATAAGGGAGGTTCCCTCCCATCAGGGTTGCCGGTGATCAATTGTTCTGGTCTCAACTTTTGTTCCTGGTTCACTTTGAAGCTTGCTGTTTCATGCCTGCATCTTCTGCTAACAGATAAGACATTTTCTTCTTTTAGTTTTTTGTGCTTGCTTTTTGCATTTTGTCCTGCACTTCTGTGGGGGTCTGCCAGGTCCCCTCCGGGGGCTTGTGCTCCTCTCAGTTTAGTTCAGCCAGTAGTTTGTTCATTTGCCTTTTCCAGTTTTTTTCTGTGGCTACGGCTTAGTTTTGTTACACCAGAGAACTAATTTAGGTGGTAGAGGTCGTGTGATCTCAGGTGTTTTTGCAATTAGTGTGTTGGTATTTTTTTAGGGTTTTTTTGGATTGCAGTAAGTGACCTTCCTATCCTTTTCTTTCTAGG
>JARQOD010000005.1:120524929-120553594 GCA_033576555.1 Oophaga sylvatica | reverse complement strand
ACTCATTCTCCTGGGGCCCACGAAAAAAACCTGGAGCCGGCCCTGGGTAGAGGAGCTGTCTGCCATTTACAATATATGGGCCATAAACTGGGCGAGACTAGCACATGATGCTGTGATTTTTCAGATCCATGTGAAAAATCAACCATGTGCATTAGCAGCTGTCGACTGGTCTGTTTATATGAAATTAGCCTAAAATGAGTTCTAAAGAATTCACGAGACGTGTCAGCCTATTAGAGGTCTCGGTAGCCTGCAAAATTAAATGCATAATAGCAACATCAAAGATTTAAAAAAAAAAAACTTTTCACATCATTCTCCACAATAAGAGGAATGAGCTTTTGGATCACACTAAAGTCTAACAAGTCCAGGAACGTTCCTGATTCTCATGCCCGAATGGCTCATACATGCGAGAAACTCGGACGAGTCTCACACGTCAATACCCGGCACTGCCACCGGTACTTGGATCGGAGCGTTCAGGTATTGACGTGTGAGACTCGTCCGAGTTTCCCGCATGTGAGTATGAGCCCTTAGACTGATATCTGCTCCTTTTGAGTGAGTGGTGAGTGCACTGCCAGCCTGTCCTGACTTGAAAACCCCCTCCTCTGTTATTCCTTTGTGTAGTTTGACAGGAGAGCAGAAGCAGAGAGACAAAGAACTGCTCCCATGTCTGTACTCCATCTTTGCTTCTAGAAACTTATTATACATAGCTGGCAGTGGATTCATTTAAAGCAAACTTGTCACCCCATTTTTCATATATAAGCTGTGGCCACCGCCTTTAGGGGCTTATCTACAGCATTCAGTAATTCTGTAGATGAGCCCCCGATGTCACCTGAAAGATAAGAAAAACGAGTTTTATTATACTCACCCGGGGTGCGGTCTGGTCTGATGGATGTCGCAGGTCCGGGTCCGGCGCCTCCCATCTTCATGCAATGACGTCCTCTTCCTTGCTGCTATCACGGCTCCGGCACAGGCGCACTGAATTGCCCTGTTGAGGGCAGAGTAAAGTACTGCAGTGTGCAGGCGCTGGGCCTCTCTGACCTTTCCTGGCACCTGCGCACTGCAGCACTTTACTCTGCCCTCACAGGTCAGAGAATAACGCCTGCGCAGGAGCCTCTCAATACGGACTCGCGCAATACTAGTTTTCTGAGCAAGGTAGGACACACCTCGTTAAAATGTGGTGGTAAGTATGCAAA
Source organism: Oophaga sylvatica (assembly GCA_033576555.1). Classification (NCBI taxonomy): domain Eukaryota; kingdom Metazoa; phylum Chordata; class Amphibia; order Anura; family Dendrobatidae; genus Oophaga; species Oophaga sylvatica. Next base: position 120,552,404 of record JARQOD010000005.1, on the reverse strand, counting down.
TCACATAATTGAGGTCATATGGCCTCCCTCTCCTGCCACTAGAGAATCCTGGTAGCCCGCTGTGCAGATTCACAAGTCTGCAGTCTCCTGGAATGACTGCAGACTTGAACCCCAAACCTGGACAACCCTTTTAAGCTGTTTATGCCAGAATTCCAGCGTAAGACGCCTTACTAACCCGCAATATTTTTGTGCAACTTGAAGGCTGAGCAAAGATATTGCGACATTTGCAATTTACATGCCAGTCTCAGACAGCTGCGCCAGTATGGGAGTAGCATAAGTTTGCTGGCGCGTGGCTATACCTGCCTGTCAGATTCATGAAGTGAAGCCATCTTGGTGGTGTAACTTCCTCCAGAATTGTACTCTAGTCCCTGATTGCAGTACATTTCCGGCAGTGACGCACGGCAGTTAGCAGATGCGCCTAATTCATTAAAGGGAATCTGTCCCCCTAAATTGGCGGGATATTTAAATGATGGCAGTCAGGTCAGATGGGCAGTGTTTTGGGTACTGCCTTAACATGTTGTTCGCCGCTGTCTCCATTATTTCTGGGAATTGTAGTCGTTGCCCTCCATATAACACGCCTGCGCATTGCAATCTTGAATTGCGCACGTGCAGTATGCTTTGCCCGCAGATTCCCTTTAAATAGCATGCACCTCTTACTGATTTAGGCACATCGTACTCCGGCGGGCCCCTTCACTGGGATTTTTTATGAATTGATCCTTTATGGGCCAGCACTTTTGGAATGTGTTTTCCTGGCTGAAAATATGAATTTTCATAAAATATTTTGTAATTTTATTTTTTTAGTCATTGCATTAGCCATCAGAGGAGCATACATTTCATTAACTCAATAGTGACCACATAACATAAATGTATGACTCTCAGTGAATGTATAGAGTGGACTTGGAAGCCTCGCTACATTACAGGGCCAGCATGTGCCTATAACAGCAGCAGCTGGAGAGAGCTCTGTCATCTGCTGGTTAATTATTTCAATGCCGCGGTCAAGTTTAGTGTTGCCGTACTCTCACCGATGTGCAGAACCGTGCCGTGTGGTCATTTTTACAGCACAATGAATGCCATCAAAACCGGCGGTGGTGGCGTAGAACAGAGCGAAGAGCAGTTTCTGCTCCAGCCGTGACACGGACTTGTATTCGGTTGGTATTTTATTTGTAACGCAATCAGAACTCCTCATTTCTGTAATGACGTCTGAGCTGACACTTTTCATGCAGTTCTCCCTATGAAAAGGTTATCGATTATTTCATGACCGCATATGGCGACTAGGTGGGTTTTCCTTACCTTCTTACCGCTCGCTGTTATCCTCCCCACCAACCACTAACTCGTTCCTCCAAAATAAAACATGGTACATAATTCTTTGGATTATATTGGCCACAGCAGCCATTTTATTAACAAAACATACATAAAATTACATACATTAAATTGTATAAACACTTCCAATATCAGAGGGGAGGGTTCTTGGAGCTAAAGATCTGGCTTTTCCTAAAAATAACCAAACAAAATTCGACCACCATGTTACCCTCAGCCGTAAACCACCAGCTCGAGGGCACCAGACAACCTTTTCAGGGAAGACCAAAAACCACCATGAGCTCCCAGGGCAAAACCCCGTCCAGAGTCCATACCAAAAGCCAGATCACCCCACCTCATTTAAATGCCCTCAATTTCCTCAAAAATTCCATCCCTGAATCATAACCACTCCAAGAACCCCCACCCCCGCCAACCACGAACAAACCTGACCACCTCAGGTTCGCGAGTGCCCCAACACCATCAACGCCCTCTCCAATCCCTCCTGAATCGCCAGCGCCCATAAGTCCGTCCCAATGTCATTTAAATGCACCCCATCTGCCCTCCAAAAGTTTCCCACCCCCGCTTCTAATTCAAAATGACGCACACTAATACCCCCATTTCTAGAAACAAAACTCGCTACAGCTCTATTTAGCTTAATCCTGGCCCTGTTAATCCCTTTTAAAGACCTCGCACCCCTCCATTTTTTCCTCGGAACTATATCGGACCAGACCGTCAACACCCCAGGAAACGATGTCCATAGTCTCACCAGATCAAAACGAATGTCCCTAATAAGCTCTCTAACAGGTTTTACCCCCAAATCATTGCCACCCATGTGTACTACCCAAACATCAGGTGCCCTATCACACCTAACAGCCCTAACAAATTCCCCCAACACTCTGGACCAAACCATCCCCCTGAACCCCAACCAACGCACAACCACCTGCTGTCTATTGAATCCCAGCTGTCTGCCGTCCGGCCTCACGTCAGCTCGTAACGCCCCCCAATGAACAAAAGAATGGCCGAAGATCCAGGCTAAGAAAGGTTCACAATCTGCAAAATATAAAGTGACAAAACACATAAACTCTCCGTTTACAAGCAATGCATGCTTCAAGAACGAACGTAACTTAAGTACCTATTGGAGCTCCATCTACCAATGCGGCGAATCGCCTCTGGCCCCAAACCCCGCATATGTGCTTCAGACGCCGCCCCGATACGGAACGAGTGCGAACCGTAGACTTCAGTGGAAACACCCAGCTCCCCCAAACCCTTCTTTAAGATTGCAATAAACTGAAAACGGGACAAGAACGACCCGTCACTATGACACAACAGTGATCCGGACCTTCCCCTCCATACCCGCCAATACCGGGTCAAACATCTATGAGGGCACATATCAGACCCCTCTAAGCTCCCAAGCACTACCTTTCTTCCATTACCTAATTGGTCGGTCTTAGACCGTTGAATCCAAAAACTTATACCACAACGACTTATTTCCACATCCTCAGCCATCAAACCTCCCATCCTGTTCCTGCTCTCTGAAACCAGCTCTCCTATCCTCAATGCCCCAAAAAACGCCAAAGAAAAGTCTAATTGAAATAATGCCACCTCAAAGTCGGAGCAACAAATCCTGTACAATACCCCGCCCAAACGTCCCAACATGCTGAAAGTAATCGGTCTACGCTTATCAACACAGCGTTTTCCCCTCCGTAACCCTTTTAAAGCTTGCCGCACTAGAAAATCCTTTGTGGCATCTGCACACCCTTGCAACCGAAAACAAAAGCTAAACCCGCCATAAATTTATTAATCCGTGAAAATGACCATGCTCTCTCCGACAATTCCCCCACCAACATTAACAAAGCCTGTGCCCTACCCTCCTCCGACACGACTATTCCCTGCCTAGACAACCACTCCTGCCAAAAAACCCATGACTCCGCATAAGACGCCCAAGTCCGGCCCGTCACCGACTCACGAATCAATTGTCCTGCACGTCCAAAACCACTCGCCACAAATGAGAAGGGCATTCCGTTCCTGATTTTTCCGCTTCTGGCGCCAGGTCCCGGAACCTCTCCCACTGTAAACGAGACAAAGCATCAGCTATAGAGTTTTTTACACCTGGAACATGCACAGCTGACACCCATGCATTCAGCTCCATGCAACGTAGGACCAACTCCCGAACCAATTTTATCACCGGGGGAGATGACGCAGACAAAGTGTTAATTATTCCTACCACACTCATATTATCACAATGAAAACGCACCTTCCTATCCCTAAACAACTCTCCCCAAATGAAGACTGCCACAACTATTGGGAACAACTCTAACAATGCCAAATTCCTAGTCCACCCATTACTATGCCACTCATCTGGCCACCGTCCAACGCTCCACCGCCCTTTCCAATACGCCCCGTACCCAACTCCACCAGCCGCATCCGTATAAATTTCACATTCAAAATTACTCTTAACTTCCTGCTGAATCAAAGACCGCCCATTGTATTGTGTCAAAAAACTCTGCCAAACTGCCAAATCGTCTCTGTGTTCCCTTCTTAACCGAATAAAATGATGCGGGGCTTGCACCCCGCAGTCGCCCTAGCCAACCTACGACAAAAAATCCTGCCCATAGGAATGATTCTACACGCAAAATTCAATCTCCTCAACAACGACTGCAACTCTTTTAACGTCACTTTTCGCAACTTCCGCATCCTGTCCACCTCTTGTTTAAGAAGAACCAATTTATCTTCCGGTAACCTACACTCCATCCTCTCCGAGTCAATCAAAATCCCGAGAAAGCTCAGCGACGTTGAAGTGCCTTCAGTTTTTTCCCCTGCCAATGGTACGCCAAAAATACCAGCCACCCATTCCATTGCTGCCAAAATGTTTCTGCACAACACCGAGTCTGCCGGACCAATAAACAAAAAATCATCCAAATAGTGAATCACCGATTGAACACCCGCAACATCCCGAACCGCCCATTCCAAAAACGTACTGAACGTCTCAAACAATTTACACAAGATTGCACAACCCATCGGCAAACATCTATCCAAATAAAACCCCCGTCCCAAAAACAGCCCAACAACGGAATGCTGTCCAGATGAACAGGCAGCAAACGAAACGGCGCTTCAATATCAGTCTTTGCCAATAAATCTCCTTCACCATACCTCCTAACCCACCTTACCGCAGCATCAAAAGACGTATACTCAACGGAGCATAACTCTTGCGATATACCATCATTAACGGAAAACCCCTTCGGGTACGACAAATGCTGAATCAGCCTGAACTTGTTCGCTTCTTTTTTGGGAACAACCCCCAACGGAGAAACAACCGCCCCCCCCACGGCAAAGACCTAAATGGGCCCGCCATCCTACCCAATTCTACCTCCTTCAACAGTTTTTTCCCAACAACGTCAGCGTGCAAATACGCCGACCTCAAGTTTTTTGTAGAGAAAGAGACCTTATGATTAGGAGCGGGAATTCTAAAACCTTCCGCGAAACCACTTCTAATGACCTCAGCCCCATCACGATCAGGATACCTATTTAGAAAGGGGGCCATCCCTTGAAGCCTCACTGGCGTCACCCCCTTTTCCGGCACCCACCAATGGCTTTCCTTTTGTCTTTTTGAAACACTTGGAAGCTCCATGTGAACTCCCGCCGCAAAAGGAACACTCATGTTTGAACTTGCAGGTAGCACCGTATTTACACTGGCCGTCTTTGAACTGCCAGCAACTGCCTGTCTTTTCTTTTGTGCCTTGCGTCCCTTGCCCGCTACTCCCTCTCCCTGACTGTTGACTGTTGCCTCCACCCCCACCCTGAAAGGACTGCCCATACCTAACAGGGGCCATAACCTTCAACCATAACCCGATATGTTGTGAATGTGCTAGAAATGAATTCTGAGCAGAAGCTCCCTCTGGTGGTTACAAACAGTACTGAACTATTCAATGAAGATTGTGAAGATTGGCGATCAGGTGTTACTGACTGGTCTTATATAAGGGAGGTTCCCTCCATCAGGGTTGCCGGTGATCAATTGTTCTGGTCTCAACTTTTGTTCCTGGTTCACTTTGAAGCTTGCTGTTTCATGCCTGCATCTTCTGCTAACAGATAAGACATTTTCTTCTTTTAGTTTTTTGTGCTTGCTTTTTGCATTTTGTCCTGCACTTCTGTGGGGGTCTGCCAGGTCCCCTCCGGGGCTTGTGCTCCTCTCAGTTTAGTTCAGCCAGTAGTTTGTTCATTTGCCTTTTCCAGTTTTTTTGTGGCTACGGCTTAGTTTTGTTACACCAGAGAACTAATTTAGGTGGTAGAGGTCGTGTGATCTCAGGTGTTTTTGCAATTAGTGTGTTGGTATTTTTTTAGGGTTTTTTTTGGATTGCAGTAAGTGACCTTCCTATCCTTTTCTTTCTAGGAAGATTGGGCCCCAACGTTTGCTCATACTATTTTCTGTCTGTGTCTGTATTTCCTCTTGTCTAACCGCCATTACATGTTTGGGGGCTTCCTATGTTCTTTGGGGATCTGCTCCGGGGCAGATAGTTTTCCTCTTTCTATCTTTAGGTGAAGTTAGCTTCTCAGGCTGTGACGAGGCATCTAGGACCAACGTAGGTACGCTCCACGGCTGCCTTTAGTTGTGGTGGTTAGTCAGGGTACTGCAATCCAATAGATTCCAACCTCTCTGGTGTATTGCCTTTTTTGCCTGCTCTCCTCAGCTACCAAATCATAACACCGATATCCTTCTGGTCCCATTTTATCTCAGACCTCACCGCTTTTCTCTGCCTGAATTGCTCGTCATTGCGCAACCACGCCATCCCCCCATAAGTCCTATGAGCCTCCCTGATAGCATCGAGGTAACAGAATAGACCAGAACAATTCTCTGGAGCCTTCTCCCCAACCACGCTAGCCAAAATTGCAAAAGCTTGCAACCAATTGACGAATGTTTGCGGGATGAACCTCCACCGCCGCTTTTCCTCCTCTTTTTTACTATCATCCTTCTTCCCCTTATCTAAGTTAAACTTTTCCAAAGGCAACAAAGAGAATATCTCCACATATTCGTCGCGCCAAATTTTTTCCTTAACCTCCTTTTTTAAATGGGCTTCCAAGGGCCCCTCGAAGCAAACATAAACTTCCCCTTTTGCGCGATCATCCAACTTAATCTTATCCCCTTTCTCTTTTTCCGTCTGCACCGACACCGACACACCTTGACCCTGCTCCTCCTCGATCTGCACCGAACTGTCACTACCTACCGTCGACCCGACGACTAAACCCGACGACCATGCCCCAACTGGCGTAACTCTCTCCGTCCTTAGAACCCCACTCTCTAAGCGCTGCAAAACCTGCGCCATACCCCGCAACACCTCACGGAAATCCCCATCGCCAATCCCCCTGGGGCCCCAGCCTGCACTCCCCTAAACCCCGGCGTCTGACTACCTATCACCCCCTGCCCCACAGCACCTACGGGCGACATACAAAACATAGAGGTCTGCTCATCAAGCTGCGCGGGTGCTGTGTCCCCGCCAGCCGACACTCCGAAATCCAGCCGTCCCGATCCGTCCTGGTGGTCGCTATCGATCTCCGAATCTTCCTCACTACTTCTTGGCTCCAGGCCCGCGCCCCTGACCTCCTCGTCATCAGGGGGGACCGGTGCCATTGAAAAATGCCGCTCTTCCACCCGAAGTCTTGAACGGGATCGCACCCCCGCTTCCTCCCTCCGACCAGCATCGCCCCCGCGCGACCTGCCAGACAGCGCCTGGTTGCTGCCCGCCGCTCTTCCTTGATCTAAGCCTGGCATCGCCTGGTACAAAGGCCCCTGCCAGCCCGTCTGTCTATGCTCACTACTCCTTCGTCCCGTCGCCCCTTGTCTGGCACCCGGCCTGGTGCCCATCCTCCACGGTGCTCTTGATGCTCCCGCACCACCGGCGTCACCAGATACGCTTCCTCCCGCCCCGTCGCTAGCCAAGCCCCGCTGCAGATCTGCGCTCCCACCTGCACCACAGCGGGCCCGTGGTCCTGTCTTCGCAGGCCGCAGCGATGCGTCCTGCCCATCCTGTTGCGCCCTGGCCGGCGCCGAACTTGCGGCCCTCTTCCTGCGATTCGCTTTGTTCGCACCGGTGATCCCATGGGAAGCGCCCGCTGCGTCCTGCTCCTCCTGCTGCGCCCTGGCCGGCGCCGCACTTGTGGCCCTCTTCCTGCGATTCGCTTTGTTCGCATCTGCGTTCCCCTGGGAAGCCCCCGCTGCATCCTGCTCATCCTGCTGCGCCCTGGCCGGCATCGCACCCGCGGCCCTCTTCTTGCGATTCGCCTCGGTCGCACCTGCGATCCCCTGGGAAGTCCCTGCTCCCGGCCGACTAAGCTGCCCAGGACTCACTTGCGATCCTGAGGCCTGCTCTTCCGGTCCCGGCCTGTCAGTTTCTGCCGCGCGACGTGCGCCGAGTAGGCTGCGCTCCAGCTGCGGCCTGTTCCTCACTCTGGTCGCGTCGCCCAACGCCTGCGGACCGGCTCCTTGGATTCCTGCCGGAGCAGGCACGGCGACCAGCAGTGCTGCCACCGCACCCCTCCGCAGGGTCCCGAGAGGGGCTCCTCTGCCTGCGCCCGCCGCGCGTCACCAATTCAGGGGACAGTCTCTCCGGAGGCCGGGTTCTTCCCCCTGCTGCTCACCGCCTGCGTCCAGAGTTCCCAAGGATGGAGGAAAGCTGCTCCTCCTGTTAGAACCCTCTTGTTAGATTTTGTTTCAGTTTGCTGGTCACATGACCTTTTTTCCCTATTTAGCCTGGCTCCGCCCTTCTGGCTTTGCTGGACTTCATTGTATTATCTACTCTTAAGCTAGCCGGGTGCTTAGGTGCCTTACTCTGTCAGTTTTGCTTAATCTTAGGATCTCGTAATAATTTGTTTTCTGTTTAATTTTCCCTGCTACAATTTCTGTTAGGAGGTGTCCACCTTTTCTCCCAGTCCCTAGATCTTGTAGGGATTCCTCCCTCGCAACTATAGGTCTTCATTCAGACTAGCTGAGGACTTTAGCGGGTCTGGTCGCAGGATCAGGTTCCCCGTTACATCGTAGGGATCAAGCTCAGTTTTATTGTAGGGACAGAATTCCTCTTTCCTTAGTGCTTGTAGCAGATCATAACACCTCCAACCATCCTCCTCTCCTAGAGCGAGCCGCTTCTCTCAAACGGGCCATGAGGTAAGTCACTGAACTTGACATCCTTCACTCTTCTTGATTTTATCAGGAATGGCCCTTTCCCGCACTTTTTTCCCTAACACCCCTCAAAAAACGCCCCCTTTTAACCCACTCTACCCGTCCCCCAATCAACACACTCTATTTCAAAAAACTCTTAACCCCCCCAACCCCGAAGACTCCTCTCCCAGCTCCAATGCAGTCATGTGGGGCTTCCACCTATCTCCGCTTGCTCCAGCCCCTTCTTTCTTATCATTGCATAGTGCCAATATATTCTGCACCTTTGTACAGAGTTTGTCAGTGTTGCCATTACTCCTGTCCCCAATGGTGCTCATCTCCGTGTCCTATCTCACACACACAGGCTAACCCCTTCATATACATTTTGTCTATTTATATGTTTGGTTTTTTTTTCAAAATGTAAAATTAAAAAGGTTGTCCATTACTTTATCATTGATGGTTCTGGACTCTTTTTTTTTTATAAGGGTCGATTCTACAAAACACCTTTTATTTAGAAAGATCACATAACCCTACGACATAGATGTTTTGCTCTGTGGATGTGTAGTACCTGCTGCGGCCACTACCAGAAGACGGCACGTGGACACTGCTGCTGGCACCGATAACACCTGATTGGCAGGGGTGTCACACCCCAACCGATCAGACAGTGATGACCTATCCTAAGATGAGGTCATCAATGGAAAAAACAGGAGGACAATCTCTTTAAATTGGAATAAGCTGGCAAATCCCACGCAGACACAGGGAATATATATAGAAGCTGTTCATGCCATTGGGCAGATCCAAACCAAGGATGCCACTTCTGCAAGTCAAATGCTGAACCCTGAGCCTCTGCCATCCATCTCCACTTCATTTCTGCTTTTGGTTAATTTACCCCTGCAAATTATGGGAACTAAGCAAAATGGCTAATACAAGCCCAGCCCCCTGCTTAGTCCGATTTTTATATTTTCAGTGCAGATTAGAGAATTACAGCTGGAATTTAACGATCCTATCCCAATATGTAGTAGGTGTAATAATAATATCACCTAATATAGAAATTGTAGCATAGTTTTTCTGATTTGCTTTGTCTCTTTCCTCATGTGCAGGCATTGCAGGACCTTGGGGATCCATGGTTACGACCACTAGCAACTAGCTAACTAACTGTCACTATATGAGTGGTCGTAACCATGGATACCTAAGCTACTGCAATGCCCTGCTCGTGGGGTAAGCGACATAGCAAATCAGAAGAACTATACTGCAGTTTTAATTGGACATATTATTATTACACCTACTACATACTGGGATAGGATCTTGGAGGTGGGATTATCCCGTTAATCCTGGTTGCTAAAGACCACTCTCTTCCATTTGTCTTCAGTAGTTTCTCGACGACAGGTTTTTCTATGTTTTGGGCTTGTTCACATGGTTGGTAAGTTCACTTATATTTGACTGTGTTCTATAAATGTTCACTAAAGTGTAAGTAGAAGGAAGCATTGCTCTGATACACTATCAGGCCTCGTGCTCGCGCAGTGTTACAGCATTGGGACTCTACCATCTCAGGGTTTCTCTGATTTCACATGGAAATATTCAGAGACTTTCCTGTCCGATGAAATACAGCAAAAGAAAGCCTGTCAGAGACGCAGTTCTGCGTGCCTTCATATCAATGGGTGATGTTTCTATGGGCAGCTGCAGGTACATACAGAGGTGTTCTCACTTTGAAGGGTCACAGATCGAGCCCATAAAACTAGATAGTGAGGATTTGTACAGCGCCATCCACTGTCTCCCGGGATAAATGCGCCTGCCGCTAGCAAAAAAGTGCATTCATCTTAAGGGATCATACTTCTTCAAAGGCAATCTTTATTTATTCTACTTCTATGCTTGTGGTTTTGCTTAATATTCATTTTGAATAGAATTTGATTAAAACTTTTCGACTGTTTAGCATTCCAAGTGCTTTATGCTTCACTTTATGATATTAATGGCTGCAGATAAGTTAGCTAAGACTTATCCATCAGTCAGCTGTTCTGAAGGCAGAGTTTAGTCTTCTTTTCTCTTAACCTTATCTGAGCTGATATGTGACCTCAGCTCAACTCAGAAGAAGATGTAACAACTCTAAACCTTGTCATCAAAACCGGCTGCCTGACAGCCTCTCAGTTAACTCGTTCTGCAGCCAGAGAAAACACGGAGAACAGTAAAACCTAAACAGTCCGAAATGTTTAATGAAACCCAATTGGAAAAATGATTTTTAACCCAAAATACCTGCATTTAAGACCCCCAAAAATGCCATAGAAGGTGTCCATAGTCAGCAAAGACTCAAGAAAAAGTCCAAAAGAAGCAAATATACTCCAAAAGAAGCCACTATACTAGAAAAGCTCAAGCTTGGTACTAAAACATCGGATGGGTTTATGGTTACAGTTATACAAAGTTGTGAAATATGTTGATGCTACTGAAATAATGGACAAACTAATAAATGATAGTCTGTCATAGTGGAATCTGCATGAGAAAGTTGCTGCCAAATCCTCAATGAAATCTCTTTTTATTCTGCCACCACTAAATACACAAGGTATTCACTTGCTAACATGTTATTACCAGAATGCCCCTTTTTTAAGATACAGTTACAATCTTTTTATGAAATTCCTAAAACCATGTTTTCTTCTGCACGTCTGTATGTGCTGCTCTTCTGCATCATTATTATTGGCGTATGCCTCATTTCATGTTTCTGCTTGTGATACAGTAGACTGTGTAACGACCTAAAGCTAAAAGAAACCACACATACTGACGATACAATGACTCGTTATTATGTGAGCGCTATTACAGATGAACGTACATTTATTAATGCAGTTTTGGAGAAGCTACAAGCTATGTGCATGTCTGGGCGCGTCGTCCGCCCCTGGAATCCGTGTTTACCAGTTAATTCTGCCACGAATCGTAGAAATTCTTAGGTTTATTGTTTAGCGCCAATACTCTAAAATCCTGTAAGAAGCAATATTTAAAGCAGTAAGTATTTTTCTGCAAATCTGTTTAAATGAATAATCCATAACAGAATTCATCAACATTGCTGCTGCAAACAAAAAAAAAAACCCACTATGCATAAGATCCTAATGCAAATAAGATGCTTCGGTGCCTGCTGTGTGATCAAGTGCAGGATTAGGTTTGGGGACGTTTCCCGCTGCTTTGCAGACACCTTTGAATATTGGTTATTTATTTTAGCATAGAATTGTAATACAGAAATATTGAGGAGTCCGTACTGAATTTTTGTTCTCTGACCTGCCATGTCTTTCTAGCCTGGTGGGTGCCTGAAGCTTCGTTATAGATGCTAGCTGCCTAAATGAAATAGAACCCCAATAATCTCATTTTTGGGGATATTACACTAGTGTAGCGTGTGGTATGTGGTTATCTCTGGCTATGCATTTGTCTGTCCCAAACAACGTAATAGAAATATTTACTAAAGGGCTGTTATATCATGTTCATAGTTCAGGAGTACGCCGCTCCTCTGCCGCCCGGTTTCTTGCTTGCTGGTGGGGTATCCGCTCCTGATGAGTCACAGGTCGTACTAGCGCCACAGCAGAGTTGCTGGCCTGAACTGTGATCTCATGCTGCAGTGTTAGAGGAGAACAGGGACACTGAAGATGGCCGGATCCAGTGATCCGGCCAGTGTGGGAGCAGCACTTACAACCTCTTAAGCAACTGGCTTGCAAGCACATACTAGTTACCGAGGAAACCAGCCACCTCTGATAAACTGCATTGGCGACTGGTAATCTAAGCACCAGGCAGTAACATATAGAGTTGAACGTTTCTTTCTTGAGAACAGAGAGTAATTTTTCCAAGCACTTTACTGTTTTACCTATTTAGCAGGATGAGACAACGCTCTACTTGGTTCCCGGGCTGAGTCTTTGGCAATTTTTAGAATCCTCTCTGTAAATATAGCCATGAGATGCCTACTTATAGTCCAGTAATCTCCTCAGAGCATGTGCTTCTCCCTCAGAGCTGATGGTTGTCTCTTGTAGACAGTGTCGGACTGAGGTGCTAAGGGCCCACCAGTAACCAACTCCAGGGCCCCACTTTTCAGCTACATGCACATGTGACATTATCCTCAATCACAAATGTATATAGCAATGAACTTAGTAGATTGATAAATGAATAAGATGTCGCCTCTGTCTGTACATAGTGATTCCAGTATATAGTACCAAGTACTGCTCATATAAGAGGGTGATGGGCCCCTGTGGAGTCTGTTGGCCAGTCCAAGCCTACCTGTAGACCATTGCTTCCTAGCAAAACAGCAGCACTACATTAAGAAGTGATATGGGAGCAACTGATTTCTTAGCTATTTTATTATTATTTATTTTACAGGATGTAACAGATCAGTGCAACACAAGATCACTTTTTTTTCTTGGTAGGCACAAATCTTGATGGTTGCAGCTCAATTAAGGCATAACACATGATGGTTACTCTTAGATGAAACACGATTCCTAAACAAGTTGCAGTTAGTTACAGATAGTTACAGGAGTATGGTTTCACTGCACTTCTTTTATTGGAGCAATGTTGTGCTTAGAGTTGTGTCTGGGTGTCCAGATCTGTACTCAGCTCATATGGCAGCATCTTGCTCAAGGTGTCCTGCTAATCAGGCATACAAAAAATAATATACCAGTGATCGGGGTTGGTTCTAGCTACCAATTAGTCCTCAGTTTCTTGCAGGGTAGATGCTTCCCTGGCAACATGCATATGGTTACATGATAGGTAGACACCACTGATGTTACCAATTAGACCTAAGGTCATCCTTGTCCCAACTACAGCCTAGGTCTACACACTACCTATTGGACATCTCACGCCAAGCCACAATTCGAGTGCACAACATGCGCAAATGGAGTGGAGTTACTGCATCATTGTGATTCAAGTGGTAGACCATTGTCCTAGATTGGGGCTAAGGTTTGTTTTTTTATTACCACAATTACTTTATGGCTGAAATAATTTCTTAAGTTATGTTGTTTGATATAAATGCTTTGCATAAGCTTAATGATCGGTATGCTCAGACTCATCAAAGCTGTACCTAAAGCTTTCTCACAAAAGTTTCCCAGATTTATAATTTCAGAAAACTGCTTTATTATGCAGTGGGACAATCCTTATTGTGTATCTTGTCAGTTAGATTTGCCATTAAGGAGTCTCTGACATCTAAAAGACAACTTCAATGGCAATAATGCTATAATGGAATGTTTGCAGTTCTATTGGTTTTTACCGGGCATCAATAAAAGTATAGAAATGTTGCCTTTTAATTTAGATCTAGATCACACAGTGCAGTGTTTGATTTTATTAATATTTTTTTATCTAGGTGATCATCTTTGCATACCTGCCCTGTATGGGTATATACAGTGGGTACGGAAATTATTCAGACCCTTTTAAATTTGATACTCTTTGTTTCATTGCAGCCATTTGGTAAATTCAAAAAAAATTCATTGTACACTCTGCATCCCATCTTGACGGAAAAAACAGAAATGGATACATTTTTGCAAATTTGTTAAAAAAGAAAAACTGAAATATCACATGGTCATAAGTATTCAGACCCTTTGCTCAGACACTCATTTTTAAGTCACATGCTGTCCATTTCCTTGTGATCCTTATTGAGATGGTTCTACTTCATTGGAGTCCAGCTGTGTTTAATTAAACTGATAGGACTTGATTTGTAAAGGTACACACCTGTCTATATAAGAAGTCACAGCTCACAGTGCATGTCAGACCAAATGAGAATCATGAGGTCAAAGGAACTGGCCAAGGAGCTCAGAGACAGAATTGTGGCAAGGCACAGATCTGGCCAAGGTTACCAAAGAATTTCTGCAATACTCAAGGTTCCTAACATAACAGTGGCCTCTGTAATCCTTAAATGGAAGAAGTTTGGGGACCACCAGAAGTCTTCCTAGACCTGGCCATCCAGTCAAACTGAGCAATTGTGGGAGATGAGACTTGATGAGAGAGGTAAAGAAGAACCCCAAGATCACTGTGGCTGAGCTCCACAGATGCAGTAGGGAGATGGTAGAAAGTTTCACAAAGTCAACTATCACTGCAGCCCTCCACCAGTCGGACCTTTATGGCAGATTGACCCGACGGAAGCCTCTCCTCAGTGCCAGACATATGAAAGCCCACATAGTATTTTCTAAAAAACACATGAAGGACTCCCAGACTATGAGAAATAAGATTCTCTGGTCTGATGAGACGAAGATAGAACTTTTGGTGATATTTCTAAGTGGTATGTGTGGAGAAAACCAGGCACTGCTCATCACCTGCCCAATACAAACCCAACAGTGAAACATGGTGGTAGCAGCATCATGCTATGGGGGTGTTTTTCAGCTGCAGGGGCAGGATGACTGGTTGCAATTGAAGGAATCATGAATGCGGCCAAGTACAGAGATATCCTGGATGAAAACCTCTTCCAGAGTGCTCTGGACCTCAGACTTGGCCGAAGGTTTACCTTCCAACAAGACAATGACCCTAAGCACTCAGCTAAAATAATAAAGGAGTGACTTCAGAACAACTCTGTGACCATTCTTGACTGGCCCATCCAAAGCCCTCACCTAAACCCAATTGAGCATCTCTGGAGTGACCTGAAAATGGCTGTCCATCAACGGTCACCATCCAACATGACGGAACTGGAGAGGATCTGCAAGGAAGAATGGCAGAGGATCCTCAAATCCAGGTGCTTCTACTCAATACTGAGCGAAGAGTCTGAATACTTATGACCATGTGATATTTCAGTTTTTCTTTTTTAATATATTTGCAAAAATTTCTACATTTCTGTTTTTTTTCAGTCAAGATAGGGTGCAGAGTGTATATTAATGAGAAAAAGATGAACTTTTTTGAATTTACCAAATGGCTGCAATGAAACAAAGAGAAAAATGTAAAGGGGTCTGGATACTTTCCGAACCCACTGTATATGTGTATATATATATAAATATATATATATATATATTTTTTTTAAGGGAAAATAATCTTCAGTGACATGCAGCTGTTTCCACTGCGCCTATATTACCAATCGATGTATTGGGGCGATCTTGGGGGTTTCCTGCTTGTGGTTTCCTGTCACGTTCTATACAGACACTGGGTACATTTCTGTATGTACATTCCACTCATATTTGGTAATACATTTACACTCAATACAAAAGTATTCAAAAGAAAATGTTGTTACATACTGGAAATGAGTGTAGACCACTGCAGGGACCTGTAAATCTACTTATTTTTAGACTAACATCTGGTTTTTCTTTTCACATATACAGTAACTTCTAAAATTGAAATTTCTCTCATTTTTCAATCATTTTCAAATATGAGTAGATTAGAAAGTTTCCTTCACAATTGAAAACTGGCCGGATGACTTAAAACCATCATCACTTATTGGCAGCTGTTTTCTAAGAAGATTAAAGGGTTTTTCAACTTTTGTATAGCACATTGTTCTTTCTTTATAATATTCCTATTACACAAACGTAGTTCCCTAGAGCATTTCTGTGCCATAGGGGTGGCGTGGTGGAAGCAAATTGCAATGTCCCAATGCTGTAACCCCTCCAGCAGCCTAAAAAGTGTTTAATTTTCCTGTAGCACCCCCACAGGTGAAAAGAATCATTACACTCTACTCATTGTGAATAATGGGCCAACCCAGTAATGAATGTGTCACGTCCTCCAGGAGAAGAAATACACTTTGTAGACAATTTTAACTCTGGCTTATAAATAAGCGTTCTGAACTATGGATCCCACTTTATTTAACCAGTAATGTCTAATTGGGTTTTAGAACTAGACAATTCCTGTTTAGAAAGTGGCTAATAAATGTTTTCAGTGCTACATTAATAGTGTAACCCTGCTAAATGTGTGCAGTACATGTGTAGAATGGCTGCCCCAGTACTAAGTGAATGTGTAATATTATGCCAAGGCTGTGACATGCCACAATGGTCAAGATGGCATTTGTTACATCAGTAATGCACATTCTAAGATTCTACTGATATTTCATCCAGGGAACCAACCACAGCTACTCTTTCAAAATAGGACCAGGTATCTAGTCATAGAAAGAGAAGTTAAAGGAGTCATCTGGCCTTAGATTAACACTATGTGACTGTAAACCTTCACATTGCACGTATGACGTTCCCCTGCTGGTGTAGAACTTGTGAATGCAAATATGTGATTTGCATACATACCGTCATAATCCGACTAGACGTGTGCAGCCTTGCTTGATGCACGTGCATTGCGTGAGGCCGGACACGTCTAATTGGAATGAGGCCGGAAATATGCAAATCGCATACTTGCAGTCACATGACCAGTGTGGATGATGTGAGAATTCCCAAGTCTGCAGTCAAAGGGTAACTTCAGACTTGTAACCTAAGGCTGGACAACCCCTTTAAATATATTTACAGGTGCTTCGCACAAAATTAGAATTTCATCAAAAAGTTCAGAAAAATATTTAGAATTGAGAGTCCTCAGTGGTTGATACCTTTTAATGGCTAACTGAAAACAAATTGCAGCTTTCGAGACTACTCAGGTCTCTTCATCAGGCGAGAACTAATACAAAATCTGAAGAATCACATATTTGTACATAACACAGCACAGAAACAATGCAATAGATGAGACAAGTGATGTGAAGCAGAACTGTCATTATGGGAGAGGGATGAACAGTTGTGGCAATAAATATTGGACTAGTTCATAGATAAGGAGTGTGAAAGTTTTATTGCCCTCTGATTGGGGTCTGGTAATGTTTTGTGATGTTCTCACAGGGTCTTTGAAGCAAATTCCTTAATTGATGTAACAGGCCATAAATCCATGTGATAGGTTCATTCCAGCATTGAGAGTGTCAAAGGTCATCATCAATTTGTATTCGCAAACTCTCCTGTGTCTCTGAGATGTGAAATCACCTTTCAGTACAAGTAATTTCATGTCCAACATGCTATGACCAGGTATGCATCCCCGGTCCCCGGTCATAGCATGCAGCTGAGGGTGACAGAGACAAGAGCGGAAACAGGAAAGGACAGTCAGAAAGCAAACTGAGAGAGTTTGTTGCTCAGGCATCTCCCTATGGGTGGAGATGCCTTAAGTACCCGATACCTCTTAGCAATAGGCAGGGGATACATTAAGAGTGTGCACACTGTCTCTATAAGACTCAGGAAGTGCAGGCGCCACCGCCGCCCTAAGCATACAGCCAGGAAGTATGCACACAGCAAGCCAAGGACATGAGGTTCACAGCATGGAGCATGCAGGGAAAGAACTCACAGCATGGCCCACAGTGGTGAGTAAGATGGTGTATCAGCCTGATGGGAAGCCATGCAGTGATGCCGGCAGGGATATTATAGTATGTGGCTCATAATATTGTATGGAGTACTATGTGGTGCCCATAATATTGTATGGAGAGCTAACCTGTCCGATCTAAAATTAAAAGTCTGCAGTCACTCTGTGTGATTGAAGACTTTTAGATAACCTCCAGTGCACACACTGTGCATGGGAAGGATTCACCTGTTTCTGAGCTATTATAAAATTTACAATAGATGTCACTTATGTAATGTAAGAAGTAAGTGAAATACCTTTATTTATTATCTGTGCAAGGGTCCACTGACACTCTTTCGCCTAGGGCCCATGAAAACTTTGGAGCCAGACCTGAACAGAGGTGCCCGTGCTCATCCTTGGCCCCATTCAGGTCGGATCGCCAATGATCGGTAAGTGATCCCCTATCTCATATGGGCAGGGAATAACTTCCATACTTGGTGCAAAACCCTTTAAGTTGTAAGATTTATATTAGATAATATACTCCCTCCTTTAATCTGATATAAGTGTATTAGAAATCACCAATGAATTTTGAGACTTTTGAAAAGAACAATGATCCATTACCTCAGTTATTTACTACACACTCCGGTTGCTGCAGAACCTCTTATTGCAGGGGGTAGGGTAAATTCATACTAAATGGACAATTGATTAATTTGCTTTAAGTATTTTGAAGGGTAAAATGTTCTTGTGAAGAAAAGTAAAAGATTTCTGTCTGTTATAATAATTCACAGGAGACGTTCTCATTTGACATAGGAAAAAGGCTACATATCAGCAGATACAATCATCACTCATATATATAATAATTTGCCCTAGATTATTATATTTTGTGCTTCTAAATAAGTATTCCTCTTTGAAACCACAGTTCTCAGACAATATTAGGAAGATTGTGCCATAATAATGAACTGCTTCCACACTCCGGGGCCTAACAAGCTGTTGCATGCGAGTGTGCACTCAGCGCCCACTCACATGAACATTCCTCCTGTCCGTGGTGAGGATTGGAACAGGATAAGGAATTTTCTAGCTAAAAATGATTCATTGTGTGGGTGTTTGAACATAATTGTTATGCAAATATAGTATTTATTAATATTTATATTCCTGAAATATGGAAATATGAAAGGGATATATGACTAATTATATAGACGTCGTGCAGTTTAATAGAATTATCGTGTATCGTCCGGATCCCATCACAATCTGACATTGCTTCACTGTGCTTCTTTCTGGTTGTAGGATCTGCATTCTTCAGAGAACGGCATTACAATTTGTGGATTAAATAGCTGCAGTTAGTCAAGTTTTAATGCTTGAAGTCTACAAGCCCTATTTCATGAGCTGAATCAGATGAAAGAGTATTTGTAAGAACGTTTTTTCTTTCACAATCATTGGCCCAAGTAAACATGGCAGCGATCAGCTAAGGCCTTTTTCACACTGCGCTTTGTCCCACGTTCGTTTGTCCCTTCAGTGCTTATGCCCGAAACCCCCAAAAAACGGGATCCGGGCGTATGCGCTGACTGGGCCATTGACTATAGTGGTGCCGACAGAGTCAGTGTAAGCTCTGTCTTGCATCATTTTCAGGTGTACATGTCTACTGGTGGTGGACTCTCAGACGAAGTCTTCTACTTCTAAGGCCAGGGTCATATTTGCGAGTGTGATGCGAGAAACTCACGCGAGTCTCTCGCATCAATACCCAGCACTGCCGCCGGCACTCGGACCGGAGTGTGCGGCTGCATGTATTTCTATGCAGCCGCACACTCCGGTCCAAATGCCGGCAGTGCTGGGTATTGATGCGAGAGACTCGCATCACGTTTGCAAGTGTGATCCCCGGCCTAATTGTCTGCCTCCAGTAGATATATACACCCGAAAATGATGCAAGACAGGGACACATCGACTCCATCTGTACCATTATGCTCAATGGCTCTATCGGCAAATAGGCCCGAATTCTGTTTTGTGGGGAGTGTGAACATTATCTCCGACGGGACCACAGAGCACATGGAATAATGCAATGTGAAAGCACCCTAACAAATGAGCCAGTGTATGCGGAATATCTCTCTCCATGTAAAAAGAACGTATGCTGACAATATGGGACCAAACGATCACATTAGCAATTATTTGCCACCATACAATTTGCTTCATCCCATGTAAAAGTCCTTTAAACATGGACTGACGGACTTGTTATATAATCAATCTGCACTCATCCAAGCGGGAAATCTGCCTGTATTCGCGATAACTTATTGATCGCTGGCGCTTCAATTGCTGAGGTCCCCACCAATCCAGAACATGGGGTTCTGCAGAGTTCTGTCTAAATGGACATAGAGAATGAACAGAGCAGAGATGAGCATATCTGACCTCTGGTCCATCCAAAGGAGCACTGCACAGCCCCATTCTCAGGATTTTCCAGGGTCTCAGTAGTTTGGCACCTCGTTGATAAGTACATTTTCCTCTATTCTATTGGATATAATCTTGGTAGAACTTGGAGTTAATCCTTTAAGGCCAAAATAAGCAACAAAGTACAATGCAAAAAGATGTCAGTTGCATTAACTGCCTAATATGTTGCATATCTGCCATCAAATAATTCACCGAAGACGATGTTGGCCAGTTAAAAAGAATCTGTCAGCAGGATTTTGCTATGTAATCTGAGGGCAGCATGAGGTAGGGGTATGAAACTCAGAATTCAGCGATGTGTCACTTATTAGGCTGGGCGTTGTTTCAGTACAATTAATGTTTTATCACGATGAGATTATCACTGCCTAGGCTAGAACTCATGTCAGCTCAGGTCCGACAACGCGCCCTCCTGTGATAAGCAGCTCACTATCAATAGACAATTTACATAAAGAGCTGTGGTGGGGGCAGGGTTAGCTTTCTGAGCTCTGCTACATCTAAAAACTCTGATTGTGTCACAGCTGCTGCACCCAGTAAACTAAGTGTTATATTGCAGGAATCAGGGTCTCTTTTCCTACATTATGCTGCTCTCAGATGAGGTAGCAAAAACCTTGTGACAGATTCCCTTTAAATATTCCGATATCACAGGATTGCACACCTGAAGCACGGCCGCACATGATGCTAGCCGTAAAGATGTCATAAAATGGAGGGGAATCAGGAAGAAACTCATTGCAATCTCTGCCATGCAGGAACCAAAGGTAAGTGAGGGTGGACCCCAGTCAGGCATAGTAATAATATCCAGTTTTGCCTGATGTACTATAATATACCTTAGGCCGGCGTCACACTGACGAGTTTGATGCGAGTAAGTCGCACGACTTTCTCGCATGAACACCCGGCACGGCTGCCCGCTCTCGGACCCGAGTGCACGGCTGCATAGAAATACATGCAGCCACAAACTCGGCTCTGAGAGCGGGCGGCCGTGCCGAGTGTTGATGCTAGAAAGTCGTGCGACTTACTCGCATCAAACTCGTCAGTGTGACGCCGGCCTTAGTGTTATTTTTGCACCCCGTTACTGCCTGCACACAAAACGTGTGACTCAAACCTTTGCATTTACATGAGCTCCTTCGATCTAAATGCACCGTTACATTTTACTGCTGAAATCTGTAATAATGAAATTCTAGACGAAGTTAGTTCATTAGCACCAGAAGATATTTGTGTTTGAGTTGGCGAGAAAAGCAGAACAACAGATGTGTATTTTTTTTTTCTATTCTGTATATTCAGAAATGCTAAAACATGCACGAATAATGACAGTAATGTTACCGCTGGTCGCGATAACAATGTTTATCTTATGGCTACAACTTTGCAAAACTACAGTATTAAGGGATTATCCCTGTAGACCTAGTGAGGTACAGTACAGGGAATGCTTGTTTAGCATCGTTGTCTTCATTGTGTATTCATGTATTGTATACAGCCAGCAAGATATCCGCTGCCATATAATTACAAGCTAAGCTGAAGCAGGATCTTTTTGCTGGGCCATTGAGTCATGGCATTTATCGATATCGATTTATGTTACTGCTTTTTGCTCGCTGTCATGATATCATACAATGCATGGGCGTACCCACCGTGGGGCAGGGGTGGCAAGTGCCCCCCCCTAGAAGCAGGGGCGCACGGTGCATGATCCGGCCCGTCGGCCCCGCCGACATTG
Source organism: Oophaga sylvatica (assembly GCA_033576555.1). Lineage (NCBI taxonomy): Eukaryota > Metazoa > Chordata > Amphibia > Anura > Dendrobatidae > Oophaga > Oophaga sylvatica. The sequence goes on along the minus strand of JARQOD010000005.1, from coordinate 120,530,616 downwards.
AACTGACAGTTCATTGCCGGCGGGCGGCGGGCCCTTTAATCGCGGGCGCAATGTGCTGAGTTAGGAAGGCCTTGCGGCCTTCCATATGCAGCACAGGCGACGTGATAGTCATCACGCCGCCTGCGCGCCCTGATGACGTCACGCCGCCTGTGCCAGGACTCAGGAGAAGACGGAGTCCAGAGCGCGCTTCTTCAGAGCAGCGGGGGAGATAGGTGAGTACTGGCTTTTTTTTTTTTTGACGCCGGCCCGGCCTGTGGGGGATTATGCTGGCTATAGGGTGATTATGCTGGCTATAGGGGGATTATGCTGGCTATAGGTGATTATGCTGGCTATAGGGGGATTATGCTGGCTATAGGTGATTATGCTGGCTATAGGGGGATTCTGCTGGCTATAGGGGGATTCTGCTGGCTATAGGGGATTCTGCTGGCTATAAGGGGATTATGCTGGCTATAGGGGGATTATGCTGGCTATAGGGGATTATGCTGACTATAGGGGGATTATGCTGGCTATAGGGGGATTATGCTGGCTATAGGGGGATTATGCTGGCTATGGGGGATTATGCTGGCTATAGGGGGATTATGCTGACTATAGGGGGATTATGCTGGCTATAGGTGATTATGCTGGCTATAGGGGATTATGCTGCTATAGGTGATTATGCTGGCTATAGGTGATTATGCTGGCTATAGGGGGATTATGCTGGCTATAGGTGATTATGCTGGCTATAGGTGATTATGCTGGCTATAGGGATTATGCTGGCTATTGGGGGATTATGCTGGCTTTAGTGATATCTGGCTAGTATTATGCTGGCTATTGGGGGATTATGCTGGCTATTGGGGATTATGCTGGCTATTGGGGGATTATGCTGGCTATAGGGGATTATGCTGGCTATAGGGGATTATGCTGGCTATGGGGGATAATGCTGGCTATTGGGGACTATGCTGCTTATGCGGGATTATGCTGCCTACTGGGGACTACTATGCTGCTTATGGGGATTATGCTGCCTATTGAGGACATATGCTGCGTATTAGGGACCTATGCTGCCTATTGGGGACCTATGCTGCCTATCGGGACATTTACCTGCCTATTGGGGACCTATGCTGTCTATTGGGGACCTATGCTGTCTATTGGGGACCTATGCTGCCTATTGGGGACCTATGCTGCCTATTGAGGACATATGCTGCCTATTGAGGACATATGCTGCCTATTGGGGATCAATGCTGCCTATTGGGGACATTTACCTGCCTATTAGGGACTTTGGCACCACACCAGTCTGAGCCTGAGCTAAAAGCGGAGTTGCGCCACTATGTGCATTGATGAGGATGAAATGATTGGCAAGGCTGCAATGATGGGCAGTGCAGGCTGTATGTCTCTGTGTGGGCAGTTTTATTGCTGGTATATTGTTTTTGTAGCACTGTATATATATTGGTATTTTACTAATAGCAATTTGGAATCCCTAGGAAATGATATCAAGAAAGAGAAAAATTGCTTCACTTGTGACAAATATGGAACCGAACATTGACCATCTCATTAGCCAAAAGCAGGCCCATAGTTCCCACTGAAATACCAGTAAGTTTGTTGATTTTTAACTTTACTTATTCTTATTTTAAGTATTGTGTTTGTTCCTGTTTATTTTTATTTTTTTTACTTCAAAATAAGAGTGAGTATATGTGTATACAGGTCATAACATCGGTCGGGATATAGAGTTAGTATATGGGTATACAGGTCATACACATCGTGTGCGGTAATAGAGTGATATAGGTATATACAGTCAACCATCGTTGCGTATATAGATGTAGTATAGGTTATACAGGTCATACACATCGTGTGCGTATATAGAGTGTAGTATATGGGGTATACAGGGCATACACATCGTGGCGTTATATAGAGTGTAGTAATGGTGTATACAGGCATACACATCGTGTGCGGTATATAGAGTGTATATACACTTCTGTATTATACTTTTCATATACAGGTTATAATGCCTCTTATTCTTTGTATAGAGGTGAGCGTGACTGCCATGTATAATATATGGTATATACAGCGTAGTGTCGCATACACTGCTGTATTATACAATATACAACAGTTCTAACGCTCCATACCTAATATGCAGTATAATGTACAGTGTATATGATGTAACCTGTATAAGATGTGACATTGGCTTGCCCCCCCCTAGTTTTGATCCTGGGTACGCCCATGATACAATGGAGACTTATAAAAGAGCTGTGACTGTACCGCGTGTGAAGCTTCAAAGCGCTGAGCTCCATATTTATTCAGGAGAGCATGTGGGGATGCCGCACATTGCTGGACTATTCATAGCTCGCTCAGTGGTTGGCACTGCAGACGTGCAACATCCATGCCAAAAACTTCCATTTAGCCAGGGTACCATATGTTTTGAGTTTTGTTTCTATGTTTGTACAGGTTTACTTTCTTCACTCACATTGAAAATAAACTTGGATTTTTTTTGGCTAACTACTATCAAACCATTGGAGCAGAAGAGCCTTACTACATGTCAGAGTAACTTAAATCAATTTAGATTGTAAGCAGGTATGACGGAGTATCCTCTCCATGAAAAGATAGCGGCCACAAAGGTCAGCACAGCTATCAACAATGGTACATAGTGAGTGCGGGCCCTTTCACAGATTGTACCAACGTCATAAGCTAAAGTTTCTACCCCAATGCACAAAGTTTCCCTGACCCACGACAAAGAGCCATAACTCCTACTACCTAAATAGAAAAATATTTAGACTTGAGAGTCCACAGTGGTTGATACCTTTTAATGGCTAACTGAAAAGATGGTAACAAATTGCAAGCTTTCGAGACTACTCCGGTCTCTTCATCAGGCAAAGACTAAAACAAAAACTGAAGAATCACATATATATATATATATACACAAGAGGACACAGGAATAGTGCAATAGGTAAGACAAGTGACGTGAAGCAGAACTGTCATTATGGCAGAGGAATGAACATAAATATTGGAACAGATCATAGATAAGGAGAGAGTTTTATTACCCTCTGATTGGGGTCTGGTGTTGTGTTTGATGCCCCTAGAAGGTCAGAGACGCAGATTCCTTAATTGATATAGAATGACATGAATCCATGTGACACGTTCATTCCAGCACTAAGAGTGTCAAAGGTCCTTTGACACTCTTAGTGCTGGAATGAACGTGTCACATGGATTCATGTCATTCTATATCAATTAAGAATCTGCGTCTCTGACCTTCTAGGGGCATCAAAACACAACACCAGACCCCAATCAGAGGGTAATAAAACTCTCTCCTTATCTATGATCTGTTCCAATATTTATGTTCATTCCTCTGCCATAATGACAGTTCTGCTTCACGTCACTTGTCTTACCTATTGCACTATTCCTGTGTCCTCTTGTGTATATATATATATGTGATTCTTCAGTTTTTGTTTTAGTCTTTGCCTGATGAAGAGACCGGAGTAGTCTCGAAAGCTTGCAATTTGTTACCATCTTTTCAGTTAGCCATTAAAAGGTATCAACCACTGTGGACTCTCAAGTCTAAATATTTTTCTATCTACTGGCTAACACGGTACGAAGATACACATCTTTCCTATACTACCTAAATATACATCTAGAATTTAATGGAGTTGTCTACTTTGAGAAAAGTTTTACCTGCAAGCTTTGTTAGTAGTAAAAAAAAAAATATCAAACTGCTTTACTAACTCGGATCCAGTGGCAAGTCTCCGACACGTCTTTCGGTGTGTTAACCCCTTCACCCCAAGGGTGGTTTGCACGTTAATGACTGGGCCAATTTTTACAATTCTGACCACTGTCTCTTTATCAGGTTATAACTCTGGAACGCTTCAACGGATCTTCGCGATTCTGAGACTGTTTTTTCGTGACATATTGTACTAAATTTAGCAATTTTCAAACTTTAAATTTTTATGCCTTTAAATCAGAGAGATATGTCACACAAATTTCTAAATAAATAACGTTTTCTCGTGACATATTGTACTTCACGTTACTGGTAAAATTTCTTCGATATAACTTGCGTTTATTTTTGAAAAAACGCAAATATGGCAAATTTTGAAAATTTTGCAATTTCAAACTTTGAATTTTTATTCCCATAAAACAGAGAAATTTGTCACACAAAATAGTTAAAAATAACATTTCCCACATGTCTACTTTACATCAGCACAATTTTGGAACCAAAATTCTTTTTGTTAGGAAATTATAAGGGTTAAAAGTTGACCAGCGATTTCTCATTTTTACAACAAAATTTACAAAGCCATTTTTTTTAGGGACCACCTCACATTTGAAGTCACTTTGAGGGGTCTATATGGCAGAAAATACCCAAAAGTGACACCATTCTAAAAACTGCACCCCTCAAGGTACTCAAAACCACATTCAAGAAGTTTATTAACCCTTCAGGTGCTTCACAGGAGCTGAAGCAACGTGGAAGAAAAAAATGAATATTTAACTTTTTAGTCACAAAAATGATCTTTTACAAACTTTTTTTTATTTTCACAAGGAAAAGGAGAAAATGGACAGATAACGTTGTGCAATTTCTCCTGAGTACACCAATACCCCATATGTGGGGGAAAACCACTGTTTGGGCACACAGCAGAGCTCGTAAGGGAAGGAGCGCCGTTTGACTTTTTCAAACCAAAATTGGCTGGAATTGAGATTAGATGCCATGTTGCGTTTGGAGAGCCTCTGATGCACCTAAACAGTGGAAACCCCCAACAAGTGACACCATTTTGGAAACTAGACCCCCTATGGAACTTATCTAGATCTGTTGTGAGCACTTTGAACCCCCAAGTGTTTTGCAAAATTATGCCTGTGTGTGAAAAAAACAATTTTCCACAAAAATGATTTTTTAGTCCCAAATTTTTGATTTTTCCCAAGGTAATTGGACCCCAAAAGTTGTTGTCCAATTTGTCCTGAGTACGATGATACCCCATTGTGGGGGGGGGAAACTGTTTGGGCTTGGAAAGGAAGTAATAATGTTTTGGAATGCAGACGTTGATGGGGGTCTTGTTTCGTTTGCAGTGCCCCAGATGAGCCTAAACAGTGGAAAAACCCCACAACTGCCCCCATTTTGGAAACTAGACCCCTAAGGAACTTATCTAGATCTGTGGTGAGCACTTTGAACCCCCAAGTGCTTCACACAAGTTTATAATGCCCGGGCATGAAAATAAAAAATCCTATTTTTTTCCCACAAAAATTATCTCTTAGTCACTAATTTTTTATTTTCCCCAGGGTAACAGGAGAAATTGGACCACAAAAGTTGTTGTCCAATTTGTCCTGAGTATGCTGATACCCCATATTAGGGGGGGGAACCACTGTTTGAGCGCACGGCAGAGCTCGGAATGGAAGGAGCACCATTTGACTTTTTCCAACCAAAATTGGCTGGAATTGAGATTGGATGCCATGTTGTATTTGGAGAGCCCCTGATGTGCCTAAACAGTGGAAACCCCCCAAAAGTGACCCCATTTTGAAACTAGACCCCCTAAGGAACTTATCTAGATCTATGGTGAGCAATTTGAACCCCAAAGTGCTTCACACAAGTTTATAACGTAGAGCCGTTAAATGAAAAAATCATATTTTTTCCACAAAAATGATCTTTTCACCCCAATTTTTATTTTCCCATGGGTAACAAGACTCCAAAAGTTATTGTGCAATTTGTCCTGAGTACGCTGATACCCCATATGTGGGGG
>JARQOD010000005.1:120487085-120524829 GCA_033576555.1 Oophaga sylvatica | reverse complement strand
AAGCCTAATGATTTTGATTAGCAATTGGGGCCTTCTGATTCCTCACTCCAACACATTTTTAGCCCAAACTATTTGGATTCGCAAATAGGACCTTCTGGTGGAACCCCAATATTAGGCCTAACGATTTTGTTGAACAAATGTGGCCTCCTGATTACTCACTGCAACATAATTTTAGCCTAAATGATTTAGATTAGCAAGTAGGGCCTCCTAGCTGAACCCCAATGTCTGGCCTAACAATTTTGATGAGCAAATGGGCCTCCTGATTCCTCATCACAACACAGTTTTAGCCCAAACAATTTGGATTAGAAATTGGGACCTTCTGACTGCAACACAGTTGTATCCCAAATGATTTGGATTAGCAAATGGGGCCTCCTGACTGCAACACAGTTTTTAGCCCAAATAATTTGAATTAGCAAATAGGGCCTCCTGGGGAACCCCAATATTAGACCTAACTATTTTGATTAGCAAATCGAGCCTCCTGATTCCACACTGCAACACAGTTTTAGCCAAATGATTTGGATTAGAGAATGGGGCCTTCTGACTGCAACACAGTTTTAGCCCAAACATTTTGGATTAGCAAATAGAGCCCCCTGTCTGAACCCCAATATTAGGCCTAATGATTTTGATTAGCAAAAGGGGCCTTCTGATTTATCACTCTAACACATTTTTAGCCCAAGCGATTTGGATTAGCAGATAGGACCTTCTGGTTGAACCCCAATATTAGGCCTAACGATTTTGATGAACAAATGCGGCCTCCTGATTACTCACTGCAACACAATTTTAGCTTAAACAATCTGGATTAGCAAGTAAGGGCCTCCTGGCTGAACCCCAATATTTGGCCTAATGATTTTGATTAGCAAATGGGGCCCCTCCTGATTACTCACTGCAACACAGTTTTAGCCCAAACTATTTGGATTAGGATATAGGACTTCCTGGCTAAACCCCAATATTAGGCATAACGATTTTGATTAGCAAATGGGGCCTCCTGATTCCTCACTGCAACACAATTTTAGCCCAAAAGATTTGGATTAGCAAATAGGGCCTCCTGGCTGAACTCCAATGTTAGGCAAAATTATTTTGATGAGCAAATTGGGCCTCCTGATTAGTGTTGAGCGATACGATAATGCAAATATCGGCTATCGGCCGATATTAGCTCTATCGGCCTTTCGATAATTCGTTTTGATATTTTCGTCTTATCGAATACCGGAATCGGGTTTGTCACTGTCACTGTGAGTGTCCGTCGGTCGGTCTGTCAGGAGTCAGCGGCACTTACCTGGCAGAAGATCTCCGGCGGTCACGTCCTGGACTGCTTGATGGCCGCCATTATCTTCTCCCTGGCGTCACATGCAGTTTTTCGCGATAACTGCAGTGACTGCAGGGTAATCCCGGCCGTAAAGCAGTCAGTCCGATGACGTCACCGCCGGGGAAGCAGGTAATCAGCTGTGCTGCGCCGGGATGACAGGCTCTGCCTGTCATTCTGATGTAGCAGAGCTGGATCGTCGTGGGACACTCGTTACTATGGACTGCGTCGGTCAGGTGGTATACTTTTTTTTTTTTTTTCATTTTTTTACAGGAGATCGATGGCGTCGCAGGATGAGACTGTAATAAAAGAAATGAAAACTGTGTTTTTTTTTTTTTTATTAAATTAAAAAACTTTTTTAGGAACATTCACCCGTCCGGGTACATAAACAATTTAACTATTTACATACAGGGACCCTGTCCGGGTTATTTAGACTTCTTTGGCTGGCCTCTTCCAGGTACCACCTGGTACTCTTCTTGAGATTGCCAAACATCCGAGGCACCAAGGACCACCAGGACCTGATGACGTCGTGTGGCCTGTACAGTGACGTTGTGACCCGCTATCTGGGTCTGTGTGGCCACCTCTTTCATCTCCCTCCGGGTCTGGAGCCCTATGTCCAGGACTGAACGAACCCCAGGGTGCCTAACAGGCGCCGGGTACGGGCCAGCTATACTTATCATGTCCATAGCTGGGGCTGCTGAGGAGACCACTGAGGGAGGCTGGGGAGATTTACGGCATGGGGTGGGCACTTTTGCAGAGGCCTGGATGTGGGAGGCTGAAGGCTCCGAGGGTCTCACAGGTTCCTGACACACTCGGAGTAGGGGTCGCACCTGGTAACATTTAGGGCGTACCACCCATTGTAACCCCAGTGTCGGGTGTAAGTCACCAAGTCTCCTGGCAACAGGTCCCTCCCCGGGTGTCCTTTTGGGAGGTGAGCCTCCACGTCCCGCCGGGTCACAAAGACTTCTAAATAAAGTCCAGGCTCCTTGATGAAGCCCCAACCACCTTTCAATTTAAAGCTTCGTACTGCACCCTTACGCCGCGGCTCACTCAGGGTTCCTTTATCCTTTCTCATCCGGTCCTTATCTGCCCGGTCCTTCTCACCTGACGTTGGCGAAGTTTTTGGGATTCTCGCTGCTCCCTTTGTCGCTCTGCTTCCCGCTCCCAACGTCTCCACTCTTCCTCCTGACGCCGGTTGAAATTCTCCTCCACCAGCTGCTCCATGTCTCCACCACTCCACTGCAGCTTACAGTGTCCGGTTTGCGGCAGCTCTCCTGTCGCCCCCCAGTCCTGGCGGCGCTCCCCTGCGGAGGAAGCAGACGGCTCTAAATCAGATGACAGTCGGGGCTCCGGTACAGGCAGGTAGTGCTCTGGTGCCTGCGCGGCCTCCTCCATGAGGACGGGTGTCGCTTCTTCTGTCTCAGCGACGGGGGCAGACAGCGGGATCTGGGGTGCTGCTGACGGTGCTGCGGTTTTTGCAGGAACGGGTGCCTCCACTGCGACAACGTCAACCGGATCACATTGCAAGGACTCCTCTACTAGAACGGGTGCCTCACCTTCCGGTACAGACACTTCAGGTAAGAGGGATTGGCGCCGCTCCAAGTTTATTTTTAGGGCACGCCAGCTGGCTTCCATCCTGGCGACCTCCTCCCGGTGCCGGGCCAGGCCTCTTAGGGTATCCTCCGCTTCTTGCAGCGTAGGAGGGTTTCCAGGCCGGGTGCCCAACGGTGGTTCCGTGGCGATCGGGTCGCTTCCGTGGGGGGAGAGCTCTGACTGCTCCATCCCTTCCCACTTTGCTCGTCGTGTCCATTAGCCATCTCTGCCAAGTCACATGTGTCATTAGCATCTGGAGAGGGCCCCTCTTTTGTAGGGAGGCGGGACCTTCGTGTTAGTTTCCGCACACTGAGGAGGATGAGGAGGCGGAACTGAAGAGCTGTGGGGCACGATCTTACATTGCAGTACCATTTACAGTGGTCGGCCATCGTTTTCACGCCACTGAGTGACACCCACGAAGAGCACGCCCTTCTTCTTCACCAGTGCCTCGTCGTGACGCAGATATGGCGGAAAAATGGCAAATACATTCTCTGATGATTTTAGCAATTCTCAAGCACAAAACCAGTGCAATTCAGGCACACAGGACTCGCTTATAGCGAGCTACAGAATCCTGTTCGTGACGCCCAAGTTGAGTCGCACAGAGCCAGAGGTTTTCGGGGTACTCGGCACCGAGCCCGTCGACTTCTATGGGGTATGTCACGTCTTTACCCGGCAATTGAATTAGAGTCGATTTTACTATGTAGAAGTGTATAAACTATAAATATATGTATATATATATGTCACAATGACATGTATATATATATATATATATATATGTATTCTATTTGTGTATATTTTGTGTTTACAACGAAAGAAAGGGTTTTTTTTGTTGCGATATTTTGTTCCCATAGACTTACATGGGACTTCCGGTATCGAAATCGGATATCGACGATATTTAGTGCTATCGGCGATACAATTTCGATACGATATTTTTAGATATCGAGCAATATCGCTCAACACTACTCCTGATGATTCCTCACTGCAACATAGTTTTATCCCAAGCAATTTGGGTTAGCAAATAGGGCCTCCTTGCTGAACCCCAATATTACGCCTAACAATTTTGATGAGCAAAAAGGGCCTCCTTATTCCTCACTGCAATACTGCTTTAGCCCAATCTAGTTAGATGCTGAAAGATCGATTTCACACAGTACAGGATCCTATCTAACTAAATGACAAGTCCACTTGCAGCAGCAGGAAGCTGCCTCTCTGCGCTGTTTCACTGAGAATATGGCACCCGCAAAACAAGATGTCCACTTTTTATATGGAGAAGGACATGTGACTTCGGCAGACAATAACAGAAACCCTTGTGTCATGACTTTGTGGATGGTTTCTGCACCCTGATTGGCTGCCGGAATGTACACACATTAAGTTATTACAGAAAAAAATAGTTTAAAAAATTATATTCCACTGCTCCTCTGACCTAGACACACCACCTCCCCTCAAAAACACGCCCCCCCCATTCATCATATATCACCACTATCCGAGACAAAGTAAAAACAAAAGCATTAGTGGAAACGCGAACACGAATGTACTGCATTTGTGCTGAATTTGAGATTAATGAACAAGTCTGCTCATCTCTACATAAAAACTTAGGATCAGGTTTTTTTTCTTCCAAAAGTCACTGTCATTAAGCCTGTTGAAAGTATGAAGCAGATATTAACATGTCCTATATTCACACTCTATTGTCAGATACTGCTCTAGGAGTATATTGAACATTTTGATTGGGTGATACAAGCATTCACATGTTTTCTGTGGCTATGGTAATGCAGTATGCAATCCTAAAAATTCATCAATTTGGTCTTTTTTTAACTTTTGTTTATGAACACTGGTATTGTCACAACTCTGTTGTTGGGTGTCCCAGGACGAGGGGCTCCTTCCCTGTCCCTAATGCTAGGGGCGGCTTAGCTCGCCCTGTTCCCCAGTTTTTTTCTGATGGTGAAGACGCTGAGGCCACTTACCTTGCCTTAGCTCCAGAATTCGCCCTCAGTCTGTACTCTTCCCCCACCCAGGGAAGAGGGGAGTAGTAGTGTACTGAAATACACAAACCAGACTAACAAGGTAATACGAACAGGGTAACGAAAATTGCCAAACATGCAAATATACTCACACATACAACAGAGGAATGGACTGGGAGTTAAGGATGTGGTTAAACCAAAGTTGGAGAAGAAAGGGAATTATAACAAACTCAAAACCTAGCAACAGTCACAGATAAATCCACCAAATGAAGTCTCCAATAATAACCACAAACAACCTCCAACCATGCAGCATAAGCTAGCTTTGTCAATGAGTGCTAGCCAGGGTTCAGATTATATAGGCGATGGGAGTGACTAACAGTGCACAGCTGAGACTTAAGCAAGAAAGCTTCCAGGATCTCTCAACTGAGCAGATTAAACCCTGCACTGCTAAAAGAAACATGCACAGTTAATTTGAAGGTGAAGTGCTTCTATTCAGTGCAAGAGCAGGAGAAATCAGACGCTGTGGTCTTCTGACTCCTCTCTGTGGTGGAAAACCTGTGACAGGTATACTGTATAAGCAAGAAACATTGTTTATGAATAAAAGAATATGAGAAGTGGAAGTATCGCATGGATTGATGGGTTTCCTGGTCTAGAATTTACTATTGCTATAACGAGTCTGGTTTTTATCAAGATATGTTTTGATAATGTACAATAACAAATTATATTGTGGTACCGTGTTAACCATAAGGCTAAGTGCACACGTTTGCAGAATGTTTGCAGAATATTCCTGAGCAAAACCGGACTTTTTTCGCGGCAAAAATGCGCGTTTTTGCGCGGATTTGCGCGTTTTGGCGTTTTTTGCGCGGTTTTGACGCGTTTTTACCGCATTTTTTCCTGAACTTTCTAGGTCAATAATAAAGCGGGAAAAACGCTAGAAATCCGCAAAATTAATGGACATACTGCTAGATTTTCCGCGATGCTTTTTTTGCGGAAAAAAACGCACCATGTGCACAAAATTTGCGGATTTCATTCTAAATGATAGGATGCTTAATACATGCGTTTTTGACGCGTTTTTTCCCGCGAAAAAACGCGAAAAAACGCAAATATTCCTGAACGTGTGCACTTAGCCTCAAAATCAATGTGAATATTGGGCAGAAAAGTATTCACAGGATATGTATTAAAAGCTTACCAGGTGTTCATTATATGAGATAAAGTAATTACTTCCAACTTATTTTTAAAGCGTGTTCTCTTGCCAAGAGATTCCAGTAACTATACAGTTTACATCTGTCAAAGAAGTGTAAAGTGCACCAATCATCCATAACAGTAAAACTGCTGACACATGAACAACACAGATTGTTCTCCATGACTAGGCAAACACCTGGTTTTCACTAGAGCCCCTGATGATGGGGTTAGAATTAAGCAACAGGTGCGTGCGGGTGCCACTCCACGACAGATCCCAGCACTGCAGCAGCTGACCTCAAAGGTCAGGACAGTAGACACTTACTCGGAGTCCAAGAGAGGAACCAACACTGGTAGTGGTATAGAAAATGCGGGTCTTAAGCATGGACCCTCGTTCTAGTACCACTGGAGCAGTTTCAGGTACAAGTACCGCAAGTACAGTTTCAGCCACAGGTTTTGCCAGAGTGATTGTAGGTTCAGATACCGCAAGAGCGGCTTCAGATGCAGGTACCACTGATATGGTTTCAAGATCAGATGCCACCGGAGCGACTTCAGGACCAGTTACTGCAGGTGCTGCTTTGGGTTCAAGTACTGAATCAGACAAGGCTAACACTGGTACAGGTAAACTGGACAGGCACAGGGACCTAATAATAGATTAGCAGCTTGCAGATAAGACAGATGTTGCTCAGGAACTTCCAAACAAGTGGAGGAGCCTTAAGTACTTAGTGCCTTCCAGCTATTGGCTGGGGACATATTAGGAGTGTGTGCACTGTCTCTTTAAGACTCCCTTAACGAGCTGCCAGGAGACCTGTGTGGCATGCACAGGCCCTGGAACACGGGAGTGGGAGCAGGAGATGCGGCAGGGCAGCCTGGGTGGTAAGTCGGCGTCCCTGCTGGGAAGGAGGAGCGGAGTCATGCAGGGATGCTGACATTAAAATTACAGATGAGCAAATCTGTTTGGATCCCTGCTTATTCGGCAAGCTATAGCGCTTACCGAATAAGCTGCAGAGGGGACCCTGATACCTGGATCGCTCCTGCTGATCAGCTGTCCAGCGCCGCAGCTGCATGCAAACAGGCTCTTCATGCATGTGTTGTAACAGTGAAACAGCTGCGACACATGAAGCTGTGGATCCGGACAGCAGATCAGCAGGAGCGATCCAGGTATCTGGGTTTCCTCTGCAGCTTATTCGGTAAGCGCTATAGCTTGCTGAATAAGGAGGGACACAAATAGATTCGCTCATCTCTAATTACAATATCTCATATATGTAACCCATCTAAAACTGTACTGCACCCCAGAATTAATGGTGCTTTAAAGTAATAGTAATAAAAAAAATCAAAACCACTACTTATCTCTACTTGTCTTAGGGATAATTAGCCCTAAAGGCTGCACCGACGAACGTTTCCCTTGTTGCTTTCTCAAGGGGAATTGCAAAATACCTTGTTCAGCTAAAGTTTAAATAGTGTAGCTAAATGCTGCCAATTAGTCAGCACAAGTAATGCATTTCCTTCTCCAATCATCATCACACCACATGCATGGAGGGCAAAAGTGACCCAGTGACATCATATACAGTACAGACCAAAAGTTTGGACACATCTCATTTAAAGATTTTTCTGTATTTTCATAACTATGAATATTGTACATTCACACTGAAGGCATCAAAACTATAAATTAACAAATGTGGAATTATATTCTTAACAAAAAAGTGTGTAATAACTGAAATTATGTCTTATATTCTAGGTTCTTCAAAGTAGCCACCTTTTGCTTTGATGACTGTTTTTCACACTCTTGGCATTCTCTTGATGAGCTTCAAGAGGTAGTCACCGGGAATGGTTTTCACTTCACAGGTGTGCCCTGTCAGGTTTAATAAGTGGGATTTCTGGCCTTATAAATGGGGTTAGGACCATCAGTTGTGTTGTGCAGAAGTCTGGTGGATACACAGCTGATACTCCTACTGAATAGACTGTTAGAATTTGTATTATGGCAAGAAAAAAGCAGCTAGGTAAAGAAAAACGAGTGGCCATCATTACTTTAAGAAATGAAGGTCAGTCAGTCTGAAAAATTGGGAAAACTTTGAAAGTGTCCCCAAGTGCAGTTGCAAAAACCATCAAGCGCTACAAAGAAACTGGCTCGCATGAGGACCGCCCCAGGAAAGGAAGACCAAGAGTCACCTCTGCTTCTGAGGATAAGTTTATCCGAGTCACCAGCCTCAGAAATCGCAGGTTAACAGCAGCTCAGATTAGAGACCAGGTCAATGCCACACAGAGTTCAAGCAGCAGACACATCTCTACAACAACTGTTAAGAGGAGACTTTGTGCAGCAGGCCTTCATGGTAAAATAGCTGCTAGGAAACCACTGCTAAGGACAGGCAACAAGCAGAAGAGACTTGTTTGGGCTAAAGAACACAAGGAATGGACTTTAGACCAGTGTAAATCTGTGCTTTGGTCTGATGAGTCCAAATTTGAGATCTTTGGTTCCAACCACCGTGTCTTTGTGCGACGCAGAAAAGGTGAACGGATGGACTCTACATGCCTGGTTCCCACCGTGAAGCATGGAGGAGGAGGTGTGATGGTGTGGGGGTGCTTTGCTGGTGACACTGTTGGGGATTTATTCAAAATTGAAGGCATACTGAACCAGCATGGCTACCACAGCATCTTGCAGCGGCATGCTATTCCATCCGGTTTGCGTTTAGTTGGACCATCATTTATTTTTCAAAAGGACAATGACCCCAAACACACCTCCAGGCTGTGTAAGGGCTATTTGACCAAGAAGGAGAGTGATGGGGTGCTACGCCAGATGACCTGGCATCCACAGTCACCAGACCTGAACCCAATCGAGATGGTTTGGGGTGAGCTGGACCGCAGAGTGAAGGCAAAAGGGCCAACAAGTGCTAAGCATCCCTGGGAACTCCTTCAAGATTGTTGGAAGACCATTTCCGGTGACTACCTCTTGAAGCTCATCAAGAGAATGCCAAGAGTGTGCAAAGCAGTCATCAAAGCAAAAGGTGGCTACTTTGAAGAACATAGAATATAAGACATATTTTCAGTTGTTTCACACTTTTTTGTTAAGTATATAATTCCACATGTGTTAATTCATAGTGTTGATGCCTTCAGTGTGAATGTACAATTTTAATAGTCATGAAAATACAGAAAAATCTTTAAATGAGAAGGTGTGTCCAAACTTTTGGTCTGTACTGTACATGCAACTGAGACTGCACTGCTGGTTTTGCTACATACAGGTGCTTCTCACAAAATTAGAATATCATCAAAAAGTTAATTTACTTCAGTTCTTCAATGCAAAAAGTGAAACTCATATGATATAGAGTCATTACAAACAGAGTGTTCTATTTCAAGTGTTTATTTCTATTAATGTTGATGATTATGGCTTACAGTCAATGAAAACCCAAAAGTCATTATCTCAGTGAATTAGAATACTTTATAACACCAGCTTGACAAATGATTTTAAAATCTGAAATGTTGTCCTACTGAAATGTATGTTTAGTAATTGCACTCAATACTTGGTCGGGCTCCTTTTGCATCAATTACTGCATCAATGCGGCGTGGCATGGAGGCGATCAGCCTGTGGCACTGCTGATGTGTTATGGAAGCCCAGGTTGCTTTGATAGCAGCTTTTAGCTCGTATGCATTGTTGGGTCTGGTGTGTCTCATCTTCCTTATATTCTCTATAGGGTGAAGGTCAGATGAGTTTGCTGGTCAATCAAGCACAGTGATACTGTTGTTTTTAAACCAGGTATATTGTTCTTTTGGCAGTGTGGACAGGTGCCAAGTCCTGCTGGAGAATAAAATTTCCATCTCCAAAAAGCTTGTCGGCAGAGGGAAGCATGAAGTGCTCTAAAATTTCCTGGTAGATGGCTGCGCTGACTTTGGTCTTGATAACACACAGTGGACCTACATAAGCAGATGACATGGCTCCCCAAACCATCACTAATTGTGGAAACTTCACACTAGACCTCAAGCAGCTTGGATTGTCTGCCTCTCCACTCTTTCTCTAGACTCTGGGACCTTGATTGCCAAATTAAGTGCAAAATTATCTTTCATCTGAAAACAACACCTTGGACCACTGAGCAACAGTCCAGTTCTTTTTACTCCTTGGCCCAGGTAAGATGCTTCTGGTGTTGTCTATTGGTCATGATTGGCTTGACACAAGGAATGCGACACTTGTAGCCCATGTCCTGGATACGTTTGTGTGTGGTGGCTCTTGAAGTAATGACTCCAGCAGCAGACCACTCCTTGTGAATCTCCCCAAAATTTTTGAATGACCTTTTCTTAACAATCCTTTCAAGGCTGCAGTTGTCCCAGTTGCTTGTGCACCTTTTTCTACCACACTTTTTCCTTCCACTCAGCTTTCCATTAATATGCTTGGATACAGCACTCTGTGAACAGCCAGCTTCTTTACCAATGACCTTTTGTAGCTTACCCTCCTTGTGGAGTGTGTTAATGATTGCCTTCTTGATATCTGTCAAATCAGCAGTCTTCCCCATGATTGTGGAGCCTACTGAAACAGACTAAGGGACCTTTTTAAATGCTTAGGAAGCCTTTGCAGGTGTTTTTTGTTAATTATTCTAATTTACTAAGATAATGACTTTTCGGTTTTCATTGCCTGTAAGCCGTAATCATCAACATAAACATAAATAAAGACTTGAAATAGATTACTCTGTAATGACTGTATATAATATATGAGTTTCACTTTTTATATTGAAAAGCTGAAGTAAATTAACTTTTTGATGATATTTTCATTTTGTGAGAAGGACCTGTAGATATCATATTGATTTGGCAGGACACTAAAACTAAATTGAGTGAGTTCAAGCGAATTCTCAATCGTTAGTCCTTTAATCTTACATTAACCTACAAATGGCATAGAACCAAAATTAACTTCTTGGATATACAGTTGTATGTTGAGGAGGATGGATCAATACAGACTGAACTATATCATAAGGAAACAGCTGTCAATTCCTTGCTACTTGCCTCCCAGCTCACACATACACTGTGATAAAGATTATCAAAGTTGGTAAATTTCTAAGGACTCAGCAAATTTGCTCAACTGATGACAGATTTAAACAACAAGCTACTATCCTTAAATGTAAGATACAGTGTTAGATGCTTTAAAAATGGCTACAAAAGAGCCAAAGCCACTCAATGAGATAAACTTCTGATCCCCTCAAATAGATCAACACTAGTGATGAGTGGACCCGTGGATGTTCGGGTCTGTCTGGTTCGGCCGAATTTGAAAAAAAAGTGTGGTCTGGAATGATACCCGAGCCCAGACCCCATTTTGGGAGGCCCGAACATCCGCATTTCCCACGCTGTCACCTTTCACGTCACCCCTGGCTAGAGCGCTGCGGTTCCTACGCTGTCACACAGAAAAGGTTACCGCCAGTCACAGGCATCCTACTCCTGGTTTCACTGATAGCAGCAAGATCGCTCGTGTACGCTGATGAGAGTATTCACCAGCCGACGCCTTTTCATAGTAATAAATATGTCAGTGAGATAATTAGTGCAGTGCATGTGTAGTTTACTATACATGTATTATTGAATAAATAAATAAAAGAAAAAAATGGCATGGTGTTCTCTCTATTTTTGATAACCAGTGGAGGTAAAGCCCTCTGCTATGAGCTTTATCTTGGCAGGTTATCAAAAATAGAGGAATTCCCACACTTTTTTAAAATTATTTAATAAATAAATAAAACCGCATATGATTCCCCCATTTTTGATAACCAGTCAAGGTAAAGCTGACAGCTGGAGGCTGGCATTCTGAGACTGGGAAGGGTTCATATATATTGGCCCTCCCCAGCCTAAAAATAGCAACCCACAGCTGGCACTTCGCTCGGCTCGTCTTTTACCACTTGCCCTGGCACGGTGGCAAGTGGGGTAATAGTTTTGTGGTTGATGTCAGCTGTAGAGATGAGCAAATCTTACAAGGTTTGGTTTGGTTGGGATCAGCCAACATCCCCATGTTCACAGAACAAGTTCGTCGAACATATCCGAACCTCATTGAATTCAATGGAAGCAAAACATGCATAGACAACACCTTCGGGGGGGCAAAAAGCTGCCACAACAGCTCAAATTAGGGGCAAACAACATGAAAATTGGCATCAATTGACCCACAATAGAAATTTAATAATGGCACAGCAGCAGTCAGCCATGGACCATGCATGAGGTATCAGGGTCTGGGCCAGCATTTAGAGCTTTGAATTGAAGTTTCAATTAAAATGTGGTCAGAAAGGGAGCAGTGTAAGTCATCTTTGCTGTGAGCCGTGATACCTCATGCAACAGCTCATTTTTTTCCCAGTCACACTCAAGTGCCACAATCATCAGTTTCATAAAATACTATTGGTAGAAAAATAAAAGGACAGTAACATTTTATAACTGCACAGAAGCAGTCAGCCATGGTTCATGCATGAGGTATCAGGGTCTGGGCCAGCATTTACAGCTTTGAATTTAAGTTTAAAATTAAAACTGGGTGGGTTAGGACCGGTGTAGGCCTGCTGTGCTGGGAGCCCTGATACCTCATGCAACAGCTCAAACTGCCTTTCTGCTCAGCCACACTCAGGTGCCACAAACATCAGTTTCATAGACTACTAATGGCAGAAAGTTTAAGGATAGTAACACAGGTAGTTGACTGATGATCAATTCACATACAGTAGAAATGTGATAATGGCACAGCAGAAGTCAACTATGTGCCGTGCATGAGGTATCAGGGTCTGAGCCAGCATTTACAGCTTTGAATTTAAGTTTAAATTAAGATGAGGTGAGTGAGGGCCCAGTGTAAGCCTGCTCTGTTCTGGGATCCCTGTTATCACACATGGCCTTCCCTGGCTCCAGCAGGACAGTCCCGACGTTGAGAGTCTGCTCTGCTGTCCCTGCCGGGAGCTTACATTTCCCGTGGACACAGGAGTACACGGCGGAGCCCCGAGGAGCACTTTAAAACTCCCACGTGATGTTGCACTGGAAGTGACGTGCTGGAAGTTGACCGGAAATGTGTTAATTTCAGAAGGAGATTGTGACGGAACCATGGAGGTACTTCAGGGAATGCTTCAGATCCATCACCGTGTCCTCCTCCAACAGCGCGGATAGCGGGATCGCTTTGGAATCGGGGATGTCGGCCATGTGAGCAGATCATGATATGTCCTGCATCAGGAGGCTCAGGTGGGCACTACAATGGGAGCCGGGCTGCTATAGTATCTTTATAGAATCTTTCTTTCTCTCTCTAATCCTTCTTTCTTTCTTTCTCTCTCTGTTCTTTCTCGCTCTAATCTTTCTTTCTCTCTCTGTTCTTTCTTTCTCTCTCTGTTCTATATCTTTCCCATCTTTCTTTCTCTCTAATCTTTCTTTCTCTCTCTGTTCTTTTTTTTTCTCTCTCTGTTTTTCCTTTTTCTCTGTTCTTTATTTCTTTCTTTCTTTCTTTCTCTGTTCTTTCTTCCCCCTTTCTTTCTGTTCTTTCTCTCTCTCTGTGTTCTTTATTTCGCTCTCTCTGTTCTTTCTTTCTTTCCTTCCCATCTTTCTTTCTTTCCTATCTTTCTTTCTCTCTCTGTTCTTTCTTTCCCCTCTTTTTTCTCTCTGTTCATTTTTTTGTCCACTCTCTTTCTCTCTTTGTTCTTTTTTCTTTCTCTCTGTTCTTTATTTCTTTCCCCTCTTTCTTTCTCTCTCTCTCTCTGTTATTTCTTTCCCCTCTTTTTTTTCTCTCTCTTTGTTCTTTTTTTCTGTCCACTATTTCTTTCTCTCTCTGTTATTTTTCTTTCTTTCTCTCTGTTCTTTCTTTCCCTCTCCCTCTCTGTTCTTTCTTTCCACTCTTTCTTTTTTTTCTCTCTGTTCATTTTTCTGTCCACTCTCTCTCTGTTCTATTTTTCTTTCTCTCTGTTCTTTCTTTATTTCTTTCCCTTCTTTCTTTCTCTCTCCCTCTCTGTTATTTCTTTTCCCTCTTTCTTTTTTTCTCTCTCTTTGTTCTTTTTTTCTTTCCACTATTTCTTTCTCTCTCTGTTCTTTTTCTTTCTTTCTTTCTTTCTTTCTTTCTTTCTTTCTTTCTTTCTTTCTTTTTCTTTCTTTCTTTCTTTCTTTCTCTTCTTTCTTTCCCCTCTTTCTTTCTCTCTGTTCTCTCTTTCCCATCTTTCTTTTTCTTTCTCTCTCTGTTCTTTCTTTCTTTCTTCTTTCTCTCTGTTCTTTATTTATTTCTTTCCCCTCTTTCTTTTTTCTGTCCATTCTTTCTTTCTCTCTCTGTTCTTTCTTTCTCTCTCTCTGTTTCTTTCCTTCTCTCTATCTCTCTGTTCTTTCTTTCCCCTCTTTCTCTCTCTCTCTCTCTCTGTTCTTTCTTTCTTTCCCCTCTTTCTTTCTCTCTCTGTTCTTTCTTTCCAATCTTTCTTTTATTTCTTTCTCTCTCTGTTCTTTCTTTCTTTCCCCTCTTTCTTTCTCTCTCTGTTCTTTCTTACCAATCTTTCTTTTTATTTGTTTCTTTCTCTGTTCTTCCCCTCTTTCTTTTTTTCTGTCCCCTCTTTCTTTCTCTCTCTGTTCTTTCTTTCTATCTCTCTGTTCTTTTTTTCTCTCTGTTCTTTCTTTCCCCTCTGTCTTTCTCTCTCGCTCTCTGTTCTTTCTTTCTTTCCCCTCTTTTTTTTTTCTCTCTCTCTGTTCTTTTTTCTGTCCCCTTTTTCTTTCTCTCTGTTCTTTCTTTCTCTCTGTTGCTTTCCTTCTCTCCCTTCTCTCTGTTCTTTCTTTCCCCTCTTTCTCTCTCTCTGTTCTTTCTTTCTTTCCCCTCTTTCTTTTTTTCTGTCCATTCCTTTCTCTCTCTCTCTGTTTCTTTCCTTCTCTCTATCTCTCTGTTCTTTCTTTCCCCTCTTTCTCTCTCTCTCACTGTTCTTTCTTTCCCCTCTTTCTTTCTCTCTCTGTTCTTTCTTTCCAATCTTTCTTTTTCTTTCTTTCTCTCTCTGTTCTTTCTTTCTTTCTCTCTGTTCTCTATTTCTTTTCCCTTTTTCTTTCTCTCTCCCTCTCTGTTCTTCCCCTCTTTCTTTTTTTCTGTCCCCTCTTTCTTTCTCTCTCTGTTCTTTCTTTCTATCTCTCTGTTCTTTCTTTCTCTCTGTTCTTTCTTTCCCCTCTGTCTTTCTTTCTCCCTCTCTGTTCTTTCTTTCCCCTCTTTCTTTTTTCTCTCTCTCTGTTCTTTTTTCTGTCCCCTTTTTCTCTCTGTTCTTTCTTTCTCTCTCTGTTGCTTTCCTTCTCTCCCTTCTCTCTGTTCTTCTCTCTTCTTTCTTCTTTCTTTCTTTCCTTCTTTCTTTCCCCTCTTTCTCTCTCTGTTTTTTCTTTCTTTCCCCTCTTTCTTTCTCTCTGTCTGTTCTTTCTTTCCCCTCTTTGTTTCTTTCTTTCTGTCTCTCTAATTTTTCTTTCTTTTTCTCTCTGTTCTTCCTTTTTCTCTTTGTTCTTTCTTTCTCTCTCTGTTCTCTTTCTTTCCCCTTTTTCTTTCTTTCTGTGCTTTCTCTTTTTCTCTCTCTCTGTTCATTTTCTCTCTGTTCGTTCTCTCTCTGTTCTTTCTTTCTCTCTGTTCTTTTTTTTCTGTTCTTTCTTTCCCCTCTTTCTTTTTTTCTCTCTCTCTCTGTTCTTTTTTTCTGTCCCCTATTTCTTTCTCTTTCTCTGTTCTGTCTTTCTTTCCCCTCTTTATTTCTTTGTTTATTTCTTTCTCTGTTCTTTCTTTCTCTCTGCTTTCTTTTTTCTCTCTCTCTGTTCTTTCTTTACCTCAGTACCACTCAGTGTGCCCACAGTACCAGCCACTGTGCCCTCAGTACCAGTCAGTGTGATCAGCAGTGCTAAATGGGTGTAGTTGGGGCGTGGACATGGGTGTGACTAGTTGTGAAATGGGTGTGGTCGGGGCATGGCCTAAAATTTGCCACGACGCAGCCTTTGTCCCTCTTTCCCATCTTCACAAGTTGGGAGGTATGTCCTAGGGAGGTGGTTTTGGATCCACTGGATCCGGCCCGGGACCCTTCTATGCATTAAGACCAAACACAGCTTTGCTACCAGGCTCCTACTAACAAATCTACAGCCAATCTTCATATCTCCCCACCCTGTGATACGAGAGCTGTCAGTTCCATAGATCTGGACCGTTCCAGAGATCTCGAAAATGTAACCGTTGTGTGAACAGGATGTATGATAAGTCCATATTTCTCCTTATCAAATCATAGCTGACTCAACAGAGCAGTTAAGGGTATGCCACACTAAACAACATCGCTAACGGGATCGCTAAAAGACGTCACTATTTAGCGATCCCGTTAGCGATGTTGTGTGTGCGGCATCTGTCAGCGACGAGCTCCCTGCTGAGATCCTGCTGTGATCTCGCTCGTCGCTGGAATCGTTCCGGACCCTATTTTATCGTCGGCGCTCCCGCTGGTAAGTATTATCGCTGAGTGTGGCACCTTTTATTTAGCGATTTAGCGGTATTTTGTACCGCTAAAGTCGTTAAGGAGATCGCTAACCGCGATAGCGTCCTAACGACATCGCTAAATAAAGCCGCTACTAGCGATATTAAAACGATCCCGCTAGCGATCGCAATTAGTATGCGTCTTTATCGTGATCGCTAGCGGGATAGTTTAGTGTGGCAGTACCTTTAGACTGCATGGTATCTATTTTGAAAGCAAGCCTTTTGTTCTGAGCTTAGCTGGCTCAAGATATGAGCTCTATCACTCACGGACTTTTGCGGCCTGACCCCCTGCTGAACTAGGTGTAGAATTGCATATGGGAAGGGGGTTTTATAATCCCACCCCAAATAGGATACAAATGATTGACATGAAATTACATCTCCAATATTCTTCACAGTCCTGGACAAGAACTAGGCTTGATATAGTTATATATAACTGATCTGTAAGACTAGAAGGAAATATAAACAATAGAATCAATTTCTCAAGCACTTACAAACCTATGAAGTGCATCTCCAGATCCCTAACCAGGAACAATATGCCTGGTTTTAGAACCATAACACCACGGAACAGCAAAGCTTTGATGAATTCGATTTCAAAGATCAAATCTTTGCCAAGATAAATCATCGTAGTGAGTGTCTGACATAAATGAATAATGCCAAATATTCAGCACAAATGTGGTAGACCAATTATTATACGACAAAAAACGGATAAAGTGTGACACCTCACTATTGTACCGCAGCAATTGAACCACAGTAACTGTTAGATTAATTATACTTATAAACAACGCAAACTAGAATAGACATTGAACACCTCTTATTGCACAGACAAGGATGGTGATATCCACTGCCACAGCTATAATGAGGACTGCTGTAGACTAATAATAAACTTGCCTGTGCTTAATAAAACAGTACTGTTTCTTCACTGGTTTTTCTTTGCCCCAAATGAATTAAACCCTGGTTACAGAGCAGCTTCCATACCACAAGGAGTCCTAAAGGACAGAGGCTTTAGAATGCTGGAAGATTAATCCAATAACCTTTAGGAAATGGATAAATGGGCACATCAGCTTATACATTACAGGTCCAGGAGCCCAGTGATGTCTATTTAAATCCATAAATCCCTACACCTCAAGTAAGCAGTTGGACCACCATTGAAACTAACAAAATATACAACTGCATTCTGGCAGGTAATGTACCCTGCCATTACCAACGGGGACTTGGACTCTGGTATTGATGAATTCGGCTTCAATAAATAACCTTACCATCTGTCATGCTATATATATATATATATATATATATATATATATATATATACACACATTCTCATTTCCAAGATCCTATCCCAATATGTAGTAGGTGTAATAATAGTAATAGTAGTAAATACCTCCAATTAGAAATGTAGCATAGTTTTTTTTTAATTAGCTTTATCTCTTTCCTCATTTGCAGGCATTGCAGGACCTTTGTTATTCATGGTTACGACCGCTAGCAACTAGTTACCTGTCACTATATCAGTGGTCAAAAGAATGGACACCTAAGGTCCTGATATGCCTGCACATGAAGAAAGAGACATATCGAATCAAAAAACTATACTACATTTCTAATTGGAAGTATTTGCTAATATTATAATTATTACACCTACTACATTTTGGGATATGATCTTGGAGATGGTAATACCCCTTTAATGGTCCAACTTAGAGAGCCCGTAGAAAAAAATCTTTTCCAGAAGTTACAGACTGCATAACCAGGGCTGGTCTCTATCACTCAGCGAATGGGTTAGAATTTGACCCTATACAAGTGACTTGTGTTGACTATGCAAAAAATTTTTTTGGGGTATCCAGGACAAATTATCAAACTTGGGCTCTATGTCTAGAGGAAAAAAGGATCTTCCCAATCACAGAGGGTGACACTTTACTGACCAAGCAGTGAGACTATGGATTCTCTGCTGTAACATAATGCTGTAGTGTTTGATTCCCAACAAAGTACAAGTAGGGCCTCGATGCCTTTATTGATAAATATGATATTACAGGTTATCAGCACTAGATTCTGTCAAGGGATGTTGATCTGGGAACTACTCTGATTGCCGTATGTGGAGTCGGGAAAAATCTTTCCCCCTAATATGGGGGAATTAGCATCTGCCTCATGAGGTTTTAAACTCCTCTCCCTGGATCAATGGTATGTCATGTTATAGAATGAACTCGATAGAAATATGTCTCCCTTCAACCATAACCTATGAAAGAGTCCAGAGTTTACCAATTAAAGGGAACCTGTCAGGTCCACCGTGCCCCTAGAACCACCAGCAGTTGTGTCTGCATATGTAAATTCCCTGCCTAATAGTCCCTTTATTACATTACACACATAAACAAATCTTTAGAAAAAGTATTTCTAAAGTCCGGTTATGATATGTAAATAAGGTCTTTGACTAGTCGATGAGGCGTTAGTGTCCCCAGACTGGTCGGCCCACTTAGTATATTATCACGACTTACAAGCACCGGCGTCATTGCCAGCGCTATACATACCTTGTGCATGCGCGCGGCTTCTTTAACTCACTGCATTGATCCTCTGAAGGTGTATGTGTGCCTGCTTCAGAGAGGCGTGCTGCACATGATCGGAGCAGCAGAACATCAGTGAGGGAAAGAAGCTGCACACAAGCGCGAGGTATGTCTAGTGCTGGCGATGATGCTTGTAAGCAAGGGTGTGATAACAAGCTAAGTGGGCCGACTAGTCTGCGGACACTAACACCCCATTGACTAGTCAAAGGCCTCTTTTACATATCAAAAACGGACTTTGGAAATACTTTTTTTTAATTAAAGATCTGCTTATATGTGTAATGTAATAAAGGGACTGTTAGGCAGGGTATTTACATATGCAGGCACAACTGCTGGTGGTTCTGGGGGCACAGGGGCTGTCTCCTGCACTTCCGATCATGCACAGTGCATCTCTCTGAAGCCGACATGCCTATACCTGGCTTCAGAGGGTCAATGCAGTGAGGGCAGTACACTATAGAATTTGCCTATGGGGGTGCACTATACTATAGAGTCTGCCTATGGAGAGGGGTTGTGAGCAGTATACTATAGAAGTCTGCCTATGGGGGGTGCATTATACTATAGAATCTACTATGAGGAGTGCAGTATACCAGGGGTCCCCCACCACTGGTCCACCAGGCCATTGGAGTCTTTTTGCCGGACCGCGGCGGTTCGCGCCCTGGTGATAATGAAATGCTGTGACACACTGGGAGCCGGCAGCTGTAGCACTGTAGTGACAGCTGCAGCCGCCGGCTTCCAGAAGACATCGATACTCACCCTTCATCCCTGCATCCCTGTCCCGGCGCGTCAGCTTCTTCCTGTGCGGAGCGGTCATGTGGTACCGCTCATTAAGGTCATGAATATGGACGCAACTCCACTCCCATAGGCGTGGAGTGCATATTCATGACCCTAATGAGCTGTACCATGTGACCGCTCCGCACAGGAAGAAGCTGACGCGCCGGGATAAAGATGCAGGGACGTGCAGCAACGATGCAGGAGGGTAAGTATGATGGGGAAGGACGGGGGAGCCCAGCCATGCATACAAGATGGGACAGGGGAGCCATGCATACAAGATGGGAGGGGGGAGTCGAGTTATGCATACAAGGATGGGGGGTTGCAAAGCCATGCATACAAGATGGGACAGGGGAGCCATGCATAAAATGATGGGAGGGGAGAGCCGAGCCATGCATGCAAGATGGGACAGGGGAGCCATGCATACAAGGATGGGAGGGGGGAGCCAAGCCATGCATACAAGATGGTACTGGGGAGCCGAGCCATGCATACA
The DNA here is from genome assembly GCA_033576555.1 of Oophaga sylvatica. Taxonomy (NCBI): domain Eukaryota; kingdom Metazoa; phylum Chordata; class Amphibia; order Anura; family Dendrobatidae; genus Oophaga; species Oophaga sylvatica. Next base: position 120,504,587 of record JARQOD010000005.1, on the reverse strand, counting down.
AGATGGGACCGGGGGAGCCATGCATACAACAGGGGAGCCACACAGAGCTGGACAGGACAGGGGAACCACACATACCGGGATAGGAATGAGGGGACAATGCATACCCGGCTTGTACTCGAGTCAATAAGCTTACCCAGTTTTCCGAGGCAAAATTAGGTGCCTTGGCTTATACTCGGGTTGGCTTATACTCGAGTATATACGGTATATATAAATCAATCAGTAATTTTTGGGGTCATCATACTATATATGGGGGGATTATATGTGTGGGACCATCATACTATACATAAGGGGATTATATGTGTGAGACCATCTTGCTATACATACTACAACTCCGTCCATAGGCCTGCCCCATATGACCAAAGCGCATTCCCTGCCCTCCTCCCATCCCTGCCGGGCCATGGAAGAATGGTCTTGCTTGAAGCCGGTCCCTGGTGCAAAAAAGGTTGGGGACCACTACAGTATATTACTTGTACTGTACTTGTGTGTCCCTTGTCTAGCACACGTTTATTGTACCTGTCTATATTTTCCCTTTTCATATGTAAAGCGCCATGGAATAAATGGCGCTATATAAATGTGTAATAATAAATAATAATAAATAATAATAATTATAGAGTCTGCTCTGCCTATGGGACGGAGTGCATTATGCTATAGAATCTGCCTATGGTGGTGCATTATGCTATAGTCTGCCTATGGGGGATGCATTATACTATAGAGTCTGCCTATGGGTACGGAGTGCATTATACTATAGAATCTTCCTAAGGGGGTGCATTATGCTACAGAGTCTGCATATGGGGAGGGGGTGTGTGCAGTATACTATAGAAGTCTGCTTATGGGGGTGCATTAACTATAGAATCTGCCTATGAGGAGTGCAGTATACTATAGAGTCTGCTCTGCCTATGGAGGGGTGCATTATGCTATAGAGTCTGCCTATGGGGGGTGCATTATGCTATAGAGTCTGCCTATGTAGATGGAGTGCATTATACTATAGAATCTGCCTATGGGGGTGCATTATGCTATAGAGTCTGCCTATGGGAGGGAGTGTGTACAGTATACTATAGAAGTCTGCCTATGGGGGTGTATTATACTATAGAGTCTGCCTATGGGGAGTGCATTATACTACAGTCATGGCCAAAAGTTTTGAGAATGACACAAATATTAATTTTTACAAAGTCTACTGCTTCACTTTTTCTAATGGCAATTTGCATATACTCCAGAATGTTATAAAGAGTGATCAGCTTAACAGCAATTACTTGCAAAGTCAATATTTGGCTAGAAAATGAACTTTATCCCCCAAAACACATTTCAACATCATTGCAGCCCTGCCTTAAAAGGACCAGCTAACCTCTTTTCAGTGATTGCTCCATTAACACAGGTGTGGGTGTTGATGAGGACATGGCTGGAGATCAATCTGTCATGATTAAGTAAGAATGACACCACTGGACACTTTAAAAGGAGGCTGGTGCTTGGCATCATTGTTTCTCTTCTGTTAACCATGGTTATCTCTAAAGAAACATGTGCAGTCATCATTGCAATGCACAAAAATGGCCTAACAGGGAAGAGTATCGTAGCTAGAAAGATTGCACCTCAGTCAACAATCTATCGCATCATCAAGAACTTCAAGGAGAGAGGTTCCATTGTTGCCAAAAAGGCTTCAGGGCGCCCAAGAAAGACCAGCAAGCGCCAGGACCGTCTCTTAAAAGTGTTTCAGCTGCGGGATCGGGCTACCAGCAGTGCAGAGCTTGCTCAGGAATGGCAGCAGGCAGGTGTGAGTGCATCTGCACGCACTGTGAGGCAGAGACTCTTGGAGCAAGGCCTGGTCTCAAGGAGGGCAGCAAAGAAGCCACTTCTCTCCAGAAAAAACATCATGGACAGACTGATATTCTGCAAAAGGTACAGGCAGTGGACTGCTGAGGACTGGGGTAAAGTTATTTTCTCTGATGAATCCCCTTTTCGATTGTTTGGGACATCAGGAAAACGCCTCATTCGGAGAAGACAAGGTGAGCGCTACCACCAGTCTTGTCTCATGCCAACTGTTAAGCATCCCGAAACCATTCATGTGTGGGGTTGCTTCTCAGCCAAGGGAATCGTCTCTCTCACAGTCTTGCCTAAAAACACAGCCATAAATAAAGAATGGTACCAGAATGTCCTCCAAGAGCAACTTCTCCCAACCCTCCAAGAGCAGTTTGGCGATCAACAATGCCTTTTCCAGCATGATGGAGCACCTTGCCATAAAGCAAAGGTGATAACTAAATGGCTCAGGGAACAAAACATAGAGATTTTGGGTCCATGGCCTGGAAACTCCCAGATCTTAATCCCATTGAGAACTTGTGGTCAATCATCAAGAGGCGGGTGGACAAACAAAAACCTAAAAATTCTGACAAAATGAAAGCATTGATTGTGCAAGAATGGACTGCTATCAGTCAGGATTTGGTCCAGAAGTTGATTGAGAGCATGCCAGGGAGAATTGCAGAGGTCCTGAAGAAGAAGGGTCAACACTGCAAATATTGACTTGCTGCATTAACTCATTCTAACTGTCAATATAAGCTTTTGTTACTCATATGTTTGCAATTATTATATTTCTGTCTGTGATAAAAACATCTGTCAAACACACATAAAAAACAGAGGGCAGCAGATCTTGTGAAAATATAATATTTGTGTCATTCTCAAAACTTTTGGCCATGACTGTAGAGTTTTCTCATGGGGAGCACATTATACTATATGAGGCCTATGGGGAGTACATTATGCTATAGAGGCCTACGAGGAGTTCATTATACTCTATTGAGAACTATCTGGTGCATTATACTATATGGAGGCTACCTAGGGGCCATCATACAGTGTAGAGATTACAGTGAGGGAAACATCATACAGTTTTGGAGCCATTAAACAGTTTGGGGGCTACTACGCTGTCAGTATACTGTGTGGGTGGTACTATACAGTGATGGGTCATTATACTGTATATAGGGGAGCTGTACAGGGGGAGACTCGGGACATTATTAAATGTAAAATAGACACTTATTGTTATAGGGAAACCGTGACTGTCAAAGGGGCACACACAGGGCAATATTACTTTCTAGGTTTCTAGGGGCAAAATGTGGGCACTGTTTTTTAGGGCACTTGAGCATGGCGTTACTATATTCTAGAGTTTTTTTATACCATCTAGAGGCACACTGTTCCACAGAGCAGGTGCAGTAATAGGGACACATACGGCAGCAGCGGCTCAGTATTGGGGTATCAGCAGGATGAGGAGTTTGTGCAGGTTGGGAATTGATGGTGATGGAGCTGGAATATGAGAAGTGAAACGTGTCTTTGTTGTATTCTCTGCAGTCAAGTCCTGGCTGGAAGAAGTTGTCATGTCGGTCTGGGCCAGATGGAAAACACGTGAAAAGAGAACGATTCCATCAGAAATAACGTCAGCGGTAAGTCATTATCTGTAACTGTGCTGTGATCTCTTTTATGTTCTGTAGGACAGTATCTACCACTGACCATATGGCGGTAATATCAGTGTTGGTCTTTATATTGAGATTATTTTTAGCAACAGCGCAGTAATCTGCTGAGGTTCCAGGGTTACCTGGTTAGGGATCACAAAAATAACCCCTGGATACAGGAAAAACAGGGGGTCCAGAGTTTTGATACGAAAAAATATTTGAATAAACATAACATAAATACATATAATAATACAGAGTAACACAAACCAAGCAGGATGGAAAGGGGGAGGGAAAATTCTCAACCACCATGTAAAATTGAAGATGCATGAAAAATGATAAATAAATGTATGACATCTAAATAATAAAAATACAGTTACACAAATTGCTTTATAGGATTATCCATTGCCAATATTAAAGTGTAATAAAGATCTCATACACAAGGCGGCAGGCTGGGGTCTGGGTCCTCTCCCACATGTAAGTTATTTTTGACAGCACATGCACTTTATTTTTCATACAATTTGTGATGCACTTTAATGATCTTTTTGCGTTGGTTATAACATTGCCCACATCAGGCTATTTACACATATGCACCTTATCTTTTCATGGGACATGCAATTTGCATTATGGCACTGATCAAATGCATGATTTTTGTCTTTGGGTTGTGAAGCTGGTATGCACTAAGCACTTTATTCTTTTTTGAGCTATAACAAATCCCTTGTGTATGATATCTTTATTACACTTTAATATTGGCAATGGATAATCCTATAAAGCAATTTGTGTAACTGTATTTTTATTATTTAGATGTCATACATTTATTTATCATTTTTCGTGCATCTTCAATTTTACATGGTGGTTGAGAATTTTCCCTCCCCCTTTCCATTCTGCTTGGTTTGTGTTACTCTGTATTATTATATGTATTTATGTTATGTTTATTAAAATATTTTTTCGTATCAAAACTCTGGACCTCCGTTTTTCCTGTATCCAGGGGTTATTTTTGTGATCTACAGTGATTTATAGAGTTATCTATAATTGTTGATTCCTGGTTGGGATTTTCATATTTTCTAATTACCTGGTTAGGGGCCCACTCAGAAGTTTCGCCACCCCCTGAACCAAAACCCTAGCTACGCCTCTGAGTGAGGGAACGAAGCCGTGCAAATGCACAAGGTATGTATAGCACTGGGGATGACAACTGTGCTTGTTACCTGTAAACAAACTTTAGAAATATTTTTTATAAAGATCTGTTTATGTGCATAATCTAATAAAGGGATTTTAAGGCAGGTTATTTACATATGCAGATACAACATCTGGTGGTTCTGGGGTCATGCGGGACCTGACAGGTTCCCTTTAAGGGCCGAGTCCGACAGAATAAGACAAATAAAGCTTGTTCCAGGTCCAGAGGCACAAGGCCCCTCGAACTGGAATCGACCAAAGTTAAACAAGGTGCGAAGCACGAACTTGGAGAAGCACGGCCCAAGGCATGAAGCTGGAGGCATGAGGCATGAAGCTCGAAGGCCAGAGACACGAAGCCCAGAGGCCAGAAACACAAAGTCAGAGACCCGAAAGAACAATGCTCGAGGTATAAGCCAAAGACCCAAGGTCCAAGGCACAAGGCACAAGCCCAGAGGCATGAGGTTTAGAAGGCCCAGAAGTTTAAGCCACAAAGCTAGAGGCCAGAGGCATGAGGTGTAGGTGGCCCGTAGGCCTAGAAGCCCTGGAGGCACGAGGCCAGAACCACCTTCAGAGGCATGAGGTAAAAGGTCAGAGCCGAGCTTGCAGCTATGAGGCACGAGGCCAGAGCCGTGTTCGAATGCATGAGGCCAGTGCCATTCTATGAGTCATGAGGACAGAGCCATGCTTGGGGTGTGAGGCACAAGGCCATTAGAGACAGAGGGAACTAGTAATGCCATGAGACCACCATGGAGAGAAGCGGCATCACAACCAGGTATACTGCATTATTGCAGATGGTGCACAGGCTTGCTATGGTTGAGGGACCTCTAACCAGAGAGTGCCACCCCAATCCCACCTGAATCCGTACAATGAATTTCCACAGGATAAGATATCTTCACCCTAGGAGCAACTCTCTTGTAGTTATCCCCTTTAGGGACAGGAACAAACAAGAGGGTGGAGGTGGGAGACGCCTGTCTGTGATTCTGTCTTTGTATAGGTCAAGGAAGACTACTTCCTTTGGGCTGTCCAGAGAGATGTACTGGAAAACTGTATTTTATTCAGCTTTGAAGCCACTAATGCATGATGTTATGTTCAACTTATTCCCTTATCCAACATGGTTCATGACATACTTTCAATACCCTAAGCACATTTCACATATCAAGCATGCTCTGAGTGCTCTCCCACTCTAGTCAAACCAGGGTCTCTACTTGTATACTCAGCTAGCAAGCGGCATAGCACTGTGCTTGCTCCTCACTCCCAGACCAGTTCCAGGTATTTGTATTTCACTTCCATCTACATCCATTTCCATGGTTCTCTTCTTGACTACTCTTCTTTATTTTTGGGACATGCAGTTCTTTGATCTAGTGTCTGCTAAGATATTGTAAGGACAACAGTATATACAGTGTGTATATCTCTTCATATGTTTATGGTACAACACATTCTTATGTCTACTACAGGATGACTACTTTGTAACACCAACTCCAGTTATCATGTTCGCATTTTCATATATACATATATACAGTCAAGGCCAAAAGTGTTGGCACCCTTGAAATTGTTCCAGAAAATAAAATATTTCTCCCAGAAAACTATTGCAATTACATATTCTTTGTTATACAAGTTTATTTCCTTTATGTGTATTGGAACAACACAAAAAACAGAGAGAATACATTGGACATAATTTCATGCAAACCCCCCAAAATGGGCTATCCAAAATTGTTGGCACCCTCATCTTAATATTTGGAATAAATAACTGGAACCAAATTAGAAAAATATTTAGACTTGAGAGTCCTCAGTGGTTGATACCTTTTAATGGCTAACTGAAAAGATGGTAACAAATTGCAAGCTTTCGAGACTACTCCGGTCTCTTCTTCAGTTAGCCATTAAAAGGTATCAACCACTGAGGACTCTCAAGTCTAAATATTTTTCTATCTACTGGCTAACACGGTACGAAGATACACATCTTTCCTATGGAACCAAATTAGTCTTCTTTAGTGTTAGCTATCCCTCCTAGCTTTGCATCATCAGTTTACCTTCAGTTCCCTTATCTAGCTCATTTATAAAAATGTTAAAAATCACTGGGCCAGGACAGAGCCTTATGGTACGCCACTTGAAACACTCTTCCAATTGGATGTGCAACCATTTATTAATTATCATTCTTTGAGTACGATCACTGAGCCAGTTGTGAATCCACATAACCATAGCCTTGGTAGCCTTGTCAATTCCATACTTGGTCATTCTTTCAATAAGTAAAGTATGATATACTTTATCAAATGCTTTACTGAAGTTGAGATATATCTACTGCATTTCTCTTATCCACCCAGTCAGTGATTCCATCATAGAAGGAAATTAGATTAGTTTTGCATGACTTGTTTGCTACAAACCCATGCTGGTTCTGTTTAGTTATTGTATTCTTATCCAATTACTTACATATATGCTGTTTAATAATGTGTTCAAAGATTTTTCCTGGCATAGAAGTGAAGGTACTGCCACACTAAACAATCCCGCTAGCGATCACGATAACGACGCATACTAATGCGATCGCTAGCGGGATTGTTTCTATATCGCTAAGTGCGGCCACATTTAGCGATATAGTTAACGACGCTATCGCCGTTAGCGATCTTCTTAACGACTTTAGCGGTACAAAAGTACCGCTAAATCGCTAAGAAAAGGTGCCACACTAGCGATATATACTTACCCAGCGGGAGCGCCGACGAGAAAATAGGGTCCGGAACGATTCCAGCGACGAGCGAGATCACAGCAGGAAGCTCGTCGCTGGCAGATGCCGCACTGAACAACATCGCTAACGGGATCGCTAAATAGTGACGTTTTTTAGCGATCCCGTTAGCGATATTGTTCAGTGTGGCATACCCTTGAGGCTCACTGGCTTGTAAGATTCTGGCTAGTGGTTTTGCAATTTCCTCTACTATCGCTTTCAGTACCCTAGGATGTAATTCATCTGGACCAGGAGATTTAAATTCATTTAATTAGAAGTGTTCCCTCACCGTCCCTCTGTTTTTAGATAGTGTGGATTATTTTATTGCTTTGATAGCACAGCGAAGATAAGTTAATATTACACTTGCTTTCTTAGCGAACACAGATGCAAAATAGGAATTTAAAAGTTTGGCCTTCTCAACATAATTTTTGATCACTTCACCCTTTTCATCCTGTAAAAATCCTAAGCATCTTTGGCTTTTCTTTTTCTTTTGACATCCCCCCAATCCCTTTTTATTGCTTTTAGTCTCACTTGCAAGCTTCACTTAATTACTGGCTTTAGCTCTTCTAAAGCTTGGCCTACATTCTCTGCAAACAGCATAGTATTCTTCTTTAGATATGTACCCCTCTTTCTATTTGATATGTATTTGATTTTTTTTTCTTTTTATCAAGTGTTCTGTGTTCATCCATCCTGGCCACTTTAGATGCTTTCAATTTTTCATTCTTTTCGGGATTGTTACTGATTGTGCAGTGGGAATTTCATTTTGCAAAAGCTCCCATTCTTCTTAGATATTTGTGTCCTTTAGAACATTCAGCCATTTTACTTTATTCTCTTTCTGAGTTAATTAAAATCTGCCTTTCTGAAGTCAAACCTTACATTCTGAGGCTTCTCAAGTCTTCCTCATCTTGTAATTCAAAATTTGAAGATTGCTTGATCACTGTCTCCTAATTTCCCAGCCACCTTTACTTCCTCAACCATTTTCTCCCTGTTGGAAGGAATAAGGTCCAAGGTGGCAGATCCTCTTGTTCTCTCTTCTACCTTTTGAAAGATAAAGTTGTCAACGAGGGAAGATAAGAATTTTCTGGACCCATTATTTTTGCCAGAGAGATTTCCAACAAATATCTAGATAGCTATAATCTCCCATGATCACTATGTCATACTGTTTTGAGAACAAAGACATCTGATGGAAACAGATTTCATCCATCTCTTTGGTCTGTCCAGGTGGCCTATAGTAAACACATACAATAGTGTCCTTTCTGTTCTTCTCAGAAATCGAGGCAAAGACGAAGAACCCATCTTTTTTTTTACAAAGAAACAGCTACAAGGGAGGAGGAAGGACGGCTATGCCCCTTCCATAAATTTTTGTTAACATATTCTTTCATGGTGGTGCATTCAGGCCCAGACAAATTGGAAAGGCGAGGTTTAGGAAATTAATACAATCATAAGGATGACGGGAACCACTCCAGACTCTTCAAACTAATGTAGCATATTTGTACAGATTTTAGACATTTCTTCTAACAATTGGGGCTCCATTTAATAATGTTCTTCTAACACCATTCTATAACAGGATTGTGAATATGCAACCATGGAAGCCTCAGTACCAACCCAGCATGTAAATGATCCAAAACAAAACAGGAGAAGGATTCAGAGTTAGTGCTCCCACTTGGAGCATGAAATCCACCTTTACCCTCTTGACCAAATTCCGCGCTAACGGTGTCTTGTCAATGGCGAAGATTAGAATGTGTCTTTCTAAACTAACTGTCTCTAATCCTGACTTCAGAACCAGTGCCGAATCAATAAAGTTAGCAGCAGACCCAAAGTCAATGAATGCCAATGTTGATAACACCTGGTTCTTCAATGATAACACCGTATGACATTCTCCCGACATTTTGCTTGCCTGAGGACGAGTTAGGCAATCCTTGAGACAATGTCCAGCGAGACCACAGCACAGACAGAGTCCAAGATCTTGTCTACGTTTTTTCTCTACAACACAAAGACTGGCAACTCTAACCTCCAATGCTTCCACCTCCTGTAAATAGAACTGCTTGGGGACATATAACAGGCAGCCTGCTGTTCATCACATCTCTTTTGGATTCTCTACATTTGTATGGCCTTTGTGGAACTGGCACTTGAGAGCTCTATCATTCCACAGAAATTCAGTATGCCACTGCCAGAACTCAGTGCAGTAGTCCTCAGCTGGGTAACCTCCCTGTGCGAGGTTCATGATCTTACCCTCAGCGACCTGGATGCTGTCAGGTTCATCATTGATCAGACCTAAACTGTCAAAAAAGGCATCAACAGAAGAAAATTCTGGGGCTTGTGGGAACAAGAAAAATGCCAAGGTCTGAGGACCCCCTCGCACTAGGAACATGGTTATTCCCACCTGCTGGAACTCATCTCCTGATGAGATCAGATGTAATGTGACACTGAGTCACTTTTCACGGACAAGTCGTGAGTAGGGATAGTCAAGGAGTCCGAGTTCAAAAGCCAAAGCCAGAAGGGTACATCATAAACAGAGGGAAAAGACAAAGGTCTAGTCAGGTAGCGGTCCTGGAAAATAGCAGATCAAAACAAAGAGTTTATAAAGATGGGCAGTCAGAACGATGTCCAAGGTCAGGCAATGAAGAATCATCAAGCAAAAGAATATTGACAGAAAAAAACAACCACACTTAGCTGAAGCTACAAGCTACGTCTGGCAAAGGTCTGGGACTAACAGCCCAGCTAAGTAGCAGAGCAATCACCTGTGACAATTAACAATGAAAGAACGCAAACCAGCTCACCGGTATACCAGAGGCGCACTGAACTTCCGCTTGATCAGGCGTGTAGATACATGATGTTTTATATGGATCAATAAAGATGAAGATTTTATTGGAGCTGGATCGTTGTTCTATTTTTTCCCTCATGTGACAATTAACACCTGGAGACAGCCAGCACCTCCCAGTCTCAGATTGGATGGCTAAGCTGTCAATCAAATCACTGAGAGCTCAGCACGCCTCTGCACCAGACTGGACACTGAGCTGTCAATCAAATTGCTGACAGCTTCAGCTCGCCCCTTGGATGGTTGAGCCATCAGTAACTGCATCTCAGACTCATGGGGGTTTGATCACTTATGTTATGGATTACGTAATTGTACAGATTTTCCCTAAAAAAGACCTGAGGTTCAAAATGTTGGGATTACGATCTGTTGAATACAGTAAAATAAAATACAACAAAGCAAGCTATAAAATAATTTGTTTACCTTTATTTTGCTGGTATCACAGAAATCTTCATGCTAGATTCACAAGTCCATATTATATTGTGCTTGTACAGACCACAATTCCCTGAACGACCCCTGGTTTCCTGGCTGGAACTAATAGGCTCATTTATGTTTATAAGGCTGTTAGTTTAGATCATGAAACCTGCAGTCTGGCCCAGGAATTGCAGTGTATGCAGGCACCGGAAAACACAGACGTGTGAATAGCCTATTAGATTTCCGTGTGGTGTTGAAAAACTACTATGTCCTATTCCAGTGTTGGCTGTATTACCTTATGGTGCGGTTACACTATTCTTATTACGTGATCAGGTAATATGATTTAATCTGTGATTACACTAATACCTTAAACTATTGTGATATCATCTTTTCCGTCATACCGTATTTATTTCAGCTTTTTATTGATTTGTGCATTTTGCATTTTGTTCTATTTAAACAATCACTTAAAGGGGTTTTCCCATGACCAAAAATTGATTTTAATAGACAGATTTTGGAATAATAATAGCTTCCCCAATTGGATGTGTTTAAATAAACACAACCATTACACAGTACAAAGCAGGGGCACATTTATAAGATTAGCTCAGCACATTAACATTTTATTTAAACACATCCAATTGTGGAACTTATTATTATCCAAGATCTATTGATTAAAATCAACTTTTGTCTGTGGGAAACTCCTTTAACTACGTATTACCTCTATTGCATCCGTTGTCAGAATGGCAATATATGATTTATTCACTTTAGTATAGATAATGAATTATGCATGCTAAAAGCTGAATGTTTATTTATAAAGTTTATCACATGACTGACGCCACCACAGCCCTTTCTTTTGTATTAGTGGGTATATAACATCTTGCCGGTATAGCCTCTGCACTATTTTTATATTCAATTGATATAAATCATCAGGGTGCGTAACGATTGCAGTTGCAGTGTGCAACCAGGGGCTCTGGAGTCAGGGTGCCCACCTGTGCCGATTTCAGCTAATTGTACGTCTGAGGTCACATGTGCAGCTGAAATGTATTGTAGTGCAGAGAACCACTGTCTACATTTACCGCAATGCCTATACAGGCCATCAGCCAATCAACTGGCAGCTGACGTTGACGTGCCTGTCACGGGAAGGGCATGACGATAATACCATGCGCAGCCCCTCTCTCGTGTACCAGCTATATGGGATATGACGCAGCTCTCAGTGAGAGCGAGGACAGGTGAGAGGAATTTTTTTTTTATGTATTGGAAAAAAGTGCCAGGATGGGGGACATTATTAGAGGATGAAGGACATTGATAACAAAGTGGCAAGAATGGAAGAAATGATTACAGGATGGGAGATATTATAACAGGATAAGGTCAGGATAAAGAACGTTATTACAAATTTTGCACTGGGGCTTGTTGGACTCAAATTACGCCATTGTATATCACTATATTGTATATGCTTTTCTTATAATAAAAGTTATATTTTTTATCCAAATATTATTAGTAAGGCTGTTGACTCTATTCTTCTTGATTGGTCTCTATGATACCTATATTGTAGTTGATTAGGATAGTCATTGGCAACTTGCACTATTCAAGTAGTTAATAATTATGAGCAAACTTTCTCGGTTAAGGTATTATTCGAACATGATCGGGTGCTAACCAAGTGTCTTCGGCGTGCTCGAATAATATGTTTGAGTCCTGGAGCCTTCATGTCTCACAGTTGTTCAACAGCCACAACACATGTTGGGATTGCCTAACAAATAGTCAATCCACGCATGTGTTGACATGCAGCTGCGAGGACTCGAACATATTTTTCTAGCACACCGAAGGCACTTGGTTAGCACCCGAGCATGTTCACTCATCGCTAGTAGTTAATAGAAAAGTGTATGTGGACAGTAGAAGGGTTGCCTGCTGCAAAATACCAGCTAGAACCCCTAACTTACAGGGAGTAGGTAGCCAGTGCTATGTTCTTATCCTTGTACAACTTGGTTATGCAGTATAGTCACATTGGATAGGATCCTGCTTCTCGGACTATTGGACAGGGAGACGGATCTCATTTCATGTGTTTTTTTAACCTATCTATAATTTTAGAAGCATTAGATCATTTATATTCAAATATTCTGACACTTAAGGGTATGCCACACTAAACGCGTCGCTAACGAGATCGCTAAAATACGTCACTATTTAGCGATCTCGTTCGTGACGCTAACGTGTGTGGCATGTAGCAACGACGTGGCCCTGCTGTGATCTCGCTGATCGTTCACTAGAGTCTGGACCGTATTTAGATCGTTGGCGTCCGCTGGTGAGCCTATATCGCTGTGTCTGGCACTTTGTGAGCGATGTGCGCTGTTTTTTACATCGCAATGACCGTTAAAGTCGTTAATTAGATCGCTAACCGTTAATCATATGGGAACTTGATCCAGTTGCATTGAATTAAACACCCTTAGCTGTGAATTAGCTGCCCTCCAGAGTGATTAAAAATCATTCATGACATTGGTTTCTTTGAAAGTGAGTAATTATAGATTGTTCAGCCTGAATAATGTGATAATTGAGCACAAACAACCTGGTCCTTTACGATGACCGATCGACTGATAAATTGGCACCTAAGTTAAAAGCTGTGTTCCAGGCCATAGAATAATCACCAGCAGAGCCAGATGAGAGTGAAGTCAGTAAGGGCCTGGTAAATGCATGTTATTTTTGCTTCTAGGCCAAATTCTGAGAGGTTAAAGGGTATGCCACACTAAACAATATCGCTAACGGGATCGCTAAAAAACGTCACTATTTAGCGATCCCGTTAGCGATGTTGTTCAGTGCGGCAGCTTCCAGCGACGAGCTTCCTGCTGTGATCTCGCTCGTCGCTGGAATCGTTCCGGACCCTATTTTCTCGTCGGCGCTCCCGCTGGGTAAGTATCTAATCGCTGTGTGGCACCTTTTCTTAGCGATTTAGCTGTACTTTTGTACCGCTAAAGTCGTTAAGAAGATCGCTAACGGCGATAGCGCCGTTAACTATATCGCTAAATGTGGCCGCATTTAGCGATATAGAAACAATCCCGCTAGCGATCGCATTAGTATGCGTCGTTATTGTGATCGCTAGCGGGATTGTTTAGTGTGGCAGTACCTTTACACTGTGAAGCTGCACAATATCTCTATGAACTTAATGTTTATGACTTTTTTTTACATATTTCCATTTACAGTATAGGGTTTTTTAGTCAACACTTACTGTCGGAGGCATAAGTAGTGTTTCAACTCGGGGGCAAAACATCTGAGTGGGCCTCTAACCAGATAACCATGATTACAACTATGGTGGCGCATCCTAATAGTGGGCAAAAGGGAACCTAAGCCGATGACCATGCATTTACTGAAGTTAAAATCACTATACAAACACCGATATTACCACCATATGGTGACTGTATAGTGGTAGATACCAGTCCTGCAGAACATACAGTATAAGAGATTACAGCGTAGTTATGGATACTGACTTACAGCTGATGTTCTTTCTGATGCAGTCGTTCACTTTTCCCTACTTTTACCGCTGTGATAACTTCTTCCAGCCAGTACTCATCTGCAGAGATTATAACACAGACAAATGTGACCTCTCACATTTCCAGCACCATCCCTAACCTGCACAAACTCCTCATCCTATTGTCACCCCAATGTTGAGCCGCTTCTGCCGTATGTCTACTTGTTACTGAACCTCCTTAGTGGCACAAAAACAGGGCTCTTCTTAGTACCCCACACATAATGCCTACTACTGCACCTCTAGAAAATTGCCCATAGAAAATATTAATGCCCCATGCAAGTGCTCTAGAAAATAGTGCCTACATTTTGCCCACTGGAAAGTAATAATTCCTCCATGTGCACCATTGACGGTCAAAATACCCTGAGGGCCCCTATAATATTCATGCTTCTTAAGTGCCCACTTAACATTTTTTATGTCCACATGTTCAGTAATGTCCTATGAGTCCTCCTTACTTACAGGAATTATGTACTCTAAGTCCCCCCATGTACATCTCCTCTATGTACAGTTTGTCCCACAGCTACTGTATATGGCCTTTTCTTATATGGCCTTAATGTCTAGGTAAAAAGTAAAATACAACCTTATGAACAGAGATAAGCAAACCCGTGGATGTTCGGGTTGGCCGGGTTTGCCGAACATACAGTAAAAGTTTGGTTCCGAACTTGACCCCGGACCCAAACCCAATAGAAATCAATGGGTACCTGAACTTCGGTCCTTTAAAATGGCTGTAAAATGGTCATAGTGAGGGCTGGTGGGCTGCAAAAGGAAAATAAATGGGGGTCAGAACAGGACAATTGCCCTGAAAAAAAATATGAATAGGGAAATGATAAAGGTTTTCTGTCACCAAAGTAATCATTGGAAAAATAACAAGTACATGAATAACATAAAAATGTTAACAGTGCCTTCACAGAGCCCGAGGCTAGATACTTCCAGTCCAGTTAAAAATTTTACTCACAGAGCATGGGGCACAGTACCCCCACATTAGTATGTTATAAATTTCACCCACAGACCATGGGGCAGAGCACCCCCTAAGAAGCAACTTACAAATTTCACCCATAGATCATGGGGCAGAGTACCCCCTAAGAAGCTGCTTACAATTTCACCCATAGACCATGGGGCAGAGTACTCCCTAAGAAGCTGCTTACAAATTTCACCCAAAGAGCAGTGGGCAGAGTACCCTTACAGCTCCAAAATGTTAGCTCCAGTAGCTATGTTCCAAATGCCAATGCCGCTGATGAAAAACTTGTGGTATGATCTGGGAACAAGCTGGAACCTCAGCGAGGCTTGCTACCGGCAGTCCAGTTAAAAATCGCAACCATAGAGCATGTTTATAAATTTCTCCACAGAAGCTAATAGCAAATTTCACACCCAGACAATGGCCTGCAGAATGCTCATAAGAAGGGTTGCAGAGTACATAATACAGCAGTGTTTGGAAAACTACTCCCACAGATATGGGTTCAAAAATACACACAGCGGCTTTTGGCACAGTACTATGACAGACATGGTTGCCTAAGAGTATAAAAAAATTTTGACACACACATCACTCCCACTGACTCAGTTGAAGATTCTGAAAAGTTTTGGTTACGTAAGGTACTATCACAGGGAGTATACAAAAGTGTTTTTGTAAAACTGCGCAAACGCAAAACCTAATACTGTGCCTCACTACAGCTACATCTGTCCCTACGTTAAGCAGAGTAGAAATAAAAAAGAAGAATCTTGAACCAGGAGGAACAGGTCTAAATGGAGGAGGAGGTGAACATGGCGGTATAGGTGGAAGAGGCTGAGTAGGAGGTAGCCAACACAGTTTTTGTGTTTTTCATTTGTGGAGGAGGCCCCCAAATGAAATGAATGGCAAATAGAGTTGAAGACTGGCTGTATGCGGCTGTTATAGTTGTCTAGTCATTCAAAAGGTATGGACAAGTGTGGGATCCACGCCTGGTTTATTTTAAGGAATGTTAGGTTACCCACATTGGATGTGGGCATGCAGATGTGCCTGTCTGTGATGACCCCCCCTGCTGTGCTAAACACATGTTTTGACAGTACACTTGCTGCAGAGCAGACCAGCACTTCCAAAGCATAAATGGCAAGCTCAGGCCATGTGTCCAATTTGGAGACCCAGAAGTTAAATGGGCAGACCCATCTGTTAGCAAGTGGAGATGTTTGGACAGGTAGTCTTCCACCATATTGTTGTAACGCTGTCTCCTGCTAATACGGATCGTAATAGATGGTGGTGCAAGATATTGTGGCGTTTTTCCACATTTTGGCCATGCTAACCCTTCCTTTCGACGTGCTGGTGGTGCCCTAGCTGCGTTGGCGACTTCCTCCTCCGCCTTGTTGCTCCACTGAGTCCCCGCTGTCAGGTGGGAGAGCTATTAGTAGTTTTTCTACAAGCGTGTGCTTGTATTCACGCATTTTGCGATCCCTCTCCAGTGACAAAAATAATGATGGTACGTTGTCTTTTTAGCGGAGATCCATCAGGGTGGCCACCCAGTAATCTGCACTATTAACAATATGTGTAACTTGGCGGTCATTCTGCAGGCACTCTAGTATGTATTGGCTCATGGGTGCCAGACGCCCCCGAGACAACGACAAGCTGTCCTCAGTGAGAGGTATATTGTCTGGGTAACTCGTATTCCCCCAGCCATCCCATGATGCCTGTGATCTGATCTGAGTGCCACTCTGCTGTGAAAACTGTTGTTCCTCCTCCTCCTCATCACATCATCCACCCAAACTATCCCCTGTCTGTACAGTTGGTATCTAACTGATGTTGGGACAGCACCCACCCTCTGAGTCATGTGTGGGCGACAAGCCTGATAAGTGGGAATTGGCTCTGCTCCTCCTTCCTGATCCTCTTTGTCATGTTCACCACCTCATCCATCATGGCCTGAATTGTTTTTTCCAGCAGGCATATAAGTGGAATAAGTAATGCGATGATGGCATCATCACGCTGGCCGGGAAATTGGTGAAATATCAAGGCAGTGCAACACAGCACACGCATCCTGCATTGAATCATAGAATGTTTGAGTTGGACGGGACCTCAAGGGCATTGTATGCAACCCCTTTCAGTGCAGTGCAGGATTCACTAAACCATCTCAAACCGATGACTGTCCAGCCTCTGATGAAGACTTCAATGAAGGAGAACTTACCGCCTATAGTGGCAGACGTTCCACTCAATTTTTCACCCTCAATGTCCCAAAATTTTTTTTTCTAATAACTAATCTGTATCTTCTCCCCTTTTAGTTTCATTCCATTGCTTTTTGTGTTTACATAGCAAAAGAGAATACGGATGATTCATCTACACTATGACAGCCCTTCACACCCTTTGTAGACAGCTAATTAAGTTTTAGCCTTCTTTTCGGCAAGCTAAACAGTCTCACATCCTTTAAACCTTTCCCCGAAGGGCATACTTTGCAGTCCCCCTCACCAATCTGGTAGACAAAAAAAAAAAATTTTGGGGAGC
>JARQOD010000005.1:120375727-120486985 GCA_033576555.1 Oophaga sylvatica | reverse complement strand
AAAGCCACCAAAGAACATCTTTGAATAAGGGCCAGCCCAGACAGACCAGAGAGAACGCAATGATTTTTGGGCAAGATCATTTTTATGTCTCTGAAAAAGCAAAAAAGAAACTTAAAAACCCTTTGGGGAAATTTACACATGAACCTGAGGCATCATCTGCAAGCATACTACAGCTACTCCGCACAAAGCAAATTAAGTAGTGAGGAATACAAGAGTTGTATTAATTCCCTAAACAGTTCTAGTATGATGATGAGATGAAACGACAGCCAAAGGATCCTGGATAAATAATTATAACAAGCATTTGTTAAGAGAAATGGAATGCAAATATCGATATTCATACATACTTAATCCATACTCCTGTATAATGTACATTTATCATACATTTCAAAAGGTGAACACGAATGAGTGATTTCCTTAAAAGAATTGTTGCTGAAACAAAAACAAACAAACACATCTGATCGTGGAAATGAACTGATCATGCAGGTTTAAATTCAAAAAACCGAGAGGTCAGTGTTCCAAGAAGCTGTTTGCCCGTGTATGCAGTCTGAAGCTTAAATCCTGTTCTCGTCTTGTGTATTCATACCCACAGATGACAATGCTTTAAAAATGATTTTTGCCCTTGAGGTCCTTGAATGATAAAAGTCCTGAATCAGAAAATGTCTGGATGTCAGGAATAACTGAAAAATATAAAAACAGGCCAGAACACACCAGACTTTGAAGGAATGTCTATGCAGAATTTTCTTCCACTTATATAATAGTCAAAGGCAGACAGAAAAATCGAAAGCAATGTCCTGTCGCTTAAAAAGGTTTTGGTTCATTCAAAAACAAACACAAGGAAAACCTGCTGTCATTAGATATGCCGATTTTAAAGAGAAAATCTCCGGGAGAAATTCTATGTCAAAATACTACAACTATACCTACCTTACCCCTCAGAAAACACAACTCAAACCAGGAATTTCCCATCATACCCAAACTTTCTATATTGGGAACCCGTAAAGCTTCCTGAAGTAATGATCTTCAGAGAGTTTTCAAATTATCAAAAAATAGGTTTACCATATGAAAAAAATTGTAAAGCAATAGAAAAGGCCATTGTAGAGCTTGAACAAAAGGACCGATGGGGGATGCATGGAGTACACTTGCTCCTGAGAGTGAACCTTATTAGACTGGAGTGTATTTCAGAGCGTGAGGAAATAAACCCAGAGGAACTAAATGAATTAGATGATGTTCCTCAATACAGTAAAAGTCCCAAAAAGAAATGCAACACAGCAGTAAAAGTTGAAGCCCCTGTTGTAAACCCTGTGGTGTTGAGACAGATGTATCAGAATCTGAATAAAAGTCAGGCATCCATTTTCTATACAGTGCGTAAATGGTGTGAAAGACGTGTGTGCGGAGAAAATCCTGAACAGTTTTTTCTATTTGTGACTGGTGGAGCTGGGACTGGTAAATCACACTTCATTAAATGTATCTATTTAGAGGCATCAAAGATACTTCAGAGACTTCCTAGGATTTCAGAGGAAAGTGACATTTCTATGCCTACTGTCCTACTCTCAGCCTTCACTGGCACAGCAGCCTTTAACATTTCAGGTAAAACCTTACACTCTATCTTGAAACTACCAAGAAGCCTTAAACCACCATACCAGGGGCTTGGAAACTGTCTTGATGAAGTGAGAGTAACGCTATCAAATGCAGAAATAATTATTATTGATGAGGTGTCCATGGTCTCTAAACCACTGTTTACTTATATACATTGGAGGCTACAAGACATAAAAGGTAGCAAAAAACCTTTTGGAGGCATGTCTGTTCTAGCAGTGGGAGACTTCTACCAGTTGCCACCTCCAGGGAAAGCTAAGCCTCTGTGTGTATTTGAAGACCATGTGCTTGATTTCTGGCAAGACTTGTTCAAGGTTGTTACCCTCACAGAAATAATGCGGCAAAAGGAGGATATAGCATTTGCCGAACTCCTAAACAGAATTCGATTAAAAGGCAAGGGAGAGGCATTATCTGAATCTGACAGAGCCTTACTTTCTCAGTCTGTGACTCAACTGACAGACTGTCCAAAGGATGTCCTTCATGTGTTTGCCAGAAATAAAGATGTAGATCAGCATAACACAACCATCATATCTGCTTTGCATTCTGAAGTAATTAACATTGATGCACATGACTATAAAAAAGATCTTCAAACAGGGCGGATGGAAAAACAGAAAACACCTTTTGAAAGTTGTAAAGGGGATTTGCCAGACAGGCTGCAGGTTGCTGAGGGTGCTCGTGTGATGCTCATTAGAAACATAGATGTGGAGGATGGACTAGTAAATGGCTCATTTGGAAAAATTGTCACCATTGTTTCCCAGTGTAAGGATGTGTGTGGCCCAGCTGCGCTTGGTACACATGTTCCCAGGAGTATGTACTAAAAGGTAATTGCAAAACCTGATATTCATTCACATCTCACACTTCACACTTCCTTAGATTTACACCAGAGGGAGCTGTGTTGGTCATATAAAAACAAGCTTAGTTTCATATTAGCTCAGTTGGGAGTTCGAGTTCTGTGCAGAGCCTAGCTCTGTGCAGAGTCTGCCTGCTAGTGGAGTCTAGTACGAGTGATATACAGAGAAATCACTCCAGTCTAGTCAGAGCTGAATTTGAAAGTGTGAGACGTAGCAGTTTAGTAGTTGTTGTTCTAGTCGGAGACGGAGGAGGAAAGATTGCAAGCTGATATCTTGGAACGTCTAGACTGTTAGTTCCCAGCGAATGTGGAAAGTGACTCTCGGAGCAAGCGTGTATTCAGTCTGACGAAACGTCCTGAGAGCTGCTCTGGACAGAGTCTTTGAAGGAACAGAAGGAAGGGGACTACGGTTGGCGGAACATCGAGTTAACTGAGAATCAGTCAGCGAGCTTTGGAAGTAAGGAAGGAAGCTAATGACTACTACACTTACTGCTACCCTGTGCTTATGTTAAGGGTCTGAAAGCGGGGCGGCGGGCAAGTGGTGACCAAGGAAGGAGTGACTTAGGTAACAGATCACCTTCACTCAGCTTATCCGGACACCGGGTCCGAAGTATTGCTAGAACCTTCACGGCTAGTAAGAGAAACACCGGAATCCCTGCTGGACTTCAAGTCACGGAGGGTAGCCCTATTGTGCTGATACGTAACCGGGGTCAGGAAGAACAGAAGTCAGGCGTGCGCAGCCATATAGACTTAGTTCTTGCCACAAGAAGACTTCCACCACAATGTTGGCCGGGCGGAGTTGCTATACTTAGAGTTAAACCTGACTTCACGCAGGTTAAGGCTCATACACATTAAAGGAGAAAGGAGGCCTTAAACCTGCTTGGCGATTACCTGGATGTACATACTCCACCCTGAGCAGCTTCCTGGGACATACCTGCAACCTTCACCAGTAAAGGTATGGAAAGAGAACAACTTGTGTGTGACTGACTTATTCACTGTACCCTGCATCACCAGAGACTTAGAGGGAACAGTCCCGCCTGTGGGGGACTTAACATCTAGCTGCCTAGTAACATCCCCTCAGAAGAATCACCCTGCAGTGCTGGTCTTATTGATCAGAAACCACAGGTGGCGTCACAAACTATTACTAAAATTCCCCTGTAAATATCCCCCTTTGTATGAGCGCTCAGGGCCACGGACCGAGCTGAGCTACTTGTGACATATTCCCCATCAACTTCAACGGGCTCGGTGCCGAGTACCCCATAGCCCTGGTACTACGTGCGACTCATCTACTTGGCGTCACGAACAGGATCCGAAGCTTACTATTTGTGAGTCCTGTGTGCCTTTATGGACTGTTTTGTGCAGAAAAGACTGTGTGCAGTTTTTGTGATTTTTGGCGCCATTTTCCGCCATTTTGCTGCCCTATTCGCGCCCTGAGGCGCTGGTGAAGAAGGTGGGCGTGCCTTCGTGGGCGTACCCCCCCTGTGGCGCGAAAGTGATGGGCGCCCTGTCAAAATGCTATTACAATGTCCGTGCCTGCCCCACTGCAAGGGAGATCCGCCTCCTCTTCATTCTCTATGCCAAGAAGAGAAAGCGAAAGTCCCGCCTCCACGGAAGAGACCAGATTGTTCCAGATGGAAAACACAGTCTGGCCTGGAGTGAGATGGCGGAGGGACAGGAGACGCTGTGTGGAGGAGCAGCGGCGCGCAGAAGAGCTACTGCCTGTGCCTGAGCCGTCCCCAGGTCGGGAGACCGACCAAACCATGAAGAAAGTGGAGGAGGTAGATGTGGTGTTAAGGGACATGGCCCGACACCGTGAAGAAATGGAGGCAGCGGAGAGAAGCTGGCGTGCCCTGAAACAGCGGCTGCTGTGGGACGCAACGCTCTCCCTCCAGGAGCGCAACCATTACCTGTATCACCAATGCCAGCGGCTGATGAGAAACCGGAGGACGGCCCCGAAAGAGCTGATCCCGACTCCACCGATGAAGCGGCGGGAGGAAAGGAGGCTGAGGAGGCCCTGCCCGTTCCGGAGTACCAGCCAGGCCTGGAGGCCGCAGCGGAATGCCGATCCCCGGTAGGGACACTGGAGGGGACCCAGCCGTCCGTGATGGAGGTCGACTGGGAGGAGATGGAATACCTGGACGACGTGGAATACGCCGCCCAGGTGGAGAATGAATTGCGA
The DNA here is from genome assembly GCA_033576555.1 of Oophaga sylvatica. Lineage (NCBI taxonomy): Eukaryota > Metazoa > Chordata > Amphibia > Anura > Dendrobatidae > Oophaga > Oophaga sylvatica. The sequence continues at coordinate 120,482,366 of JARQOD010000005.1, read as the reverse complement.
CGCCGAGAACAGGAGCAGCGACGGCAGCAGGAGCGGAAAGAGGAGCAGCAGTTTCGCCAGAGGTACCTGGAGGAGTTTCTCGCTGATAAAGAAAACGTCAGGAGAGACAAAGGTACGCTCCGGGAACCGCGGCGCCAGGGGTGCGTTAGTATCTTCAAACTCCGAAAAGGCTGGGGGTTCATCCATGAGCCAGGCCTGTACCAAGGGGTATTTGTCAGCCGCAGGGATGTAGAATTTCATCTGCCCGTGGGACACCCGGAAAGGGATCTCATGAATGGGGATATAGTCACCTATACGCGTCACTGGGGCCTTAAAGGGTGGTATGCCTTAAACGTTACCCGTGTCAGCGACCCCGTCCCTGCATTCGGCAACACACCCCATAGCTCAACATCCCAAGCTCCAGTTACATCAGCGCCAGGCCGCGCAACAGCATCGTATACTGCAACGCAACCGGATGGTGCGTCCTCAGTTAGATCACAGCACAAGCCTGCGTCCTCAATGGAAAATCTGTACCTGAACGAGGCACCCGTGGGGTCCCAAGAAGATCGCTCAAGTGCAATAAGAACTGTGGCTACTCAGACACGGATAGCAGGACATGATTTGTTTGTTATGCGTTCTAGAGCGCACCGCGTACTTCCAGCCCCAGGTGTGGAAGACGTCATTGATATCTGTAAGAAAGAAGAAGAACAGTAGGACCCAGACATGGTTTACTGCAACTGTACAAAGTTGAAGAATTTGCACTTTATTAATATGTGATAAATGTTTGCATAGTTTTGCATAAATTTAAATAGTATACCCCAGTTGGGTAATGAGAGATATAGTATTATTGTGATTTTACTTGAAAATGTTCTTATGCAAGGACTGCGTGCTGAGGACTCTTGCAGCACAGAACTGTATTGTAAATAGTTCGCACTTCGGAGCCCCATCTTGGTTTTACATAAAGCCTTATCTACCTCTGAAGAAAAACCCGTATGGTGTGTCCTAGAGTGAGGTCTGCAGCAATGAAGTCCTGCAGCCCACCCAGGACCCACGTGGGAGGTTTTTGGTGCGGGTCCTCCACAAGAATCGTGTCTTGTATATATTTATTGTGAAAAGTATTTTGATATTTTTCTATTTTGCCCTTGTATACAATGTAACGTTCAAGAGTCCTTACCTCCCGCAAGGGAAGAGTTATATGTTAATGTTATTATAAAAATGTTTTTTTCTATTTCAGCCGGGAGTGCTGACGATAACTAGGGGGGGATGTGTGGCCCAGCTGCGCTTGGTACACATGTTCCCAGGAGTATGTACTAAAAGGTAATTGCAAAACCTGATATTCATTCACATCTCACACTTCACACTTCCTTAGATTTACACCAGAGGGAGCTGTGTTGGTAATATAAAAACAAGCTTAGTTTCATATTAGCTCAGTTGGGAGTTCGAGTTCTGTGCAGAGCCTAGCTCTGTGCAGAGCCTGCCTGCTAGTGGAGTCTAGTACGAGTGATATACAGAGAAATCACTCCAGTCTAGTCAGAGCTGAATTTGAAAGTGTGAGACGTAGCAGTTTAGTAGTTGTTGTTCTAGTCGGAGACGGAGGAGGAAAGATTGCAAGCTGATATCTTGGAACGTCTAGACTGTTAGTTCCCAGCGAATGTGGAAAGTGACTCTCGGAGCAAGCGTGTATTCAGTCTGACGAAACGTCCTGAGAGCTGCTCTGGACAGAGTCTTTGAAGGAACAGAAGGAAGGGGACTACGGTTGGCGGAACATCGAGTTAACTGAGAATCAGTCAGCGAGCTTTGGAAGTAAGGAAGGAAGCTAATGACTACTACACTTACTGCTACCCTGTGCTTATGTTAAGGGTCTGAAAGCGGGGCGACGGGCAAGTGGTGACCAAGGAAGGAGTGACTTAGGTAACAGATCACCTTCACTCAGCTTATCCGGACACCGGGTCCGAAGTATTGCTAGAACCTTCACGGCTAGTAAGAGAAACACCGGAATCCCTGCTGGACTTCAAGTCACGGAGGGTAGCCCTATTGTGCTGATACGTAACCGGGGTCAGGAAGAACAGAAGTCAGGCGTGCGCAGCCATATAGACTTAGTTCTTGCCACAAGAAGACTTCCACCACAATGTTGGCCGGGCGGAGTTGCTATACTTAGAGTTAAACCTGACTTCACGCAGGTTAAGGCTCATACACATTAAAGGAGAAAGGAGGCCTTAAACCTGCTTGGCGATTACCTGGATGTACATACTCCACCCTGAGCAGCTTCCCGGGACATACCTGCAACCTTCACCAGTAAAGGTATGGAAAGAGAACAACTTGTGTGTGACTGACTTATTCACTGTACCCTGCATCACCATAGACTTCGCGGGAACAGTCCCGCCTGTGGGGGACTTAACATCTAGCTGCCTAGTAACATCCCCTCAGAAGAATCACCCTGCAGCGCTGGTCTTATTGATCAGAAACCACAGGTGGCGTCACAAACTATTACTAAAATTCCCCTGTAAATATCCCCCTTTGTATGAGCGCCCAGGGCCACGAACCGAGCTGAGCTACTTGTGACATATTCCCCATCAACTTCAACGGGCTCGGTGCCGAGTACCCCATAGCCCTGGTACTACGTGCGACTCAGATGATAAAATAGTAATAAATAAGCTTGGTGTGGAATTAGATAATCCACATGCTGGACAGAGGAATCACAACAGAACATCAGCAAATAACTTGGTGTATATAGAAAGAATAGAAGAGCCCCTGAGCAGAAAAGGAGTAGTTCGTCATCAGTTTCCCATTAAACTTGCTTTTGCCTGCACAGTCCATAAGGTGCAAGGCATGACTACAACTTCTGCAGTAGTTTCACTACAGCATATTTTTGAGCCAGGTATGGCATATGTTGCTCTCAGTAGAACTACTTCACTTTCTCGACTGCACATTATTGACTTCAATGAAGATAAAATATATGCTGATCCACAAATCACAAGATCTTTGGAAAACATGAAAGAAGCAGCAGTCAATAATGCAATGCCCTTACTCAATAGTCTCCCATGGCCAATTTCTCCTTTATTAACAATTATTCACCACAACATACAAGGACTGTCAGCCCACATGGATGATGTGAGGCGTCATCATGAAATGTGTCTTGCAGACATTTTATGTTTCACTGAATCTCATCTCTCAGGTCAATATGTCACTAACCATCTACAATTACAAAACTATCAATTGTATAAACGCAGCAGGCAGGTTTCATATTCTACCCATTCTAATCTGTCTAATAAGAATGGCGATGGAGTAGCCATCTATGTGAAACATGACATACAGGCAAGTCCAATGCAGTATATACATGGAGTGACTGACCTTGAGTTCCTAGTTTTGAAAGTTGAGACACCAATTCAAGCATTAATTTCAGTAATTTACAGGCCTCCAGATTACAGCACTAATCTGTTTTTACCACAACTTTGTAACTTGTTGAATTCGTTAGAAGTCATTGAACATGGTCCACTAATTATTTGTGGTGATTTCAATGAGGATCTATTGTCAGATAGAAAAAAGCCCATATTTGAAATCATGCAGTCGAGAGGATACAAACAGCTAATTACAGCAGCCACTACAGAGAAGAATACACTTTTGGACCATTTGTACATTTCCAACCAGCAGTATTGTGCCAATTCAGGTGTTCTGCAGACATATTACAGTTATCATAATCCTGTTTATTGCATTTTAACCTAATTTGCATTCCCTCATGATGCACAGAGTTCAGGTCACGAGACTCTCGGTCAGTCTGAGACCGCGGCCGCAGCTCAGGTCAGTGGCAGAGTTCAGGTCAGGAGACCCGCGGTCACACCGGTATTCACCTCCACTATTCGCAGGCAAAAGCGCAGGTGAATTTCGCCTGTGTCGGAGCCCAATGGCGATTAGCTGTCGGGCGTAGTACTATGTGGATCCCACAGTCCAGGTATATCATTGGCGGCTTACCTGAATTTCCTGGCATGGGCTTAAGGTTTTCACAGGCACTTACAGGGACGATACGGATATTTTATTCAAAGCGATTCTTGATTGGGGTCACCTATGCGAGGTGGCTCCAGTGAAGTTAGTGCATTACCCCTGTCATGGGCATTGTTGGTGGAGTCCTTGAGCGCACTGTACTCATTTTCATCATTCCTGACCCAGTTAGTAACACAAGCATGACTCCCATGTACAGTAACAGCCAGTTGCCTAGCAACCTTTTATAAGGTCAGGTGGTGGCTCAAAACTTTATGCAAGCAGCCTTGCCACCTAGTGACTTTATCAATTTTCCTGGAGCATTCGCCATTCAGTCTAGCTCGCTTAATCCCTCTCAGGCTGGCCTTGCTTCAGTTAACCCCATGCAGCTGGCGACAACCACAATGGTGCTTGCTTCCCAGCTTGCGTGCAGCAACAGCATGATACCATCCCATTCTCAGGCAGTTAATTTTACTGAGAACAGAGTTGATGAACGCAGCTACCGCCCCGTGGATTATTCAGATTCGGACGACTCATTCAGCGATGGCGAGGTCAGGGATAGTGAACCCCTAGCTTTGCTCAAAGCACCCCTGCAAATCCCAGTTAACTTAACGCAGTGCCTAGCTTCAGGTGCGTTAGGGCAGGCTTTTGTTTTACAGGACTACGCGTCGGATCATCCATCTTCTGGGAAAGGGAAAAGACCCCGGTCGCGCTCTTCTTTGGGCCACCGGGCAGCTAACAAGATCAAGCACACCTCCAGACGCAATTTGCTGTGGGATTTATCACTTTATCTCCTATAAGTTCCGTGTCACGGTTGGCGGGTTTGTCGTACCCCCGGGACAGGCATGGCCCTCTCATGTCGTCACCGTGGCTTTCGGGGTCCCATGACTGTTCTGGGGGTGCGACTGTGTCGACCCGCCACCACAATTGTGGGTTACCAGGGCAATGGGGTACTCAGAGCCGAGCCCGTAGAAGTCTATGGGGATTGTCACAGGTAGCTGTGGCTCGGTCTGTGGCCCTGGCGGTCTGGCGTATGTTGGGGGAATATTTACAGGGGATAGATTTATATACAGTTCGTGACGCCACCTGTAGTATTCTGGTAATTTGTACCAGCGCTGCTATAGATCTCTGAGGGGATGGTGAGGCAGCTAGATGTCGGGTCCCCTACAGGTGGGACTCTTCCCTCAGGTCGGTAGTTATATAGGGATTGTGCAGGCATGCAAATCAATAACTCAGTCTCACACGGTCAGTGTCTTTCCATACCTTTACTTGTAAGATGTTCAGGCAGGTCCCAGGGAGGCTGATCCAAGGAGAGTGTATCTTGAGACAGCAGCTGGACAAGTTAGGGGCCTCCTTTACTTCCAATACAACGAGTACAACCAGCCTGAAGCGTAGTTCCCTCAAAATCTCCAGCTAATCTATAGCTGTACCTGCCCAGTCAGCTTTGTGGTAGGAGCCTTCCTGCGAAGGAGCTGAATTCTTATTTTGTCCTGCAGAAACTCCAAAGTCTTCACTCCCCCTGACCCCAGTTACGTACTGACTATAAGGGGCTGTCTGCCGCGACCTAGGGTCCGGTAGATTCCTGGTTTTCTTATCACTGTGCTTGAAACAACAGTGACCCTTCGGTCCCCAGTGACCGGGTGCAATGTGCTGGACTTCTTCAATCCGTAAGCACTATTCCAATAAATCCACTTTGCCTTTCGCCTTGTCCACGCTGGTAACATAAGCACTCAAACTAGCCAAGGGTCGAGCAGTCACTTCTTTCTTTTCCTTCCTTCAAAGTTAGCTACAGATGCTCAGTTATCAACAGGCAGGAGCACGTCTCTGAACCTGATACCGTCCTTTAGACAGGGATGCTGAAGGCTTTCTGTACTAAAACTTCTTCTTTCCTTCAGTGTATGCTGAGGAGGTGATACAGCTCTGACTAGACTAAGGTGAATTCAAACACCTATACCAGACTCCACGATATGAACTGATGATAAAGCAGGCTAGACTCCTTCCTTCCTCCAGACGTCTTCTCTCTCTGAAGTCTAGACACTCACTCCACACGTCCTCACTGTCCGAAGACAGGAACTAGACTAAAAATCACTCTAACACATACCTTGACCACTCCCTCAAGAGTAAACTCCACTACCCTAAGGGTGTGTCTAGTATATGTCGAGTGAATGAATATTTAGCATTAAACTGCTGTCTCGCCATACACTCTCCAGGGTACTGCGTGTGCCTAACACCAGGGCTACACATTCCCCCATGGTAAAAGACAGCACTCCCGGGCTGTAAAATACAAAAGAGACATTTTGTTTATGCAATAAACATCAAACAATAACATCTTCCCATCCGGGAGGTGAGAATATCTTGAACGTTGCGAAAAATAACATTTTACATATAGAAATACAAAAGTATCAAATAGCATTTAATAATATTCAGTATACTTGTGAAGGACCCGCACCAAACCTTCAACGTGGGTCCTGGGTGGGCTGCAGGACATCCGATTGCAGACCTCACTCAGTGCCACACCACACGGGTTTTGTTTTCAGAGGTAGTTGCGACTGGTTTATGTAAAACCAAGAGAAAGCACCGAAGCGCAACTATTTACAAGTAAGTTCTGGGTTAGCATAGTCCTTAACCTCCAAGTCCAATGTAAAACCAAAGACATATTATATAATATCACATAATACTAAAGTGCAAAAACTTTTTCTGGTTACTGTTTATCATTTACCCAGCCGGGCATTCTACAGTAGAAATATATATATTCACTATATAAATTGTGCAAAACTTTACAAAACATTTCAAACTTTTTACTTTTGGTAGACCCGATATGGATCTCACCAATTCTTCACTATCTTATTCATTTTCTGCAAATACACTTTCCACTACTTTTTCCACCCCGGGGGCTGGAACGATGCAATGGGCCCTAGATCCCAGGACCAGCAAGTCATGCGCTGCGATTAGGGTCTGAGTCGCCACAGTTCTTGTGCGAACCTCTAGGGGCGCAACGGGTACATTTTCTTCACGTGACACCGATTGCGTTTCAATCACAGTTAGCGATATGGACCGCGTCATGGATTGCGATTGAGACTGGGTCGCATGTTGCGATGTAGAGGTGGCTTTAATTTGCGATGAAATCTGGGTCGCTTGTTGCGATGAATTTGTAGGGGGCGATGCTGGGGCACGGCCGGATTCTGCTAGAGCTGGAGACGGGGACGCTGCGGTAATGGTGACGGTACCTGCGTCTGGGACGGGGTCACGGACGACGGTGACGTTAAGGGCATACCATCCCTTCATTCCCCAGTGCCGCGTATATGTGACGATATCTCCATTTACTAAGTCCCTCCCGGGATGGCCTTGCGGCAGGTGGGATTCTACGTCACGCCTGCTGACAAAGACCGCTGGGTAGAGGCCCGGTTCACGGATAAAGCCCCAGCCCTTCCGGAGCTGGAACTCAGTCACACACCCCTGCCGCCGCGGTTCCCTCAGAGTACCTTTATCTCTCCGGACAGTCTCTTTGTCCGCGATCAGCTCGGCAAATTGTCGCTGACGGTTCCTCTGAGTTTCCCGCTCTTCCTCCTGCTGGCGCCTCTTCTTCTCCTCACGACTCTGCCATTCCTGTTCCCACTGGGCGGTATAGGCGACGTCATCCAGGCGCGCCATTTCGTCCCAGTCCACATCTGGTAGTGACGGACAGGACCCCTCCGGTGTCCCTGCCGGGGACCGATCATCTGCTGCGGCCTCTTGGCCGGGCGGGCGTTCCGGGATTGGCTGTACCTCCTCAACCTCCTTCGCTTCCACCGCTTCACCGGTGGGATCGGGATCGGTACTTTCGGGGGCAGCCTCCGGTTGCTCCTTCGCCTTGGGCAGCAGACTCTTCGGTATCTGGAATCGTGGGGGGTCGTTGAGGGGAGAGGACGCTGTGTTCCACAGTCGCCACTGCATCAGGTTACATCGGCGTCTCTCAATCTCCTCCAGTCCAGTTTGGTGCTGGACCATCTTCTTCAGGCGTGCATTTCTTCTCTTATCTCTAGCAACGCCTGTTGCAGGTGCAGGATCACAGAAGACTCCTGTGATGGTGGCAGCTTGGCTGGGGCACGGGGCCTGCCTTCCTCCGCTTCCCTGCTCGGCTGCACACGTCCTGCCTCCATGATGTTCCAGAAGATTTTTTCTTCTTTCTGCGGAGACATCCGGTCTCTTCCGTGGAGGCGGGGTTTGCGTCTCCTCCTCCTCGCAGGGAAGGTGAAGAGGAGGCGGACCTCCTTTGCTGTAGGGCAGGATCGCATATTGTAATAGCACTTTGAGAGGGCAGGCATTTTCTTCGCGCCACAGGGGGGTAGACGCCCACGAAGGTACGCCCACCTTCTTCTCCAGCGCCTGAGGGCGCGAATATGGCGACAAAAATGGCGATTTTGGCGCCAAAAGTGCAAACAGTCCTTTTTCACAAAAACAATTCCTTAGGCACACAGGGCTCGCAATTCTGCGAGTTTCGCATCCTGTTCGTGACGCCAAAGTTTTTGTGTCGACCCGCCACCACAATTGTGGGTTACCAGGGCAATGGGGTACTCAGAGCCGAGCCCGTAGAAGTCTATGGGGATTGTCACAGGTAGCTGTGGCTCGGTCTGTGGCACTGGCGGTCTGGCGTATGTTGGGGGAATATTTACAGGGGATAGATTTATATACAGTTCGTGACGCCACCTGTAGTATTCTGGTAATTTGTACCAGCGCTGCTATAGATCTCTGAGGGGATGGTGAGGCAGCTAGATGTCGGGTCCCCTACAGGTGGGACTCTTCCCTCAGGTCGGTAGTTATATAGGGATTGTGCAGGCATGCAAATCAATAACTCAGTCTCACACGGTCAGTGTCTTTCCATACCTTTACTTGTAAGATGTTCAGGCAGGTCCCAGGGAGGCTGATCCAAGGAGAGTGTATCTTGAGACAGCAGCTGGACAAGTTAGGGGCCTCCTTTACTTCCAATACAACGAGTACAACCAGCCTGAAGCGTAGTTCCCTCAAAATCTCCAGCTAATCTATAGCTGTACCTGCCCAGTCAGCTTTGTGGTAGGAGCCTTCCTGCGAAGGAGCTGAATTCTTATTTTGTCCTGCAGAAACTCCAAAGTCTTCACTCCCCCTGACCCCAGTTACGTACTGACTATAAGGGGCTGTCTGCCGCGACCTAGGGTCCGGTAGATTCCTGGTTTTCTTATCACTGTGCTTGAAACAACAGTGACCCTTCGGTCCCCAGTGACCGGGTGCAATGTGCTGGACTTCTTCAATCCGTAAGCACTATTCCAATAAATCCACTTTGCCTTTCGCCTTGTCCACGCTGGTAACATAAGCACTCAAACTAGCCAAGGGTCGAGCAGTCACTTCTTTCTTTTCCTTCCTTCAAAGTTAGCTACAGATGCTCAGTTATCAACAGGCAGGAGCACGTCTCTGAACCTGATACCGTCCTTTAGACAGGGATGCTGAAGGCTTTCTGTACTAAAACTTCTTCTTTCCTTCAGTGTATGCTGAGGAGGTGATACAGCTCTGACTAGACTAAGGTGAATTCAAACACCTATACCAGACTCCACGATATGAACTGATGATAAAGCAGGCTAGACTCCTTCCTTCCTCCAGACGTCTTCTCTCTCTGAAGTCTAGACACTCACTCCACACGTCCTCACTGTCCGAAGACAGGAACTAGACTAAAAATCACTCTAACACATACCTTGACCACTCCCTCAAGAGTAAACTCCACTACCCTAAGGGTGTGTCTAGTATATGTCGAGTGAATGAATATTTAGCATTAAACTGCTGTCTCGCCATACACTCTCCAGGGTACTGCGTGTGCCTAACACCAGGGCTACACACGACGATCTAGTTTTTAACATAGCATTGCCGTGGCCGACCATTGTTTTCAATGGACCCGCCAATCACATCGCGAGCAGTTCCAACAGGAGCAGCAGCTTTTCCCACCCGCCCTCCCTTAAGGTGATTTTGTTTCCTTATTGGCTAGTTTGGCCTTCTGTACACAATACCTGATGTTTTGATTTTATTCGTTTTTTAAAAAAAAAAAAAAAAAGGAAAAAGAGACAAAAGAGCATTTATACGAATTACAAATTACCACAATTATTCTAACTAAAAATGATCAAAGAACAGCTGTGGGATTTATCACTTTATCTCCTATAAGTTCCGTGTCACGGCCGGTGGGTATGTCGTACCCCCGGGACAGGCATAGCCCTCTCATGTCGTCGCCGTGGCATTCGGGGTCCCATGACTGTTCTGTGGGTGCAACGATCTCATTTTTAACATAGCGTTGCCGTGGCCGACCGTTGTTTTCAATGGTCCCCCCAACATGATTCACTACGTTTTCAACATTACTATCCCTTCAATAAAGCTGTGTTTTAAAATTACAGTCGGTTGTCTGAGTCTTATTTCCCATGCCTTTAATTCCAAGGTCTTTTAGGTCGTTTCTTATCCAAATAGTCTGGCAGTAGCCTTAAAGGGTTTTTGCAAGTTTTTTTTTTAACACCTCCTACACTCTCCCCACCCCCCCTCCGCTACTGACCTCAATGAACCTTTTCACGCTGATCTCCGGTGCCCAGACCCGGAGATTCAGCGACTTCCTGGGTTCTGCAGCCTGCTCCCCAGTGCTGCGCCTGCCTCCGGAGTAGAGAGCGCGCCTCCATTGATCTCAATGGAGGTGCGCTCTCGACTTCCTGGGTTCTGCAGCCTGCTCCCCCAGTACGCGCCTGCCTCCGGAGTAAAGAGCGCGCCCTCCATTGATCTCAATGGAGGCGCGCTCTCGCTCCGTGCCTGCGCTCTGATCAATCCGTCCAGATTTGGATGGATTGCTCAGAGTGAGAGCATGCCTCCATTGAGATCAATGGAGGCGCGCTTTCTGCCTCACAGGCACACGCAGCGCTGGAGATGCAGGCGGCAGAACCAGGAAGTCGCTGAATCTCTGGTTCTGGGCACCGGAGATCAGCGTGAAAAGGTTCATTGAGGTCAGTAGCGGGGGTGTCAGGCCAGTTTGCGGGAATAGGGGTGACGCCAGGTGCCCCATCCTGTGGCCATCTTGTATATACTTGATATCCAGTTTAGCCAAATTTCTGGAATTAACACAGCCCGAACCGCTCGGCGTACAGACTCCATTCAAACAGCGTTTCGTAGCTAGTGGCCATGACAGCTGTGCTAAGTATTTTTGGAGTCGATCGGATTTGTTACTTTTTAACCATTTGCGATTGAAATTTGAACAAAATTGCCATAGGAATGCATTGCTTTTTGAACTTGAATATCAATGTTAGGCTCGAGACTGTCGGATTTTTAAAAATCAAATTACCTCTCTGGCTTCTGATCCCCTGAGGCCATATTTGTCTCCAAAACCTGAAATACGTTTTTCTTTAAAAACACGATTTTGGATTTCGCTGTGTGTAATTTGGGGTATAGAAGCATTCCACGTCATAATGGCTGATTGTGCGGAAGGCCTTCATGCCCCTGAGATGCTCTGTGGCAAAACAATTCCAAAAAATTACTTTTTTGCCACCCCGCTAAGTGCGTGAAAAAAATACGTAAAAGTAAGAAATCCCCATAGAAATCAATGGGACTTCATAGAAATCAATAGGACAGTGTTCAAAAAATTCAAATTTATGCTCCCAAGTGTATTGAAAGACTAATTAACACACAAGGCCCGCATGCAAAGTCGCTCTTAAAGGGCCGGGCACTAGTGTTGAGCGAGCACCACAGTGCTCGAATGCTCGATACTCGTACCAAGCAGGTCAGATGCTCAGAAATGCTCGGTTTGAGTAACGAGCACAACTGTAGTTAATAGGAGACCCGAACATTTTTCAGGAGAGCATAGGGGAGGGTGTCTGGTACACCCATAAATCTCTGAAAACATTGTAACAAGCATTGGAATGCATGGCAATAATATGGGAAATGCCCCTGGATGCATCTGTGACTGAAAGTTTTCTACTGGGATCAGTGTTGTCAGAGCATTGCGCCATTTTTTTCAGCACGAAGAAAAAAACATTTTTTTAAAGGTTTTTTTTTATGCGTGTAATGGAATATGTGTTCAGAAACATTATTTACCATACAATGAATTGTATAGCAAGGCTGAGGCCCGATTCACACTGGCGTGACGGATCCACGGTGGGACTCCCGCTGCGTATCCCATTCAAAACCAGCATTTTTCCCACCGGTTTTGACTGCGGGAGGATTGCGATTCCATACGCAATACATTGCGTATGGGATCGCAGCTGCTAGCGCGGACATGCGCAGTGGCAGCCGGTGACAAATAATTGCGGTACATCCGCAATGTATTGCGTATGTACCGCAATTGGACAACGTTTTTTACCCGCACCCGTTGACTCCTATGGGAGCCTGCTGGTGCGGGTAAAAAACCGAAAACACAAAAGAATGGACATGCTGCGAATTTTATTTTTTTTATTTATTTTTTTTCCTCGCGTGTAACAAAATCGCAGCTGTCCCCACAAGTGTGAATTGGCCCATTGAAAACAATGGGACCAATTCAATTGCGTATTCCACGGCTTAAAACAACTACGGAAAACGTTTTAAAATCCTGACGTGTGAATCTGGCCTTATTCGTTTTTCTAATAAAATATAGCATCCCAGAAAATTAGCAGGTTGGCTATATACATATGTACAGTGATATACCTCACATTTGAGGATAGAAAAATCTAGTACGTGTTTAAAAAACACAAGACATCTATAGGTTTCATCTTTAAACCAAAAGAACCTGATGCCAATAGAAAAACAAGATAAACCAGCGTCCTACCATTGTTGGTATATCCTATATACAGACTGTCCGGGTACCGTATTTTTTGCGGATGGTGTGGATGATGTTCACACTTTCTTAGTTTTCTGGCGTGGTTCAGAACTGTAGATAATACTCCAGGTATCACTGTGTCGTCCCCACTACTCTGTTCAGCTCTGCTATGTCTTATACACAGTCAGTCAGTACTGTGCATAATACTCCATATATCACTGTGTCGCCTTCACAAAACTGCTCAGCTATATCTTATACAGGCAGTCCGTACTGTACACAATACTCCATGTGTCATCTCCACTACACCACTCAGCTATATCTTATACACAGTACACAATACTCCTTGTATCACTGTCGTCTCCACTACACAGCTCAGCCCTGCTATGTCTTATACACAGTACGCAATACTCCTTTATTAGGCTAAGTTCACACGTTGCGGAATTGCCGCGGAAATTTCCGCGGCAATTTCCGCGGCAATCCCGCACTTCTCCCGCAGGAAATACGCACGTTTTTTGTATGCTGATTCCCGCCAGAATAATAGCGTTTTGCAAGCGTAATTAGCTTGCAGAATGCTAGCGTTTTCCTAGCGATCTGTAGCATCGCTTGGAAAACTGATTGACAGGTTGGTCACACGAGTCAAACATAGTGTTTGACTCGTGTGACCAACTTTTTACTATTGATGCCGCCTATGCCGCATCAATAGTAAAAAGATCTAATGTAAAAATAATAAAAAAATAATAAATAATGATATTCTCACCTTCCGGCGGCCCCCGCAGCCTTCCCGCGGCCCCCGCAGCCTTCCCGCCTTCAGCGACGCTCCCGGCAACTCCGGTCCCAGGAGTGCTTTGCGACAAATCACACCGATGACGTAGCATCTCGCGAGACCGCTATGCCATCTGGGTGATTCTCGCAAAGCACTCCTGGGACCGGGAGTTGCCGGGAGCGTCGCTGAAGGCGGGAAGGCTGCGGGGGCCGCGGGAAGGCTGCGGGGGCCGCCGGAAGGTGAGAATATCATTATTTTTTATTTTAATTATTGTTTTACCAGGGATATGGTACCCAGGGCCTGGAGGAGAGTCTCCTCTCCTCCAGACCCTGGGTACCACCGCACATGAACCGCTTACATTCCGCAAAATTAATGAACATGTTGCTATTTTTTCCGCGAAGCGTTTTTTTCGCGGAAAAAAACGCAACATGTGGCCAAAACATGCAGAATCAATTAACATGTATAGGATGCTTAATGCTTGCGTTTTTATAGCGTTTTACCGCGGAAAACCGCGGAAAAACCGCGAAAAAAACGCAATTATTCCTGATCGTGTGCACTTAGCCTTACTGTGTCATCTTCACTACTTTCTTCAGCTCTGCTATGTCTTATACAGTTAGCACTGTACACAATACTCCATGTATCACTGTGTCATCTCCGCTGCACCGTTCAGCTCTGCTATGTCTTATACACAGTCAGTACTGTAGATAATACTCGAGCTATCACTGTCGTCTCCACTATTCTGTACAGCTCTGCTATGTCTTATACAGTAAGTCAGTACTGTAGACAATACTCCATGTATCACTATGTCATCTTCACTACACTGCTCAGCTCTGCTATATCTTATACACAGTCAGTACTGCACCTAATATTCCATGTATCACTGTGTCATTGTCAATACACCGCTCAGCTCTGCAGTGTGGATGATGATCACACTTTCCTGGTTTTCTGGCGTGGTTCAGAAGTCAATCAGGAAAATCCTAGATGGGGAAAGGGAGTCCCTAGACAGCCCTATAGAGCCGTCTCTATGCTTTCCCTGAGATGGGCGGAGCCATTCCCCTAAACAGGCACCCCCCACCAGGACCTCTTGGCCAATCATAGTAATGCCAGTAAGGCCGGAGTCACACTACCGTATAATATGGACGAGTGCTAGGCGATAAAAAATTGCCTAGCACTCGTCCCAATGTTATTCTATGGGGCAGCTCCCATCAGCCGTTTTTTTTCTCGCGCATTTTATACGCGCGAGTGAAATCGCAGCATGCTGCGATTGTACGCATATCTCGGCTCACAATCGCCAATGCAAGTCTATGGGTGCGATAAAAAAACGGACATCACACGGACCATCAGTGTGACTTGCGAGAAATACGCACATATTTTCCTCATTACAGCCCATTGAGCCATTAAATTCAAAGGGAAAAGCAGTGAGAAATGAAATGCCATACGGATGTCACACGGATCCTGACATGCGAGGAAATCGCATCCTCGCATTTAAAACGGATAACATATGGATCAACATACAGAGAACAGTTGTGTGATTATCGCATTACAAAATCGGACCGTTTTTATAAACGTTATGTGTGACTCCAGCCTAACAAAGATGGCTACAGCATTACTATGATGCTATGCCATTCCAGCAAGTTTATTGGCTGTAAAACAGGCGCCAAACTTGCTGGGCAGGCATCCGAGCTTCCTGCCCGAATACATGAGGTGTTCTGCAGAGTTCCGAGCATGTCCGAGCACCCCGATGCTCAAGGGTTAACGGAGCATGTCCGAGCATGTTTGCTCAACACTACCGGGCACCAATTCAAAGCACAATCTTCAGGAAATACACATCTAGTTCTTCTTCTTCTCCGCGTTTTCTGCAATTAATGCGGCCCGAACCGCTCGGCGCAGAGACCCCGTTCAGGCGGCGTTTCGAAGCCCTCGGTGGGGACAGGTGTGCTATGTATTTTTGGAGTCTATCCAATTTTTAGTTTTTATAAAAAATCGCATTTTAAGCTAAAAATTTCCCATAGGAATTAATGGCGACCTTTCCATGACCCCAACTGACATGGATTGAAGCCACAGCACAGGTGCAGTGACCTTACAAAGATGGCAGCTATGCAAATGCAGCTTCCACACATGACCCGTATCAGCTAATAGAAGCTGACAGATTGCTGATTCAAGGTCTTAAAGGCGCAGCGCAGGGCCCCAGGCAGCACACAGGGGCCCCAGGCAGCACAAGGGGCCCCAGGCAGAACACGGGGCCACAGGCAGCGCGCCAATGGCTTCTGAAAAGCCCCACGGACGCAAAAGTAGCTTTAGAAGCCCAGTGTGCCAAAGTGGCCCCTGAGGGGCCCGGAGCACCAAATTGGCCCCTGAGGCAAAGTGACAGCATGTGTCAACATGGCAAAGTGGCTACCAAGTGGCCAAAGTGGCTACCGAGGTGCCGAATGTGCCAAAGTGGCTACCAAGTGGCCAAAGTGGCTACCGAGGTGCCGAATGTGCCAAAGTGGCTATCAAGTGGCCAAAGTGGCTACCAAGGTGCTGAATGTTTCAAAGTGGCTAGCAAGTGGCGAAAGTGCTACCAAGTGGCCAAAGTGGCTACCGAGGTGCTGAATGTGCCAAAGTGGCTACCAATGTGCCAAAGTGGCTACAAAGTGGCTACCGAGTTGCTGTATGTGCCAAAGTGGCTACCAATGTGCCAAAGTGGCTACCAAGTGGTCAAAGTGGCTACCGAGGTGCCGAATGTGCCAAAGAAGCTACCAAGTGGCCAAAGTGGCCAAAGTGGCTACCGAGAGGCCGAATGTGCCAAAGTGGCTACCAAGTGGCCATAGTGGCTACAGATGTGTCGAATGTTCCAAAGTGGCTACCAAGTGGCCAAAGTGGCTACCGAGGTGCCGAATGTACCAAAGTGGCTACCAAGTGGCCAAAGTGGCTACCGTGGTGAAGAATGTGCCAAAGTGGCTACCAAGTGGCCAAAGTGGCTACCGTGGTGCAGAATGTGCCAAAGTGGCTACCAAGTGGCAAAAGTGGCTACCGAGGT
Organism: Oophaga sylvatica; assembly: GCA_033576555.1. NCBI lineage: Eukaryota > Metazoa > Chordata > Amphibia > Anura > Dendrobatidae > Oophaga > Oophaga sylvatica. Next base: position 120,465,866 of record JARQOD010000005.1, on the reverse strand, counting down.
GCCGGATGTGCCAAAGTGGCTACCGAGGTGCCGAATGTGCCAAAGTGGCTACCAAGTAGCCAAAGTGGCTACCGAGGTGCCGAATGTGCCAAAGTGGCTACCAAGTGACCAAAGTGGCTACCAAGGTTCCAAATATGCTAAAGTGGCTACCAAGTGTCCAAAGTGGCTACTAAGGTGCCGAATGTTCCAAAGTGGCTACCAAGTGGACAAAGTGGCTACTGAGGTGCCGAATGTGCCAAAGTGGCTACCAAGTGGCCAAATTGGCTACCGAGATGCCGAATGTGCCAAAGTGGCTACCAAGTGGCCAAAGTGGCTACCGAGGGGCCGAATGTGCCAAAGTGGCTACCAAGTGGCCAAAGTGGCTACCGTGGTGCAGAATGTGCCAAAGTGGCTACCAAGTGGCCAAAGTGGCTACCAAGGTACCGAATGTGACAGAGTGGCTACCAAGTAGCCAAAGTGGCTACAGAGGTGCCGAATGTGCTAAAGTGGCTACTAAGTGGCCAAAGTGGCTACCAAGGTGCCGAATGTGTCAAAGTGGCTACCAAGAGACCAAAGTGGCTACCAAGGTGCCAAATGTGCTAAATTGGCTACCAAGTGGCCAAAGAGGCTACCGAGGTGCCGAATGTGACAACGTGGCAACCGTGGTGCAGAATATGCCAAAGTGGCTACCAAGTGGCCAGAGTGGCTACCAAGGTACCGAATGTGCCAAAGTGGTTACCAAGTAGCCAAAGTGGCTACAGAGGTGCCGAATGTGCCAAAGTGGCTACCAAATGGCCAAAGTGGCTACCAAGGTGCCGAATGTGTCAAAGTGGCTACCAAGAGACCAAAGTGGCTACCAAGGTGCCAAATGTGCTAAAGTGGCTACCAAGTGGCCAAAGAGGCTTCCAAGGTGCCAAATGTGCCAAAGTGGCTACCAAGTGGCCAAAGTGGCTACTGAGGTGCCGAATGTGCCAAAGTGGCTAGCAAGTGACCAAAGTGGCTACCAAGTGGCCAAAGTGGCTACTGAGGTACCGAATGTGCCAAAATGGCTACCAAGTGGCCAAAGTGGCTACTGAGGTACCGACTGTGCCAAAGTGGCTACCAAGTGGTTGAAGTAGCTACCGAGGTGCCGAATGTGCCAAAGTGGCTACCAAGTGGCCCGAAGTGACTACTAAGTGGCCAAAGTGACTACCAAGGTGCCGAATGTGCCAAAGTGGCTACCAGGTGGCCAAAGTGGCTGCTGAGGTGCTGAATGTGCAAAGTGGCTACCAAGGTGCTGAATATGCCAAAGTGGCTACCAATTGACCAAAGTGGCTACTGAGGTGCCGAATGTGCCAAAGTAGCTACCAAGTGGCCAAAGTGGCTACCGAGTGGCTGTGTGCACCAAAGTGGCTACCAAGGATTCTTGCATGCCAAAATGGCTACCAAGGGGCCAAAGTGGCTAACAAGGGGCCCCGCACATCAAAGTGGCTACCAAGGGGCCATATACAACCCATCCCAGGTTGTGCCATCACTATACACAACATTCATATTCTAACTTTACTTTCTGACAGTCGACACCTGATACACTGCTGTAAAGCTGGCAGCGCTGTTCAAGCACCATGTATTTCCTTCAGGAAATGCCCATCTAGTTATTAATGTAATTAATAAATATTATTTTAAATTAAAAAACATTAAAACCTTAAAGAGAAGCTGTCAGCAAGATTTTGTCATGTTAAAACATGACTCTAATGGTCCAGTGCACAGTCCTGCCCTGTGCACCGAAATCTAAGTAACAGAAAACATCAAATGGCGATTAAAGAAGAACAAAGTAGATTTCTTAATTAAAGGTATTATTGTAGGCAGTATTACAGCACCATTACAGCCATGACTGTACTTTTCATTGCAAAATCGTGCTGACAGGTTCTCGTTAATGTACAAGACCCTCACTTCACCTGAACCAGTTTGTCACACAGTAAGTTCATTTTATTGTCCTTGATTGATTTATTACCACAGTCATCCAGACTGATGTATTATCAAAATAGTATATGTCTCGGTAATGTACACCTGGGGTATCCCTGTGGTGCGTCGGTTTTTACTTCTTTACTGCTAAATTGTTGCTGTTCCAAGGCATTTTCACTGTACAATATCATAACTTATAGACTTGAACAGCTCTAGCAGGGCAGAAATTTGATAAATGGGCTTTTTTTTGGAAAAATGGTATAATTTGATAATGTAACTTGGAAAGTCATTGTGCTGTTCATTTTGACCTATATTACTGTTAGATACAATTATGATAATTATGACAATTATGATTAATACCTACATTACTATTAGATACCCTGTTTTTTTATCATCTTTTTACTAGCACTTGCTGTTTACTGTTAATTTTTTTAAAACAGAGTATTTTATACGTTTGTTTTACTGTGCATTTCTGTGTTTCAGTCTTTTGGTGGTGTGAACACTGTCATACAGACTTGTTCACGGTGTGCATGACTCATCTGTTTATATCTAATTGGTTTCTTGTTTTTGCAAGATTAGGGAGGTTTTCCACCACTCCCCTGTGAGCCATGCACATAAAGGCCGTCCTCTGCAGCGTGTCCACATTGGACATTACCTGTCTGAATCCTGCTCATATAGGTACTATACACATGACCAGGTTTTTAAATACATCAGTTAAGGACTGCTCTGACATGGGTTACCTTGACGTTTGGTAGAGCGGCTTAGTACACATTTTTTGAAAAAAAACTTATCAACCAAATACCCTGTTTTTTTATTATCTTTTTACTTGCACTTGCTGTTTACTGTTACTTTTTTACAACAGAGTATTTTATAAGTTTGTTTTACTGTGCTTTTCAGTGTTTCAGTCTTTTGGTGTGAACACTGTCATACAGACTTGTTCACTGTGTGCATGGCTCATCTGTTTGAGTTTTTTGTCTGTAGTTGACCAAACTGGCTAACCTTTTTAAATAAATGCATTTCAACATATATATGACTATGCAATATGGATACAGCAACATTACAATAATCATTATACTGTACTTTCCACACCTGCTTCCAGTGCTGTGTCCCTCCGAAGTATGAATGCTCCAAACATCTACAACTGGATGCCTCCTACTCCTGCTGTCAGCTGTGGCCCTGCTGGATCTGCTGCCGTATCTACTCCTTGTCACCACTGGCCATATTGGGCCACTCCCAAATAATATTGGTTCTATTAATAAGGGGTTGCAGCTTTTACACCTTGCTCGACGATTAAGATATATGTTTTGCTTGGCTATTGATCCCTGTAATAGTTAACTCTATAACAGGCTTCTTAAAGTGTCCTAGACCAAGATTTGTCACTTGACACCTTGAAACCCAGACATCGTTCATACATCCTTGCTGTGTAAAGTGTAAAGAATGGGGAGATTCGTTAGACAAGTGAACCCCAACCTTTATTACCTTAAGAGCCACATTCAGCTCTGAGAGATGGCCACGAGCCACATTCAAAACCCATTGAGTAGCAACCTCCTGACCCCCACCTCCAGCCCCCCATTACTAGTATAATGACAATCAAAGCGTCCCTGCAAAAATCACATTGAGACCATATGGCCTTCTTCCTTATAAGCAATGTTCTTAAATCTAAGGGTTCCCACTTTTCCCCCACTCAATGTGGAGGGAGTGCTTGATGCAAGAATACCATTGTATCAAGCTTCAAGCAGTCCACTGACTGGCAGTATCATCCTTTCTTCAGCTTAAAATATGAATCTATTATTCGCGCACCCACTGTATGTGCATCTAGATCCGCTCTTCTCTACAGGGCTATTTACAAAAGTCACCATCTGAATGCAGTGGGGAGAAAATGATCTTTATTCCCCCTGACAGCATTCAGTATTCAGTCACGGGGCAGCGCCGGCTCAGCCAGCGCGTTGAGTAAACAGGACGGTGGCTGTAACCGCGCACCCGGCCCTGACTGACACTGGCTCTACACTGCGGCTCGCTGTCAGTCAGGGCCAGGGGTGCAGTTACTGTGGCCGCTCTGTATACTGAGAGCGGTGACTGAACCAATGCCGCCCCGCCCCTATGACTGAACCAACGCCGCCCTGCCCCTATGACTGAACCGGCGCCGCCCCGCCCCTATGACTGAACCGACGCCCCCACCCCTTTGACTGAATACCGAATGCTGGCTGGGAGAATGAAAATAATTTTCTTCCTGCTGCATTCGGCTGCGAGCAGGCACCGGACTGCATTATAATGCTGTTAACCTGCAGATTAACCCCATACCTGTAGGTTAACAGCGTTATTCCTGGTGACAGGTTCCCTTTAACCCCTTAACGACCGCCGATACGCCTTTTAACGGCGGTCATTAAGGGTACTTAAACCACAGCGCCGTTAATTAACGGCGCTGTGGAAAAAGTGAATAGCGCCCCCCAGAGGCGCATTTTCTCCGGGGTCTCGGCTACCGGGGGTAGCCGAGACCCCAGATAACATGAATCGGGTCGGTTTTTACCGACACCGATGTTGCGATCGCCGTTATTAACCCTATAACGGCGACCGCAACAAAAAAAAAAAAAAAAGTTGTGCCATTTAATTTCTCTGTCCTCTGATGTCATCGGACATCAGAGGACAGAGAAAAAGGGTCCCCAGGACCCCCATGTGGCCCCCTATAAGATCCATGTGGCCCCCGGGCCCTCCGGTGTCCCCCGGTGCCGGCGCCGTTAAGACAATGGCGGGCGCATGCCCAGTGCGCCCGCCGCTATGTGCCGCTGTGCTGGTGGGGGGATGGGCAAATATTCTCTGGGGTCTCGGCTACCGGGGTAGCCGAGACCCCAGAGAACATGATCCGGGTCGGTATTCACCGATCCCGGTGTTGCGATCGCGGCTATGCAAGCATAGCCGCGATCGCAAAAAAAAAAAAAAAAAAAAAAAAAAAATGATTTCTCTCCCCTCTGATGTGATCGCACATCAGAGGGGAGAAAATGAGGGTCCCCCGGTCCCCCGATCGCCCCCCCATATACTTACCGGTGTCCTCCGTCCTCCCGCAGGCCCCAGGATCCCGGCTTCTTCTCCCTGCAAAAAAAAAAAAATGGCGGGCGCATGCGCAGTGCGCCCGCCGATCTGCTTGGCGGCAGATTCAAATTTTTTTTTCATTCATTCTCATAAAAGTACATTTTGATCACTGTGATAAACTATCACAGTGATCAAAATAAAAAAAACAGCACATAACCCCCCCATTTATCACCCCTTAGTTAGGGACATATAATAAAAAGTAGAAATTATATTTATTTTCATTTTTCTGTTAGGGTTAGGGTTATAATTAGGGTTAGGGTTATAATTAGGGTTAAGGTTATAATTAGGGTTAGGGTTAGCATTAGGCTGGTTTCACACATCCGGTGTGCGCCTGACGGCGCCCCCGGCATTTAGCCGCAGCGCCGCATCAGAAAATCTGATGTGCCGCATGCGTTTTTTTTGCATTGACTTGCATTAGCGCCGGATGGCGCCGCATGTCAATGCGTTGCATGCGGTTTTGTCCGGATGCGGCGCAAATGTGCATTGCGGCGGCCGGACAAAACGCTGCATGTAACGTTTTTTGTTTTTGCCGGATGGTTTCTGATGTCTCCGGGCATCAGAAACCATCCGGCAAAAAACCGCATGCGACCGCCGGCGGCGCATCAGGTATTCTGATGCGGCGCTGCGGCAAAATGCCGGGGGCGCCGACAGGCGCCCGCCGGAAGTGTGAAAGCAGCCTTAGGGTAAGGGTTATAATTAGCGTTAGGGTTAGGCTGGGTTCATACTGCGTTATGGCAGTCCGTTAGACGGACTGCGTTACACAGCGGTATAACGCGGTGTAACGCAGTCCGTTAACGCTGCCATTCACCCCCATTTGAGGGCGCATCGCGACGCATGCCGTAAAGCGGCATGCGTTTGCGACGTGCCATCATTCAGTGACGGAGCCTCGGACGCGGGCTGCAGCGTTTGGGCTCCGTCACCGCTAGCGCAGATGAATCATCTGCTGATTCCTCTGCGCTAGCGGGTATAGCATAATGCGATCGCGTTATGCTATACCATTACCAGCCCGTCAACGCTATGTGTTGAACGGGCTGGTAAAACGCAAAATGAACCTAGCCTTAGGGTTAGGGTTATAATTAGGGTTAGAATTAGGGTTAGGGTTACAATTAGGGTTGGAATTAGGGTTGGGATTTAGGTTAGGATTAGGGTTGGGATTAGGGTTAGGGGTGTGTTGGGATTAGGGTTGGAGCTAGAATTGAGGGATTTCCACTATTTAGGCACATCAGGGGGTCTCCAAACACGATGTGGCGTTCAAAAAGTCAAATGGCGCTCCCTCCCTTCCGAGCCCTGCCGTGCGCCCAAACAGTGGTTTACCCCAACATATGGGGTATCAGCATACTCAGGACAAATTGCACACCAATTTTGGGGTTCTAATTTCTCCGATTACCCTTGGGAAAATAAAAAATAGCTGGCTAAAAAAATCATTTTTGAGAAAAAAAATGATTTTTTATTTTCACGGCTCTGCGTTTATAAATTTCTGTGAAGCACTAGGGGGTTCAAAGTGCTCACCACACATCTAGATAAGCTCCTTAAGGGGTCTAGTTTCCAAAATGGGGTCACTTGTGGGGGGTTTCCACTGTTTAGGCTCATCTGGGGCACTGCAAACGGAACATGACCCCCACCAACGTCTGCATTCCAAAACGTTATTACTTCCTTTCCAAGCCCCGCTGTGCGCCAAAACAGTTCCCCCCCCCACATATTTGGTATCAGCGTACTCAGGACAAATTGGACAACAACTTTTGGGGTCCAATTTCCTTGTGAAAAATCAAAAATTTGGGACTAAAAAATCATTTTTGTGGAAAATTGATTTTTTTTTTTCACACCCAGGCATTATAAACTTTTGTGAAACACTTGGAGGTTCAAAGTGCTCACCACAGATCTAGATAAGTTCCTTATTGGGTCTAGTTTCCAAAATGGGGTCACTTGTGGGGGTTTTCCACTGTTTAGGCTCATCTGGGGCACTGCAAACGGAACATGACCCCCACCAACGTCTGCATTCCAAAACGTTATTACTTCCTTTCCAAGCCCTGCTGTGCGCCAAAACAGTTTCCCCCCCCCCACATATTTGGTATCAGCGTACTCAGGACAAATTGGACAACAACTTTTGGGGTCCAATTTCCTTGTGAAAAATCAAAAATTTGGGACTAAAAAATCATTTTTGTGGAAAATTGTTTATTTTTTTTTTTCACACCCAGGCATTATAAACTTTTGTGAAACACTTGGGGGTTCAAAGTGCTCACCACAGATCTAGATAAGTTCCTTATGGGTCTAGTTTCCAAAATGGGGTCACTTGTGGGGGTTTTCCACTGTTTAGGCTCATCTGGGGCACTGCAAACGGAACATGACCCCCACCAACGTCTGCATTCCAAAACGTTATTACTTCCTTTCCAAGCCCTGCTGTGCGCCAAAACAGTTTCCCCCCCCCACATATTTGGTATCAGCGTACTCAGGACAAATTGGACAACAACTTTTGGGGTCCAATTTCCTTGTGAAAAATCAAAAATTTGGGACTAAAAAATCATTTTTGTGGAAAATTGTTTTTTTTTTTTTTTTTCACACCCAGGCATTATAAACTTTTGTGAAACACTTGGGGGTTCAAAGTGCTCACAGCGGATCTAGATAAGTTCCATAGGTGGTCTAGTTTCCAAAATGGTGTTACTTGTGGGGGGTTTCCACTGTTTAGGCGCATCAGGGGCTCTCCAAACGCGACATGGTGTCCAATCTCAATTCCAGCCAATTTTGGTTTGAAAAAGTCAAACGGTGCTGCTTCCATTCCAAGCCCTGCCGTGCGCCCAAACAGTGGTCCCCCCCCATATATGGGGTATCAGCATACTCAGGACAAATTGTACAACAACTTTTGTTGTCCAATTTCCCTGTTACCCTTGTGAAAATAAAAAATTGGGGACTAAACGATCAGGTTTGTGGAAAAAATATGATTTTTTATTTTCACGCCCGGGCGTTATAAACTTCTGTGAAGCACTTGGGGCTTCAAAGTGCTCACCACACATCTAGATAAGTTCCTTAGGGGTCTAGTTTCCAAAATGGGGTCACTTGTGGGGGGTTTCCACTGTTTAGACACATCAGGGCCTCTACAAATGCGACATGGCGTCCAGCCAATTCCGCGTTGAAAAAGTCAAACGGAGCTCCTTCCCTTGCGACCTCTGCCGTGCGCCCAAAAAGTGGTTTACCCCAACATATGGGGTATCGGCATGCTCAGGACAAATTGCACAAAAACTTTTGGGGTCTTGTTACCCTTGGGAAAATAAAAATTGGGGTGAAAAGATCATTTTTGTGGAAAAAATATGATTTTTTATTTTCACGGCTCTACGTTATAAACTTGTGTGAATCACTTGGAGGTTCAAAGTGCTCACCACACATCTAGATAAGTTCCTTAGGGGGTCTAGTTTCCAAAATGGAGTCACTTGTGGGGGTTTCCACTGTTTAGACACATCAGGGCCTCTACAAATGCGACATGGCGTCCAGCCAATTCTGCATTGAAAAAGTCAAACAGCGCTCCTTCCCTTGCGACCTCTGCCGTGCGCCCAAAAAGTGGTTTACCCCCACATATGGGGTATCAGCATGCTCAGGACAAATTGCACAAAAACTTTTGCGGTCTTATTACCCTTGGGAAATTAAAAATTGGGGTGAAAAGATCATTTTTGTGGAAAAATTTTTTTTTTTTTTTTTCACGGCTCTAGGTTATAAACTTGTGTGAAGCACTTGGAGGTTCAAAGTTCTCACCACACATCTAGATAAGTTCCTTAAGGGGTCTTGTATCCAAAATGGGGTCACTTGTGGGGTGTTTCCACTGTTTAGGCACATCAGGGGCTATCTAAACGCGACATGGCATTCAGCCAATTCTGCGTTGAAAAAGTCAAACGGCGCTCCTTCCCTTGCGACCTCTGCCACGCGCCCAAAAAGTGGTTTACCCCCACATATGGGGTATCGAAGTATTCAGAAGAAATTGTACAACAAATTTTGTGGTTCATTTTTTCTTTTAACACTTGTGAAAATAAAAAAACTTGGTTCCGAAGTAAAGCTTTTGCAAAAAAAGTTAAATGTCAATTTTTTCCTTCCACATTGCTTCAGCTCCTGTGAAGCACTTGAAGGGTTAATAAACTTCTTGAATGTGGTTTTGAGCACCTTGAGGGGTGCAGTTTTTAGAATGGTGTCACTTTTGGGTATTTTCTATCATATAGACCCCTCAAAGTGACTTCAAATGTGATGTGGTCCCTAAAAAAAAAATGGTGTTGTAAAAATGAGAAATCGCTGGTCAACTTTTAACCCTTATAACTTCGTAACAAAAAAAAATTTTGGTCCCAAAATTGTGCTGATGTAAAGTAGACATGTGGGAAATGTTATTTATTAAGAAATTTGTGTGACATATCTCTCTGATTTAAGGGCATAAAAATTTAAAGTTTGAAAATTGTTAAATTTTCAAAATTTTCGCCATATTTCCGTTTTTTTCATAAATAAACACAAGTCATATCAAAGAAATTTTACCACTAACGTGAAGTACAATATGTCACGAAAAAACAATCTCAGAATCAGCGGGATTCGTTAAAGCGTTCCAGAGTTATAACCTCATAAAGTGACAGTGGTCAGAATTGTAAAAATTGGCCCGGTCATTAAGCTGCAAAATGGCTCTGTCCTTAAGGGGTTAATTGAGAAACATAATATTTACTTCCATCACACTATGATAAAGGAGTAATCCCGAACCCATGGTGTGTTACAGTTCACATGACATATAGGGTGGATATCTGTAGGTTTTAATTGAATGAATAAAAAAAAAGAAATGTTTTTAAAGAATTTCTGCTGCTGGATGCATGTTCTCTGATGACTGCTTCTGTTGCTGGATGCATGTTCTCTGATGACTGCTTCTGTTGCTGGATGCATGTTTTCTGATGACTGCTTCTGTTGCTGGATGCATGCTCTCTGATGACTGCTTCTGTTGCTGGATGCATGCTCTCTGATGACTGCTTCTGTTGCTGGATGCATGTTCTCTGATGACTGCTTCTGTTGCTGGATGCATGTTCTCTGATGACTGCTTCTGTTGCTGGATGCATGTTCTCTGATGACTGCTTCTGTTGCTGGATGCATGTTCTCTGATGACTGCTTCTGTTGCTGGATGCATGTACTCTGACGACTGCTTCTGTTGCTGGATGCATGTTCTCTGACGACTGCTTCTGTTGCTGGATGCATGTTCTCTGACGACTGCTTCTGTTGCTGGATGCATGTTTTCTGATGACTGCTTCTGTTGCTGGATGCATGCTCTCTGATGACTGCTTCTGTTGCTGGATGCATGCTCTCTGATGACTGCTTCTGTTGCTGGATGCATGTTCTCTGATGACTGCTTCTGTTGCTGGATGCATGTACTCTGACGACTGCTTCTGTTGCTGGATGCATGTTCTCTGACGACTGCTTCTGTTGCTGGATGCATGCTCTCTGATGACTGCTTCTGTTGCTGGATGCATGCTCTCTGATGACTGCTTCTGTTGCTGGATGCATGTTCTCTGATGACTGCTTCTGTTGCTGGATGCATGTACTCTGACGACTGCTTCTGTTGCTGGATGCATGTACTCTGACGACTGCTTCTGTTGCTGGATGCATGTTCTCTGACGACTGCTTCTGTTGCTGGATGCATGTTCTCTGACGACTGCTTCTGTTGCTGGATGCATGTTTTCTGATGACTGCTTCTGTTGCTGGATGCATGCTCTCTGACGACTGCTTCTGTTGCTGGATGCATGCTCTCTGATGACTGCTTCTGTTGCTGGATGCATGTTCTCTGATGACTGCTTCTGTTGCTGGATGCATGTTCTCTGATGACTGCTTCTGTTGCTGGATGCATGCTCTCTGATGACTGCTTCTGTTGCTGGATGCATGTTCTCTGACGACTGCTTCTGTTGCTGGATGCATGTTCTCTGACGACTGCTTCTGTTGCTGGATGCATGTACTCTGACGACTGCTTCTGTTGCTGGATGCATGTACTCTGACGACTGCTTCTGTTGCTGGATGCATGTTCTCTGACGACTGCTTCTGTTGCTGGATGCATGCTCTCTGATGACTGCTTCTGTTGCTGGATGCATGTTCTCTGATGACTGCTTCTGTTGCTGGATGCATGTTCTCTGATGACTGCTTCTGTTGCTGGATGCATGTTCTCTGACGACTGCTTCTGTTGCTGGATGCATGTTTTCTGATGACTGCTTCTGTTGCTGGATGCATGCTCTCTGATGACTGCTTCTGTTGCTGGATGCATGTTCTCTGACGACTGCTTCTGTTGCTGGATGCATGTTTTCTGATGACTGCTTCTGTTGCTGGATGCATGCTCTCTGACGACTGCTTCTGTTGCTGGATGCATGTTTTCTGATGACTGCTTCTGTTGCTGGATGCATGCTCTCTGATGACTGCTTCTGTTGCTGGATGCATGCTCTCTGATGACTGCTTCTGTTGCTGGATGCATGTTCTCTGATGACTGCTTCTGTTGCTGGATGCATGTTCTCTGATGACTGCTTCTGTTGCTGGATGCATGTTCTCTGATGACTGCTTCTGTTGCTGGATGCATGTACTCTGACGACTGCTTCTGTTGCTGGATGCATGTTCTCTGATGACTGCTTCTGTTGCTGGATGCATGTTCTCTGACGACTGCTTCTGTTGCTGGATGCATGTTCTCTGATGACTGCTTCTGTTGCTGGATGCATGTTCTCTGATGACTGCTTTTGTTGCTGGATGCATGTTCTCTGACGACTGCTTCTGTTGCTGGATGCATGTTCTCTGACGACTGCTTCTGTTGCTGGATGCATGTTCTCTGACGACTGCTTCTGTTGCTGGATGCATGTTCTCTGACGACTGCTTCTGTTGCTGGATGCATGTTCTCTGACGACTGCTTCTGTTGCTGGATGCATGTTCTCTGACGACTGCTTCTGTTGCTGGATGCATGTTCTCTGATGACTGCTTTTGTTGCTGGATGCATGTTCTCTGATGACTGCTTCTGTTGCTGGATGCATGTTCTCTGACGACTGCTTCTGTTGCTGGATGCATGTTCTCTGACGACTGCTTCTGTTGCTGGATGCATGTTCTCTGACGACTGCTTCTGTTGCTGGATGCATGTTCTCTGACGACTGCTTCTGTTGCTGGATGCATGTTCTCTGATGACTGCTTCTGTTGCTGGATGCATGTTCTCTGACGACTGCTTCTGTTGCTGGATGCATGTTCTCTGACGACTGCTTCTGTTGCTGGATGCATGTTCTCTGATGACTGCTTCTGTTGCTGGATGCATGTTCTCTGACGACTGCTTCTGTTGCTGGATGCATGTTCTCTGATGACTGCTTCTGTTGCTGGATGCATGTTCTCTGATGACTGCTTCTGTTGCTGGATGCATGTTCTCTGATGACTGCTTCTGTTGCTGGATGCATGTTCTCTGACGACTGCTTCTGTTGCTGGATGCATGTTCTCTGACGACTGCTTCTGTTGCTGGATGCATGTTCTCTGATGACTGCTTCTGTTGCTGGATGCATGTTCTCTGATGACTGCTTCTGTTGCTGGATGCATGTTCTCTGATGACTGCTTCTGTTGCTGGATGCATGTTCTCTGACGACTGCTTCTGTTGCTGGATGCATGCTCTCTGATGACTGCTTCTGTTGCTGGATGCATGTTCTCTGATGACTGCTTCTGTTGCTGGATGCATGTTCTCTGATGACTGCTTCTGTTGCTGGATGCATGTTCTCTGATGACTGCTTCTGTTGCTGGATGCATGTTCTCTGATGACTGCTTCTGTTGCTGGATGCATGTTCTCTGATGACTGCTTCTGTTGCTGGATGCATGTTCTCTGATGACTGCTTCTGTTGCTGGATGCATGTTCTCTGATGACTGCTTCTGTTGCTGGATGCATGTTCTCTGAGGACTGCTTCTGTTGCTGGATGCATGTTCTCTGACGACTGCTTCTGTTGCTGGATGCATGTTCTCTGACGACTGCTTCTGTTGCTGGATGCATGTTCTCTGACGACTGCTTCTGTTGCTGGATGCATGTTCTCTGACGACTGCTTCTGTTGCTGGATGCATGTTCTCTGACGACTGCTTCTGTTGCTGGATGCATGTTCTCTGACGACTGCTTCTGTTGCTGGATGCATGTTCTCTGATGACTGCTTCTGTTGCTGGATGCATGTTCTCTGATGACTGCTTCTGTTGCTGGATGCATGTTCTCTGACAACTGCTTCTGTTGCTGGATGCATGTTCTCTGATGACCGCTTCTGTTGCTGGATGCCTCTGAATCCTCCTTGGACAGATACAAGCAGCATATGAATGAGCTGACTACTTGCACCTTCTATTTATTGTTTTAGTCTCAACATATTCTACAATCTTTCCAAATGGAAATAACAAACATGCAAAATGATAAATGATCAAAACAAGGAGAGAGAAAAGGTGAAGAGTCCCTGTCAATAATAACTAAGACTGTAATACAGCAGGTACAAGGTGCTCATTATGTCCAAGAAAACAGCCCCCTATGCTGAGAAGGGATATGTAAATGTAGTTTCACGGACCTATCATCTGTGTGATCCTGATGTAAAGTACACAGTGATGTAACTTTGGTAGCTAATAGAAGTCAGTGGAGATGTTTGACCAGGTCTGGTTGTGCATGTGTCATGGACTATGACTATCTGATATAGGTCTCACAGAAGAAATTAGTTTTCTAGGCACTTTTGATGCTATGTCCACACGTTTCATGTTTGCTGCGTTTTTTTTTTTAATGCAAATTAAAAGCTGCGTTTTACATTACCAGCAAAAGATTTGAGATATCAGAAATCTCATACACACAATGTATTTTTTTCCTGACTGAACTGGAAAACTGATGCGTTTCTGAAAACTGCCGCATGTCACGTCTTTCAGTGTTTTTGCAGCTTTTTTTCACCTATAAAAAGCAATGAGCAAGTGCAAAAACACAATAAAAACACAAGGATCATTTTTGGTGCAGAAAACTCAGGAATAACAGGCACTAAAATGTATCAGCATGAAAAACGCAGCACAAAATTTCAGCAAAAAAATGCAACAAAACACACACCAAAAACCTGCTTTTTTTAAAGCAGCTTCTTTTCTGCCAAGAGAGCAGGTTTTGCCTGCAGAAAAAAAAACACAGCAAAAATGCAACTAGTGAACATGGCCTTAAAACTGCAAATGATAGATGAAATTCTAATGGATTGAGCAGTAACTTGCACAGATTATTACGCCAATACAGTTCAATACTACCCCGAGACCTCCATCTTGCAAGCCTACAAGATGTAAGCACCACAGTGCAGGTGGCGCATTCATGTCACTGCCTGTGACAACCCACTTTAAGAGGGCACTCAGGACATTATTTGTTTTATTACTGGGTTAGGGGGCACAATTCTTGCCGGGCGCTGGAAAACCACTTTGTAGTTATTTCCATCTGCTCTATTGGATGATCTCAGCTATGCCCATTTGATGTTAGTTGGTTTTAGGATTCATAGTCATCTGCTATTAAAACGGATGAGTGCAATCTGATAAAAAATAGGATTTTACTCTGACTAATGTTATTGAATGATTATGTTTTCATCTGTAAATTTTTTCTCAGCTCGGTTCGTACTGAGAAAAAAATCTCAGCATGCTGCGAGTGGCTGCGTATATTGGTCGAGAATCGCCAATGCAAGTCAAAGGGTGCAAGAAAAAAAAATCACACAGCACACTGATTTTTACGCACCCATCTCATAGGAAACCCGACATTTCATCAGCCAAGTAAAGTAAATTCACAGCATGAACCGTCAGAATAAAATACCGTATATACTCGTGTATAAGCCGAGATTTTCAGCACCTTTTTTTGTGCTGAAAATGCCCCCTCGGCTTATACACGAGTCATAGGGCAGAAACCAGCGGGGGAGGGGATGCGGCGGCAGGAGCCGGTGGCTGGGACATCATACTCACCCCCCCGTGCCATCGCTGAACATCCCTGCAATCCTGCGTTCTCCCCGGCTTCCTGCAGCTCTCCCCGGCTTCCTGCAGCTCTCCAGCGCTGAGACGTAATACCCGCTCATTAAGGTCATGTAATATGGACGCGACGCCACTCCCATGAGCGTGGCCTCCATATTCATGGCCCTAATGAGCGGTATTACGTCACCACTCAGCGCTGGAGAGCTGCAGGAAGCCGGGGAGAGCTGCAGGAAGCCGGGGAGAACGCAGGATTGCCGGCCGGGACGTTCAGCGATGGCACGGGGAGGGTGAGTATGATGTAGGAGGATGGGGGGAGCATGGAGGAGGATGGGGGGAGCATGGAGGAGGACAAGGAGCATGGAGCAGGACGTAGGGGAGGACAGAGAGCATGGAGCAGAACGGGGGGAGGACGGAGAGCACGGAGCAGACCGGGGGGAGGACGGAGAGCACGGAGCAGAACGGGAGGAGGACGAGAGCACGGAGCAGAACGGGGGGAGGACGGAGAGCACGGAGCAGAACGGGGGAGGATGGAGAGCACGGAGCAGAACGGGGGGAAGACGGAGAGCAAGGAGCAGGACGGGGGTGGGCACAGAGGAGAATGGGGGAGTGCAGAGCTGGATGGGGGAGCACGGAGCAGGATGGGGGAGGATGGAAAGCACGAGCAGGACAGGATAATGGAGCAGGAGGAGGGGAGCACAGAGGAGAATGGGGGCGCACAGAGCAGGACGGCAACTTATACACTCGGCTTATACGCGAGTCAATACGTTTTCCAAGTTTTTTGTGGCAAAATTAGGGGGGTCGGCTTATACACGGGTTGGCTTATACATGAGTATGTACGGTAGATATATACAGGTGCATCTCACAAAATTAGAATATCATCAAAAACTAAATTTATTTCAGTTCTTCTATACAGAAAGTGAAACTCATATATTAGATAGAGTCACTACAAACAGAGTGATCTATTTCAAATGTTTATTTCTGTTAATGTTGATGATTATGGCTTACAGCCAATGAAAACCCAAAAGTAAATTAGAATACTTTATAACACCAGCTTGAAAAAATGATTTTAAAATCTGAAATGTTGGCCTACTGAAATGTATGTTCAGTAAATGCACTCAATACTTGGTTGGGGCTCCTTTGGCATCAATTACTGCATCAATTCGGCATGGCATGGAGGCGATCAGCCTGCGGCACTGTTGAGGGGTTATGGAAGCCCAGGTTGCTTTGATAGCAGTTAATAAAATTTCTGTACAACACTGTATTGCAAGAGCAGAGATATTAATCTTACCAGATATGCTTTACCAGGATAGCAAGCTCAAGTTGGAGAGGTTACTGGAGGACAAATGAACATGTGTGTCCCAGGGAGTTCACAAAAGAAAATGGAGTTTCTTCTACCCAGCATACCTTGCTTCAGACCAACAATGCAACACTCTATCTGCTGTTAAAGACACAGGCTTTAAATTCTGCCACCACTAGATAGTGTTATAACACAAAAACCAGCACATAAATAGGAACATACTGCCTATATTCAGATAGGCAGAACATTTATTTTTGCTAAAAAATAAATAAATAAATAAAAGTCGTGGGGTCCCCCTCATTTTTCATAACCAGCTAAGAGAAAGCAGACAGCTGGGGGCAGGTGTTTTTATTCTGGGAAAGGGCTACTATCCATGGATCTTCCCAGGTTATTAATAACAGCTCACAGTTGTCTGCTTAGCCTTTACTATTTATTAAAAAGGGTATACCCCACAAAAAATGCGGTGGGCTCCTCTCTAATTAATTTTAATAACCAGCAGAGGCTAAACAGACAGCTGTGGGCTGATATTAATAGGCTGGAAGGGGCCATGGATATTGGCCCCTCCCAGACTAATATCATCAGCCCCCAGTCACCCCAAATATGGTGCATTCATTAGATACATCAATTCTGGAGCTTAGCCTCAGCTCTTCCCACCTGCCTTGGTGCGCTGTCAAGTGGGGTAATGGTTTTGGGGATGATCTCAGCTGTTTTATATTCACTAATATCCCTCTATTACCTATACACTGACACTATATGCAGAGCTCCTGTGTATAAAGTCACTGGTGATCCCTGTATTATGTGTACACTGACATTATACGCTGTGTAGTATGTACAAAGCTCCAGTGTATAATGGCATATATGGTAATATTAGTATTGTTTTTTTTATTAATGATCAGTATTGTAGTATTCGGTCACTATGTGGTAGTAATATGTGGTCTGGTCATGGTGTGGCAACATTTGTCCCTTGTACATGGTGTTATTCATTCATTATGTGGTGGTGATATGTGGTCTGGTCATGGTGTGGCGGTATTTGTCCCTTGTATGTGGTATTATTCATTCACTATGTGATGGTGATATGTGGTCTGGTCATAGTGTGGTGGTATTTGTTTTTTGTATGTGGTGGTAATATATGGTCTGGTCATGGTTGTAGCGGTATTTATTCATTGTATGTGGTATTATTCATTCACTATGTGGTGGTAATATATGGTCTGGTCATGGTGTGACAGTATTTGTCCCTTGTATATGGTATTATTGTTCATTTTAAAAAAATGTATGTGACACATTCCCTTAAAGAAACATACCGTAAATAAAAATATACCTAACAAGAGTACATGATATTTTAGCAAATGTTTAATACTTTAGAGTAGAGTAGAGCGCAGCCAAAAGAGTCTACCTTGTAGTGGTGGTGGCTTAAAAAAAAATCTTTTGTCCAAAACAAAAGCTGATGGCTTTGTATGAGATATGATGTTAGGTGGGAATGGTTAATGTGTGATTTGTGAGGACATGTGTGTAGCCCTGGTGTTAGGCACACGCAGTACCCTGGAGAGTGTGTGGCGAGACAGCAGTTTAATGCTAAATACCCATTCACTCAACATACACTAGACACACCCTTAGGGTAGTGTAGTTACTTGTGAGGGAGTGGTCAGGGTGTATGTTTGTTGAGTGATTTTGATTTGAGTTCAGTTCCTGTCTTCGGACAGAGGAGACGTCTGGAGTTTAGCTGGAGGGAGGAAGCAGTCCAGCCTGCTCATCATCAGTTCAGAACGTGGAGGCTGGTACAGGTGGTCTAATTCACCTTAGCCTAGTCAGAGCTGTACCTCACCTGAATACATTGAAAGAAAGAAGAAGCTTAGTGCAGAAAGACTTCAGTCACCTGTCTCAAGGACAGTGAAAGGTTCAGAGACGTGCTCCTGCCTAGTGATAACTGAGAATCTGTAACTAACTTTGAAGGAAGTGAATGAAGGAAGTGACTACCCGACTTTATGCAAGTGTGAGTGCTTATGCTACCAGCGAGGACAAGGCGAAAGGCACAGTGGAAAGTTTATTGGAAAGGTGCGTTTGGATTGAAGAAGTCCTGCACATTGCAACCGGTCACTGGGGACCGAAGGATCACTATTAGCTTCAAGCATAGTGGTAAGAAAACCAGGGATTTACCGGACCTTAGGTCGCGGCAAACAGCCCCATATAGTCAGTACGTAACTGGGGTCAGGGGGAGTGAAGACTTTGAGTCCGTGCACGACAAGACAGGAATTCAGCTCTCTCGCAGGAAGGCTCCTACCACAAAACTGACTGGGCAGTACAGCTATGGATTAGCTGGAGTTATTGAGGGAACTACGCTTCAGGCTGGTTGTACTCATTGTGTTGAAAGTAAAGGAGGCCCCTAACTTGTCCAGCTGCTGTCTCAAGATACACTCTCCTTGGATCAGCCTCCCTGGGACCTGCCTGAACATCTTACAAGTAAAGGTATGGAAAGACGCTGACCGTGTGAGACTGAGTTATTGATTTGCATGCCTGCACAATCCCTACCTAACTACCGACCTGAGGGAAGAGTCCCACCTGTAGGGGACCCGACATCTAGCTGCCTCACCATCCCCTCAGAGATCTACAGCAGCGCTGGTACTAATTACCAGAAGACTACAGGTGGCGTCACGAACTGTATATAAATCTATCCCCTGTAAATATATCCCCATCATACGCCAGACCGCCCGGGCCACAGACCGAGCCACAGCTACCTGTGACAATCCCATAGACTTCCATGGGCTCGGCTCTGAGTACCCCATTGCCCTGGTAATCCACAATTGTGGTGGCGGGTCGACACAAATTTGGCGTCATGAACAGGATGCGAAACTCGCAGAATTGCGAGCCCTGTGTGCCTAAGGAATTGTTTTTGTGAAAAAGGACTGTTTGCACTTTTGGCGCCAAAATCGCCATTTTTGTCGCCATATTCGCGCCCTCAGGCGCTGGAGAAGAAGGTGGGCGTACCTTCGTGGGCGTCTACCCCCCTGTGGCGCGAAGAAAATGCCTGCCCTCTCAAAGTGCTATTACAACATGCGATCCTGCCCTACAGCAAAGGAGGTCCGCCTCCTCTTCACCTTCCCTGCGAGGAGGAGGAGACGCAAACCCCACCTCCACGGAAGAGACCGGATGTCTCTGGAGGAAGAAGAAAGAATCTTCTGGAACATCATGGAAGCAGGACGTGTGCAGCCGAGCAGGGAAGCGGAGGAAGGCAGGCCCCGTGCCCCAGCCAAGCTGCCACCAGCACCGGAGTTATCCGTGGTCCTGCACCTGCAGCAGGCGTTGCTAGAGATTCAAGAAGAAAATGCACGCCTGAAGAAGATGGTCCAGTACCAACCTGGATTTGAAGAGATCGAGAGACGCCGGCGTACCCTGGAGCAGCGGAGGCTGTGGGACACGGTGATCTCTCCCCTCAACGACCCCCCACGATTCCAGTTACCGAAGATTCTGCTGCCCAAGGCGAAGGAGAAACCGGAGGCTGCCCCCGAAAGTACCAATCCTGATCCCACCGGTGAAGCGGTGGAGGCGAAGGAGGTTGAGGAGGTATCGCCAGTTCCGGAACGCCCGCCCGGCCAGGAGGCCGCAGCAGATGATCGGTCCCCGGCAGGGACACCGGAGGGGTCCTGTCCGTCACTACCAGACGTGGACTGGGACGAGATGGCGCGCCTGGATGACGTCGCCTACACCGCCCAGTGGGAATATGAGTGGCAGCGTCGTGAGGAGAAGCAGAAACGTCAGCAGGAGGAAGAGCGGGAAGCTCAGCGGAATCGTCAGCGACAACATGCAGAGCTGATCGCGGACAAGGAGAGTGTCCGAAGAGAGAAAGGTACCCTGAGGGAACCGCGGCGGCAGGGGTGTGTGACTGAGTTCCAGCTCCGGAAGGGCTGGGGCTTCATCCGTGAACCGGGCCTCTACCCAGGGGTCTTTGTCAGCAGGCGTGACGTAGAATCCCACCTACCGCAAGGCCATCCCGGGAGGGACTTAGTAAATGGAGACATTGTCACGTATACACGGCACTGGGGAATGAAGGGATGGTATGCCCTTAACGTCACCATCGTCCGTGACCCCGTCCCAGACGCAGGTAACGTCACCACTACCGCAGCGTCCCCGTCTCCAGCTCAAGCAGTATCCGGCCGTGCCCCAGCATCGCCCCCTGCAAGTTCATCGCAAATTAAAGCAATTTCTACATCGCAACTAGCGACCCAGTCTCAATCGCAATCCATGACACGGTCCATATCGTTAACTGTGATTGAAACGCAATCGGTGTCTCGTGAGGAGAATGTACCCGTTGCGCCCCTAGTGGTTCGCACGAGAACTGTGGCGACTCAGACCCTAATAGCAGCGCATGACCTGTTAGTAATGGGATCTAGGGCCCATTGCATTGTTCCAGCCCCCGGGGTGGAAAGTGTATTAGAAGTAAATGAATAAATAGTAAAGAAGAATCGGTGAGATCCCTATAGGGTCTACCATAAGTAATATTGTAGAAAGTTTGAGAATGTTTTACAAAATTTTGCATAAGTTGAAGAGTATAATGCATATATATTTTGCTAACCGTAGAATGCCCGGCTGGGTAACCAGAAAAAGTTTTGCACTTTAGTATTATAACAATGTGATATTATATCTGTGTCTTTGGTTTTACAATGGACTTTGAGGTTGAGGACTATGCCAACCCAGAACTTACTTGTATATAGTTGCGCTTCGGTGCCTTATCTTGGTTTTACATAAACCAGCACAACTACCTCTGAATACAAAAACCCGTGTGGTGTGGCACTGAGTGAGGTCTGCATTCGGATGTCCTGCAGCCCACCCAGGACCCACGTTGAAGGTTTGGTGCGGGTCCTTCACAAGAATACTGTATATTTATTGAATGCTATTTAATATTTGTATTTTTCTATAATGTTTGCAACGTTCAAGATATCCTCACCTCCCGGATGGGACGAATTAATGTTAATGTTGATGTTTTCATGCATAAACAAAATGTCTCTTTTGTATTTTACAGCCCGGGAGTGCTGTCTTTTACCATGGGGGAATGTGTAGCCCTGGTGTTAGGCACACGCAGTACCCTGGAGAGTGTGTGGCGAGACAGCAGTTTAATGCTAAATACCCATTCACTCAACATACACTAGACACACCCTTAGGGTAGTGTAGTTACTTGTGAGGGAGTGGTCAGGGTGTATGTTTGTTGAGTGATTTTGATTTGAGTTCAGTTCCTGTCTTCGGACAGAGGAGACGTCTGGAGTTTAGCTGGAGGGAGGAAGCAGTCCAGCCTGCTCATCATCAGTTCAGAACGTGGAGGCTGGTACAGGTGGTCTAATTCACCTTAGCCTAGTCAGAGCTGTACCTCACCTGAATACATTGAAAGAAAGAAGAAGCTTAGTGCAGAAAGACTTCAGTCACCTGTCTCAAGGACAGTGAAAGGTTCAGAGACGTGCTCCTGCCTAGTGATAACTGAGAATCTGTAACTAACTTTGAAGGAAGTGAATGAAGGAAGTGACTACCCGACTTTATGCAAGTGTGAGTGCTTATGCTACCAGCGAGGACAAGGCGAAAGGCACAGTGGAAAGTTTATTGGAAAGGTGCGTTTGGATTGAAGAAGTCCTGCACATTGCAACCGGTCACTGGGGACCGAAGGATCACTATTAGCTTCAAGCATAGTGGTAAGAAAACCAGGGATTTACCGGACCTTAGGTCGCGGCAAACAGCCCCATATAGTCAGTACGTAACTGGGGTCAGGGGGAGTGAAGACTTTGAGTCCGTGCACGACAAGACAGGAATTCAGCTCTCTCGCAGGAAGGCTCCTACCACAAAACTGACTGGGCAGTACAGCTATGGATTAGCTGGAGTTATTGAGGGAACTACGCTTCAGGCTGGTTGTACTCATTGTGTTGAAAGTAAAGGAGGCCCCTAACTTGTCCAGCTGCTGTCTCAAGATACACTCTCCTTGGATCAGCCTCCCTGGGACCTGCCTGAACATCTTACAAGTAAAGGTATGGAAAGACGCTGACCGTGTGAGACTGAGTTATTGATTTGCATGCCTGCACAATCCCTACCTAACTACCGACCTGAGGGAAGAGTCCCACCTGTAGGGGACCCGACATCTAGCTGCCTCACCATCCCCTCAGAGATCTACAGCAGCGCTGGTACTAATTACCAGAAGACTACAGGTGGCGTCACGAACTGTATATAAATCTATCCCCTGTAAATATATCCCCATCATACGCCAGACCGCCCGGGCCACAGACCGAGCCACAGCTACCTGTGACAATCCCATAGACTTCCATGGGCTCGGCTCTGAGTACCCCATTGCCCTGGTAATCCACAATTGTGGTGGCGGGTCGACACACATGGTGCAGAAGTGGTTTTTCCAAGAGTGGGTGGTGGGACTGTCGAAGATTCGAGGGTTGGAGGCGGAGCTGGGGTGGAGCCTGGGTGGAGTCTCAAGGGGACCCAAAAATTTAGCCAGTATGGGTCCATGAAATTCCTGATGGCAGCCCTGTATATAGGCATACCAGGAGGATATGGGCAATATCTACAGACAATACCTGGTATTGAGGAAACGCTAGACACAAAATCTTGAATATTCTTTGCTTATCTGACCCACAGTTGGCATATATCTTAGGAATATTTCTACATCATTGGTTTAAGACTGTAAAAGATGATGCAGGCAGTTTATGTAACATCTTTAGGAGAAATATATTTATACGGCAAAGAAATAATTCATCCAAGTTTGAACTTTTCACTACCATCTGTTACTCTGAAGAAAACAGAAGGTTATTGTTTAAACTGACCTCACTTATTTACGTCCCCATCACACCAGGTTAGCTTGACGATGATGATGGATGCCCCAATGGAATTGGTTGTTCTTTGAAAGGTCAGGATAATTGCATATCAGATCTTTGGTATCAGACTCAACCACTGAAAGCAATGATTAGCAGTAACTTTTCTGCAAGGATAAAAACATAGGTATTAAAATGATTGTAGTATAGTCATCTGATTTAAAACATTACACCTCTAAAAATATTACAGAACTAGCAAATCATTCAAAATGTACATGTGTAGTGACCAGAAAAACCATTACTAATGTATGTTATATGTCATAGGGTAAGTGTGTTCTGTATTCCTTACATGATTACATTTGTGACACCGGCTCCCCGTCTTGCCTTGGGAGGAGGTAAATTATTTAATACTATTCTGCCCTCTCCTGCCTTGTTTTGGTATTACAACTTGTAGTACTATGCTGCCCTCTTCTGCCTTAGTTTGGCATTGCAACTTGTTTTTCTGATTGAAATAAGTGGCAGTTGGAGGTGGTGCATGTGGCTCTGAAACGGTTAAGTTACGGTGGTTTTGGTGGTGAGAGGAGGTAGGAAATTGGGGTTCCTCGTTTGGGACCAGGGGAGAACAAATAGCAGCCCATTCGGAGTGCCCCGCGTTTTACAGCAACAGAGTGCTGAGACTGCAGAACTGCGCAGCAGATTTCCTGGATACTCCAATCCTTCCCCTTCCCGCAGCACAGTTAGTCAAATGGAAATTTACTGCCATTTTCCCAAGGCCGGGACTGGGAAAAG
Organism: Oophaga sylvatica; assembly: GCA_033576555.1. Classification (NCBI taxonomy): domain Eukaryota; kingdom Metazoa; phylum Chordata; class Amphibia; order Anura; family Dendrobatidae; genus Oophaga; species Oophaga sylvatica. The sequence continues at coordinate 120,442,043 of JARQOD010000005.1, read as the reverse complement.
GCTTTGACCATCACAATGTGTAAGAAAAATTATATCTGCTACCCATGACTGTTATGTTGAAAAATATAAGAATTGTTACCAGTCTTCAGTAAAGTTCATCTTTCAAGTTTGCACGGGACCCCTGGTGTATGCTTCTTTTGTCCACGGCCTCATACCTTGCATACATCGACATAACTCTCAGTCTTATATATCTGTCATCTCCCCTTCATAATTGCCACCTCACCTAGGGATTGTTAGAGCCATCAGAGTCACCGCAACTGAATCATCCTCCGAGATACTAGGCCCTGCATCTCACAAGGCGGTGCGTCACATATACGGTACATAACGGTGATGACGGATTGCCTTTATGTGCATATAGCATAAAATAAGACAAAAACAAGTTAATCAAAGATGACCTACTGAGTAACAGACTGATGCAGAGGTAGAGAGGGCCCTGTCCACTAGAACTATCAATTTACAAGTGGAGAATAAGCTAGTAGGTGAGAGTAGAGCCTGTTCACATGGTGCTATAGTGGCAGTAGCATTGTTTTATGTTGTCTGCATAAAGATAGCAGGTGAAGTCAGAAAAACTGCTGGTTTCAAGTCCTAGATATTAGGCATTGGCTGCAGTGAAAAGAAAGGTCACTCAGTCTATTCAATTCAAATAAGCATCCGGTGGATTTTACTGTTGGGAAGTAGTTAAATGACCTGAATCAGGAATCTGAAAATCAAAAAGGAAAAATTGCACCAGAAGCAGAAATACAAAGTGATAACTGGCTCTAAATAGGGGACACATGGAAATGTCAATCCTTCCTAAAATCTGCCGTACATGTACGGCACATGCATGCTATCGTATGGAGTGGTCCCAGTAGCTTAGCCCACTCAACACACGGTGGATGACAGCTGTGTTATACAGCTGGCACCTGCTTGTAACAAAAGGGTATCCTCTCAAATGCAGATAAATGTCATAATCCTGGCGGTGCGCCTATTCGGTTGCCCAACCTACTCCATGCGACATGCTCCCTAGCAGCTGATATATTGCTAAAGGTCCCCATCACCTTCATCTTTGTACCAATGTAACACCTGCACATGGAACTGTCAGAGCAGCTACTGGTATACTGGGATTTACAGACACTAAGAAGAGTTTTGCAGCTGCTGTTAAACAGGGACCTTCAGACATTAATGGTTTTTTCCCTGAGCTGCGGGGGACTACAATTCCCATGGACCCTTGTTTCAGTCAGATGACACAGCTAGGAGGGAGGAGGAACTTGGGGGAGGGAGCTGGAGAGGAAGTGAAAGAAAGTGAGAGAGCATATGGTTCATGTAAAAGATGGAGCGCTGTGGACTTGTATTCCTCTAAAGAGCGGAGCGTTCCAGTCCCCTCTGATATACCTGCGAATCTGGAGAGAGCGCAGCCCGGTCATCAGGTGAAGCAAGCAACATTAAGGACTCGGAGAGTTCTGCCGGCACTCCCACCGTATAAAGGCCTGAATCCTGCCGCCCCCAGTTGGGGTCCAGGGAAAACTACCACCGGTGGAGACGCACCGTGAGTGCCCTTTTTCGAGACTTGTGGTTCAACCAGCCCGTTACAGTGAGTACACTACGCCCCAGACTATTTACCTTCGTGAGCATCTAAGTGCACCAACGGTTATAAATTTGCGCGCCAACATCCGCGGCAACTGGGCCCCAACGTTTGGACTGGGTTAATACAAGAGAAGGGAAACCCTGCTACGTTATATTTGCAGGGTTGGAGAAAGAATTAGGTTGTGATGTGTATATGATTTTTATAGAGCACCGTTACCTGTATTGCATGTTGTTTCTTTAAATACACTTCATTTCTGCTGCATATCCATAAACCAGTTAAAACTGTTTTACTCCTGTTTTGGGTGAGTGTGTACTGAGCTATAGGCAGGGGTTTCCCGAATCAGTCCCTGGCAGAAGATAACAGTCCTTCTGCAGTCCTAGAGAGAGCTCCAATCAAGATTCGGGTGGAGGCACTGCGCCCTAAAGAGGTGAGACCCCCCATAACACCCAGCGTACCGTGTAGCCCTGAAGGGGTGTTACAGTGGAGGCACTGCTGAGATACAGAACTAACACAGGAGTATTTACTATGGAGACTTTAACAGAGCGAGAAGTATATTTGTGGTGTGAAGAGATGGATGTTACAGCTAGACAAAGCTTTGCAGTGAGTGGTGAGCTCTGTGATGCATCTGATGAAGAGATATTGAAAATAGTTAACCGACTCACTGAACTTGCCCACCCTGAAGTGGTCGACCGCAGAAAGGAAAAGGGGGACAGTTACCCATAGCCCTGATCTCAACCGGGCAGATCTTGAGGAAAGATTACTTCCCATCCATGATAGCCGTGTCCCCAGAGTATGGTCGACAATGGAAGATCACTTGGCCTAATGAGTCCGAAGTTGAGACCCGGCAACAGGAATCAACCACTCAGTCTAGGAAGACTAGTATACGTCCGCCCTCTACTCCCCTTAGAACCAGTCCTGAAGAGACAGCGGCCCCTGTTGATGTGCTTATGACAGCTATGGAAAAGTTAGTCAGTCAGTTTGCAAAGATGCAGCCAGAAGGGAACTACCGTCGTTTAAGAACCTTCTCGGGTGCCCTCCCCACCCCTGCTGGAGAAGAAGAATATGATACTTGGAGGGATGTCACTTTACTGTGCTTAGAAGAGTGGCAGTGCACTGATGCTGTGAAGAAGCAGAGAATAGTAGAAAGTTTGAAGGGTACTGCTATGGAAGTGGTGCAGGCTGCTTGGCGGAGCAAGCCACTAGCAACTTATCAAGATTATATGAGTGCTTTAGAAGATGCTTTTGGATCCCCTGAAGATGCTACTGATCTACTCTATAAACTTCGTACCACCTACCAACAACCAGATGAGAAGATGTCCGACTATCTATACCGATTGGATAAGATGGTTCATAGAATAGTATCTAAAGGTGGAGTCAGCCCTAAAGAAGTTGATCAGTGTCGTCTGGACCAAGTACTCAGAGGAGCTCTCACTCGTGATCCAATTGCTCAGCGGATGAGGTCTTGTGATAAAGAGAAGATTCCTGGTTCTTTTCATGAGTTGCTTAAGGAAGTTCGCAAGGAAGAGGTTATTTTGGCCGCAAGAGAGAAGACCTCCCCTCGGGTGACTACTGTTGCCTTGAAGCCAGCAGCCGACTGCCGAGAGAGGGAACTGCTGAAAGTCATCGAGAAACAGGGGGAGCAGATTACTCAATTGTTAAGTGCTCAGGCCAAGACCATACAGCGGTTACAAAGTGCTGCAGAGGTAGCCGAGAAGCAGACCCTGGCTTCAGGAAGAGAGAATGATGACCTGTGTAGAGTGGAAAGTAGGAAACCAGAAGGGTGCTTTGTCTGTGGGAGTCCGGGCCATATAGCTCGTCAGTGTCCAAAGAGGTGGAGCTCAAAGAACTCCTCACATTCTCCCCACCTCCCTCCGAGGCAGTCGGGAAACGGGAAAGGGGGCCAGTAGAACCCCATACTGAGCCCCCATCAGCAACTAAGACCTACTCTACCTCTCCATCCAATAGTGCCTCATCGAAAACACTGCCTGAAGGGTTAGTGGGACCAGCCCCGCATGTCCCCGCATATATCAATGGTAAATCTTGTTCAGTATTGCTGGATAGCGGATCTCAAGTGTCCATCATTTTTGAAGGATGGTATAAGAGATATTTATCCAATGTGCCTCTGAAACCGCTGTCTGGACTCGTGTGTGGGGACTGAGTGAACACAGCTATCCCTACCGAGGATACGTGTCCGTGACACTACGATTCCCAGAGACTGTTGTTGGAGTGGATAGAGATACCCATTATAGCGCTAATCTGCCCGGAGGCAGAGGCAGATGAGAGACCCACACCTGTCATAGTGGGAACAAATGCCAACATTTTCCGTACGTTAGCTCAGTGGTGTTGTGAAGCTGGGGAGAAAAGTACTCGCAGACCCTATCCATCCACCCAGTCTGTCTGGAAGCCTATGTGAGGACGGAGGAGGAGAAGAGGGAACTGCAGCCTGAAAGCTTTGACCCTTGTTTTGAAGGAAGTGAGCTGAAAGGAGAAGAGAGGAGGCTAGTCATCGACGGCATGATGATGCGGGGGGCAGCTTTCTCCTTGGGCGAATGGGACATGGGCCTCGCCCAAGGAGTAGAGCATCGCATTCGGTTGAAAGATCAAAAGCCTTTCCGAGAGAGATCCCGAAGATTGGCCCCGGCGGATATCGAAGATGTTAGGCAGCATCTACGCGGTATGTTAGACACAGGAGTCATCATAGAGTCTAGTAGCCCATATGCTTCCCCCATTGTGATTGCTCAGAAAAAAAATGGAGCTATTCGGATGTGTGTGGATTATCGTACTTTGAACAAACGTACGGTTCCTGACCAGTACACTGTGCCCCGAATTGATGAAGCTTTAGATTGCCTGCAAGGGAGCCAATGGTTTTCTGTGTTAGATCTCCGGAGTGGTTACTATCAGATACCCATGTCAAAGGAAGATCAAGAGAAGACCGCTTTTATCTGCCCCATTGGGTTCTTTGAGTTTCAAAGACTGCCTCAAGGACTGACAGGTGCTCCGGCCACTTTTCAGAGATGTATGGACAAAGTAGTGGGGGACATGCACTTACGTGAGGTCTTGGTTTATCTCGATGATCTTATTGTTTTTGGGAAGACTCTGGAAGAACACAACCAGCGGTTGTTCAAGGTGCTGGATCGGTTGAAGGAGGCTGGGTTGAAGTTGTCCCTTGATAAGTGCCGGATTTGCCAGACGACTGTGAAATATGTGGGGCACATAGTCAGCAGAGAAGGAATTTCCACCGACCCCGCCAAAGTGGAGGCTGTGGTAAACTGGCCTAAGCCCACCAAGCTGGGGGAGCTTAGGTCCTTTTTAGGATTCTGTGGATACTACCGAAGATTTGTACCCCAGTACTCTCGGATTGCGAAGCCATTAACTGCTCTTACCCAGGGGTATCCCCCTTCCGGCGGGACAGCCCGCCCCTCAAGGTCAGGGAAAAGAGACTACTTCCGAGTTAATGAACCTTTTGGGGAAAGATGGACACCCTTATGCGACGAGGCATTCGAGAAGCTGAAGTCATGTTTGACCCAAACTCCAGTGTTGGCCTATGCAGACGCCAGTAAACCATATGTGTTACATATAGATGCTTCTCTCGACGGACTAGGAGGGATTCTCTATCAGGACCATGATGGCTGTCTACGTCCCGTTTACTACATTAGTCGAGGATTGACTCCCAGTGAACGCAACTACCCAGCTCACAAACTGGAGTTTCTGGCTCTGAAGTGGGCTGTAGTGGACATGCTGCATGACTACCTCTATGGGGTACGCTTCGTGGTTCATACTGACAACAATCCATTAACCTACGTGAGAACCACAGCAAAACTAGATGCCACGGGGTACCGGTGGCTTGCCGCACTCTCTCTGTATGATTTCAGCTTAAAATATCGACCAGGGATCAGTAACATCGATGCAGACACACTCTCTCGCCTGCCTAGTGAACCTTTAAATGAGGAAGAAGAAGGAGGATGGATAAAGGTCCCTGCCCCTGAGGTGAAGACTCTGTGCCATAGACATCGAACTGATGCCCTCACTCTGCAGTGCTGTGCTAAATTCTTAGGAGCATCTAGCGAAGCGCTCCCGTTGTCGTACTGTCGAGGGACAAATGTAACCCAGACTCTCTCCCTCAACTGACTCATAATCAAGTCAGGACGGCGCAGCAGGAGGATCAGTCAGTGGGGGTAGTTTGATGGTGGGTGAAGAGGGGCTGGAGGCCCGAAAAGAATGTATTAAGAACAGAGGAGTCTGTCCTGCTGACTCGGCAGCTAGAGTCGCTAGTAGTAAAAAATGGGCTACTATACCGAGAGACAAGGGGCCAGAAGGGAGGAGTCCGCAGGCAGCTGGTGTTACCCACCCGATTTCGGAAGATGGTCATGAAGTCCCTGCATGATGACCATGGACATCTTGGCATCGAAAAGACTACGAGTCTCGTGGCCGACCGATTCTATTGGCCTCGCATGGAAGCGGATATTGAAGAATACTGCAAATCATGCTCCCGGTGTGTGTTGAGAAAAACCTTGCCTTTGAGAACAGCCCCCCTTGTGAACATTACCAGTGATGGCCCACTTGAACTAGTGTGCATTGATTTCCTCTCCATCGAGCCTGATGAAAGCAATGTCAGTAATGTGTTAGTGGTCACTGACCATTTCACCCGATATGCCCAGGCCTACCCCACTAAAGATCAAAGGGCAATTACTGTGGCAAAAACATTATGGGAGAAGTTCTTTGTACATTACGGGCTGCCTGCCCGCATCCATACCGATCAAGGAAGAGATTTCGAAAGTAGATTAATCAAGGAGCTATGCGCTCTCTGTGGGATCAAGAAATCCAGAACCACGCCATATCACCCCCAAGGGGATCCTCAACCTGAGAGATTCAACCGTACCCTTCTGAACATGTTAGGCACTTTAGATCCCAGGAAGAAGGGACACTGGAGCAGGCATGTGAGCCAGTTGGTTCATGCCTACAATTGCACCACAAATGAGTCAACTGGATATTCTCCTTATTTCCTCATGTTTGGAAGAAAAGCCCGACTACCCGTGGATATTAGTTTTGGGACATCCATTGACCGTTCTAATGGGAAGACCTACTTAAAATATGTGTCCCAGCTAAAAGAAGATTTGACAAAAGCTTACAAATTGGCAGAGCAGGCCTCTGGTCGGTCAGGGAAGCGCAATAAGACTCGCTACGACTGTAGGGTTCGAGAACAAGTTTTACTACCTGGAGACAGAGTTCTTATTCAGCTTTTGGGCCTTCCTGGGAAGCACAAGCTTGCTGATCGGTGGTGTCCTGACCCTTACGTGGTGATGGAGAAGTTGCCCGGTGTTCCGGCCTACAGAGTGAAGCCCGAAAAAGGGGGTGGAGCTGATAAAACCTATCATCGACATCATCTGTTGCCTGTGGGAAAAAACATCCCTTTACCCCCATTGCCAACTCAAGGAGGTCATACAACTCTTCAGTGCAATAGGAGAAGTCCAAGGTGTAAAAACCCACCCCAGACTGGAGTTGCCTCAGGAGGATGTGACAGCGAGTCTGGGGATGAATGGGGACCTGACTGTCAATGGAGCTACAGGTGGATCGAGGACCCATGCCCCATGGGCGTAGACCCTGAAAACCAGACCCCTGAAGTAGAAACAAAGAAAAGGGACATTTGTCAGGAGGCGAGTGCACCCCGCCCACAATTGGAGGAAAGTTCAGAAGAGGGACATTTATTGAATGAAGAGATTCACCTGGTGGAGCCCGTTCTTGAGAGACAAGAGTCGGGGACTGAGGAGGTGGGCCCCTCGGTACACACTCGTCCCAAGCGGGACATTAGGCCACCCATGATGTTGACTTATGACAGAATGGGACATACCACTGAGGTCCCCAGGTTGATACACCCAAATTCAAATTCTGTTTGGTGTTGTGAATGGGTTTGAGATGAGTTCTGAGCAGAGGCTCCCTCTGGTGGTTACAAGCAGTACTAGTGAGGATTGGGAATCAGGTGTTACTGATTGGTCTTATTTAAGGGAATCATTTTCCCATCAGGGTTGCCGGTGATCAATTGTTCTGGTCTGAATCCTTCTTTCCAGTTTCCCTTGTAGCCTGCTGTGTCGTGTCTGCATCTCCTGCTATCAGATAAGACAATTTCTGATTTTGTGTTTTTGCTATATTTTTGCATTTTGTCCTGCACTTCTGTGGGGGCCTTCTGGGTCCCCTCCGGGGGCTTTTGCCCTCTCAGTTTAGTCCAGCCACTGTGTTTTGTACTTTTGCTTTTTGCAGTTTTTTCAGTGGCTGCTGTTTTTGTTACACCAGAGAACTAATTTAGGTGGTAGAGGTCGTGTGATCTCAGGTGATTTTGAAATTAGTAGAGTTGGTGTTTTTCAGGGTTTTCTGGGATTGCAGTAAGTACCCTTCCTGTCCTTTTCTATTTAGATAGTTTGGGCCCCAGCGTTTGCTCATACTATTTTCTTTCTGTGTCAGTATTTCCTCTTGTCTAACCGCCATTACATGTTTGGGGGCTTTCTATTATCTTTGGGTTCTGCTCCGGGGCAGATAGCTTTCCTATTTCTATCTTTAGGTGTAGTTAGTTTCTCAGGCTGTGACGAGGCGTCTAGGACCATCGTAGGAACGCTCCACGGCTGCCTCTAGTTGCGGTGGTTAGTCAGGGTACTGCAATCTCATAGATTCCAACTGCTCTGGTGTATTTCCTTTTTTACCTGCACTCCTCAGCTACCGTAACATAACAGTATCACCGGCCATAAAAATTGTATGGTACTCACAGAAGGGAAAAAATATTTTGAAGGAAGAAAAGTTGTCAGAGATATTTTTCTGTTTGTTGCATTTTTTTTTTTTTTCCCTCTGTATCTCTGGGTGCTGGGGAGGATCTTTTCTCCCAATGGAGTTTGCACAGTTGTCTGGCCGTGTGGATCAGCTTGCCACTGAGGTTCAGAGTATTGCTGCATATCTTGCTAGGTTGCCTGTTGTGGAACCTAGGATCCCATGCCAGATTTGTTTTCAGGGGATCGAGCTAAGTTTCAGAATTTCAAAAATAATTGTAAATTGTTTCTTGCCTTAAAATCTAAGTCCTCAGGAAACGCAGCGCAGCAGGTTCAAATTGTCATCTCTCTCCTGCGCGGCGATCCTCAGGATTGGGCTTTTTCCCTCACACCTGGGGATCCTGTTTTGAGTGATGTTGATGCATTTTTTCAGGCTTTGGGGTTATTGTACGATGAGCCTAATGTCACTGATCAAGCTGAAAAAGCCTTGTTAGCATTAAATCAGGGGCTTGATGACGCTGAGTTATACTGTCAGAGATTCCGTAGGTGGGCAGTCCTGACCAAATGGAATGACGACGCTTTGGCGGCCCTTTTCCGGAAGGGTCTGTCGGATAATGTAAAGGATGTTATGGTGGGATTCCCTGTCCCCTCTGGTCTCAATGATTCTATGTCATTAGCGATTCAAATTGACAGACGTTTGCGTGAGCGGAGAAGTATGCGTGGAGTGGTGTTGCCTTGTGAGCCAGCTGCTGAGCCCATGCAGTGTGATGGAGTGGTGTCTGGGGCACAGCGTCATGAGTTTCGAAAGCGCAATGGGTTATGTTTCTACTGTGGTGATGCCTCTCATGCTATTTCAGTCTGCCCTAAGCGGGGAAGACGTTTTGCACGCTCAGTTGTCTTGGGTAGTGTTCAGACTAAGTTTTTATTAACTGTCACTCTGATATGCTCTCTGTCCTCATTTTCTGCTCAGGCTTTCGTTGATTCTGGAGCAGCTATTAACCTGATGGATTATGATTTTGCTAAACGTTGTGGATTTCCCTTGATACCCCTACAGAAGTCTATTCCCCTACTGGGGATCGATTCTACCCCTTTGGCTGAGAATAAACCCAGTTTTCTAATCAGGTGATAATGAGGGTTGAACCTGATCACCAGGAGTGCTGCAAATTTTGGTTCTATATAATCTGCATGACATTATCGTGCTGGGTTTCCCTTGGTTACAGTCTCATAATCCTGTTTTGGATTGGAAATCTGTGTCTGTAACCAGTTGGGGCTGCCAATGTGTTAATACCAACACTCCTGTTTTTTCTGCCTCCCCCCAGGCTGAGGATGTTCCTGACTTTTTGTTTGATTTTTCTGATGTGTTTAGCGAAAGTAAATCTGCATCCTTACCTCCCCATAGGAGCTATGACTGCGCTATTGAATTAGTGCCAGGTAGTAAATTCCCTAAGGGTCGCCTTTTTAACTTGTCTGTACCTGAACATGACGCTATGCGGTCTTATATCAAGGAATCATTGGAGAAGGGTCATATCAGACCATCCTCTTCACCCTTAGGTGCCGGTTTTTTTCTTTGTGGCCAAAAAAGATGGTTCATTAAGGCCGTGTATTGATTATCGTCTCTTGAACAATATTACTGTGAAATATCAATACCCGTTACCCTTGATTTCTGACCTGTTTTCCAGGGTGAAAAACGCTACTTGGTTTACCAAGCTTGACCTCAGGGGGGCGTATAACCTTATTCGCATTAAGCACGGGGATGAATGGAAGACGGCATTTAACACCCTGAAGGGCATTTTGAGTACCTTGTGATGCCCTTTGGGCTCACTAATGCTCCTTCCGTCTTCCAGTCCTTCATGAATGACATTTTCAGGGATTTTGTGGACAAATTTCTGATTGTTTATTTGGATGATATCTTGATTTTTTCTAATGACTGGGACTCTCATGTGAAACATGTTCGAACTGTGTTCCAGATTTTGAGAGAGAATGCTCTGTATGTGAAGGGATCAAAGTGTCTTTTTGGCGTACAGAAGATCTCATTTCTGGGATTCATTTTGTCCCCATCTGTTATTGAAATGGACCCGGTCAAGGTTCAGGCCATCTGTGATTGGGTCCAACCTACTTCATTAAAGGCTCTTCAGAGATTTTTGGGTTTTGCCAATTTTTATCGTAAATTTATTGGTAATTTCTCTGTTATTGTTAAACCATTAACTGATTTGACCAGAAAGGGTTCTGATGTGGTGAATTGGCCTCCTGAGGCAGTCTCTGCGTTTCAGGAACTTAAGCAGAGATTCACTTCTGCTCCTGTTCTACGGCAGCCTGATGTTTCTCTGCCATTTCAGGTGGAGGTTGATGCCTCTGAAATTGGGGCAGGTGCCGTTTTGTCCCAAAAAGATCCAGAGACCTCTAAAAGTAACCCTTGTGCCTTTTTCTCTCGAAAATTTTCTCTTACTGAACGTAATTATGACGTGGGTAATCGGGAGTTATTGGCCATGAAGTGGGCTTTTGAAGAGTGGAGACATTGGCTGGAGGGAGCCAAACATCAGGTGGTGGTCCTTACGGACCATAAGAATCTGGTCTATCTGGAATCTGCCAAGCGACTCAATCCTAGACAGGCCAGGTGGGCCTTGTTTTTCACAGTTTTAATTTTGTGGTTTCCTTTCTTCCTGGCACTAAGAATGTTAAGGCGGATGCCCTCTCGAGGAGTTTCCTTGCGGACTCTCCTGAGCTATCTGATCCCTCTGTTATTTTGAAGGAGGGTGTAGTTCTTTCCGCCATCTCGCCTAATTTGAGACTTGCTCTGGAGGGGTGTCAGGAGGATAGGCCCGAGCGCTGCCCTGTTGGAAAATTGTTTGTCCCGGACCAATGGAAAAAGAGTGTGATGTCTGAGATTCATTGTTCCGCATTGGCTGGGCATCCCGGAATTTTTGGTACCAGAGACTTGGTTAGTCGGTCCTTTTGGTGGCCTACCTTGTCTCGCGATGTCAGGGAATTTGTGCAGTCCTGCGGGACTTGCTCTCGCTCCAAGCCTTGCTCTCGCTCTAGTGGTTTGTTGATGCCATTGCCTGTGCCCAAGAGACCATGGACCCATATCTCTATGGATTTCATTTCCGATCTTCCTGTTTCTCAGAGAATGACCACCATCTGGGTAATTTGTGATAGGTTTTCCAAAATGATACATCTTGTGCCATTACCTAAGTTGCCTTCCTCCTCTGAATTGGTGCCGTTGTTCCTTCAGCACGTGGTTCGTTTACACGGCATTCCTGAGAACATTGTGTCTGACAGAGGAGTCCAGTTTGTTTCCAGATTTTGGAGGACTTTTTGTTCTAAACTGGGTGTTCAATTGTCTTTCTCCTCGGCATTTCATCCTCAGACCAATGGTCAAACTGAGAGAACAAACCAGACATTGGAGACTTATCTAAGATGCTTTGTGTCTGCTGATCAGGATGACTGGGTCTCTTTTTTGCCTTTGGCTGAGTTTGCTCTTAATAATAGGGCTAGCTCTGCCACTTTGATGTCTCCGTTTTTCTGTAATTCTGGGTTTCACCCTCGATTTTCTTCAGGACAGACGGAGGCTTCTGTCTGTCCAGGTGTTGACTCTGTTGTTGAGCGTATGCAGCAGATTTGGGACCAGGTAGTGGAGAGGTTGTCCCTCTCTCAGGAGAAGGCCCAGCGGTTTGCTAACCGGCATAGGACTGATGGTCCTCGGTTTAAAGTGGGGGACTTGGTCTGGTTGTCCTCAAAGAATATTCCTATGAGAGTAGCATCTCCTAAATTTAAGCCTAGGTTCATTGGACCTTATAAGATCATGGAGATTATTAATCCTGTTTCTTTTCGTTTGCTTCTTCCAGGGACATTTAAGATCCATAACGTGTTCCACAAGTCCTTGTTGAAGAGGTTTGTTGAGCCAGTGGTTCCTGCTGCTGTGCCTCCTGACCCTGTTTTGGTTGAGGGCAATCTGGAGTATGTGGTTGAGAAAATATTGGATTCTCGTTTTTCTAGACGAAGACTCCAGTATTTGGTTAAATGGAGAGGTTAGGGTCAGGAAGATAATTCTTGGGTGTTTGCTTCGGCCATCCATGCTAGGAGACTTATCCGTGCGTATCATAGAACTCATCCTGACCGACCTGGTTGCTCAAATGAGGGTTCGGTGACCCCTCCTCAAGGGGGGGGTACTGTTGTGAATGGGTTTGAGATGAGTTCTGAGCAGAGGCTCCCTCTGGTGGTTACAAGCGGTACTAGTGAGGATTGGGAATCAGGTGTTACTGATTGGTCTTATTTAAGGGAATCATTTTCCCATCAGGGTTGCCGGTGATCAATTGTTCTGGTCTGAATCCTTCTTTCCAGTTTCCCTTGTAGCCTGCTGTGTCGTGTCTGCATCTCCTGCTATCAGATAAGACAATTTCTGATTTTGTGTTTTTGCTATATTTTTGCATTTTGTCCTGCACTTCTGTGGGGGCCTTCTGGGTCCCCTCCGGGGGCTTTTGCCCTCTCAGTTTAGTCCAGCCACTGTGTTTTGTACTTTTGCTTTTTGCAGTTTTTTCAGTGGCTGCTGTTTTTGTTACACCAGAGAACTAATTTAGGTGGTAGAGGTCGTGTGATCTCAGGTGATTTTGAAATTAGTAGAGTTGGTGTTTTTCAGGGTTTTCTGGGATTGCAGTAAGTACCCTTCCTGTCCTTTTCTATTTAGATAGTTTGGGCCCCAGCGTTTGCTCATACTATTTTCTTTCTGTGTCAGTATTTCCTCTTGTCTAACCGCCATTACATGTTTGGGGGCTTTCTATTATCTTTGGGGTTCTGCTCCGGGGCAGATAGCTTTCCTATTTCTATCTTTAGGTGTAGTTAGTTTCTCAGGCTGTGACGAGGCGTCTAGGACCATCGTAGGAACGCTCCACGGCTGCCTCTAGTTGCGGTGGTTAGTCAGGGTACTGCAATCTCATAGATTCCAACTGCTCTGGTGTATTTCCTTTTTTACCTGCACTCCTCAGCTACCGTAACATAACAGTTTGGCCTTATTTCTCGGTATCTTCCATGTGTCCAGGAGGTGGTTTGTATGCATGTAAATTTGGTGTTAGTCAGGATGCCTTAACCCCCATTCATGTTTCAGGTGGTGAGTCCTCATGTCGTGATGGGACACTTTCAATGACTCACCAGGGGGAGAATGTAACACCTGCACATGGAACTGTCAGAGCAGCTACTGGTATACTGGGATTTACAGACACTAAGAAGAGTTTTGCAGCTGCTGTTAAACAGGGACCTTCAGACATTAATGGTTTTTTCCCTGAGCTGCGGGGGACTACAATTCCCATGGACCCTTGTTTCAGTCAGATGACACAGCTAGGAGGGAGGAGGAACTTGGGGGAGGGAGCTGGAGAGGAAGTGAAAGAAAGTGAGAGAGCGTATGGTTCATGTAAAAGATGGAGCGCTGTGGACTTGTATTCCTCTAAAGAGCGGAGCGTTCCAGTCCCCTCTGATATACCTGCGAATCTGGAGAGAGCGCAGCCCGGTCATCAGGTGAAGCAAGCAACATTAAGGACTCGGAGAGTTCTGCCGGCACTCCCACCGTATAAAGGCCTGAATCCTGCCGCCCCCAGTTGGGGTCCAGGGAAAACTACCACCGGTGGAGACGCACCGTGAGTGCCCCTTTTCGAGACTTGTGGTTCAACCAGCCCGTTACAGTGAGTACACTACGCCCCAGACTATTTACCTTCGTGAGCATCTAAGTGCACCAACGGTTATAAATTTGCGCGCCAACATCCGCGGCAACTGGGCCCCAACGTTTGGACTGGGTTAATACAAGAGAAGGGAAACCCTGCTACGTTATATTTGCAGGGTTGGGGAAAGAATTAGATTGTGATGTGTATATGATTTTTATAGAGCACCGTTACCTGTATTGCATGTTGTTTCTTTAAATACACTTCATTTCTGCTGCATATCCATAAACCAGTTAAAACTGTTTTACTCCTGTTTTGGGTGAGTGTGTACTGAGCTATAGGCAGGGGTTTCCCGAATCAGTCCCTGGCAGAAGATAACAGTCCTTCTGCAGTCCTAGAGAGAGCTCCAATCAAGATTCGGGTGGAGGCACTGCGCCCTAAAGAGGTGAGACCCCCCATAACACACAGCGTACCGTGTAGCCCTGAAGGGGTGTTACACCAATATGAAGGCTGAACTTCATAGAAGATCATAATTTTCCTCTATATTGCAGTATGCATTACAAGCAATCAGAAGATCGTAGGTTCAAGTTTCCATAAGAATGAAAAAAAGTCAAAGCAGGAGAAGAGTTCTTGTAGAAATAGAAAACAAAAAAAAAATGTAAAAGTTTGAGTTATTCCCACCAACCCCGTTTCACAATGCAAAAATTAAGAAATAGAGGAATAAACATATTTTGTATCTCTAAATCTACAATCTAATCTATCAAAATATACAATTATTTAACCAATATGATAGACAATATAATGCAAAGAGAATCTCAACAGCAGAATTACCATTTTTTTGGGTTGACACCCCCCCAAAAAAAAACAATAAAAAGCAGTCAAAACACCATATGTACCCAAAAGTATACCGATTAAAACTAAAGCTCAAAAGGGAAAAAATAGCCCTTCAGTAACTGAAAAATAAAGAAGTTACGAGTATCAGAAAATGGTGTCACAAACAATTTTTTTTTTACAACAAAGTTATGACTAATTTTAGGCCAATAAGATATTAAAAAATTGCAATTTTTGCATTACTGTAACGTTTCTAACCTGGAGTATCATGTAGCCAGATCATTTTTACCACACAGTCAATAACATAAAAATGAAATCCAAAGTATAATGGTGGAATTTTTCTTCACCATTTCACAGCACTTAGAATTTCCTATTTCAGCAGCAGAACGGAAGGAAAGGAGACACACTAGTCATAACTAGTGGGTAGGCGGAGCCCAGATGGGATAGACACCTCAGATTAAAAAAGAGTGTTGACCGGCCCCTCCAGCTCGGGCTCCTCCTACTCAGCTCTCCAGTTTTCAATTTGAGGTCTCAGAGGATGGTCG
This sequence comes from Oophaga sylvatica, assembly GCA_033576555.1. NCBI lineage: Eukaryota > Metazoa > Chordata > Amphibia > Anura > Dendrobatidae > Oophaga > Oophaga sylvatica. Next base: position 120,426,703 of record JARQOD010000005.1, on the reverse strand, counting down.
CTGCTGAAAGCAGCTCCTCAGAAGATTTTAATATTTTTTATCGGACAAGAGACTTGGATCACCAAATGTGGTCTAGAGGTCTCAGGGGTCTCAGCGCTGCTGGACCCCAACCTCTCCCTTGGCGGATCTGTATTACCCTATATGGTGGTCCCTGCAGAACCCTGCCGGCCCGGGGGGATGAGGATGGCTTCCCTGGCGGGGATGCAAACCGCGCTGCAGGGGTCACTGCGATCCCCGCCCTGGGGGGAAGCATGGGCACGCGCCAGAAACCCCTGGGGGTCCCTGTGGCGCTTGGCGGGGTGAGTACTCCACATTTTATAATGTGTATGAGTGATTCAGCGGCTGCTGCGGCAGCCGCTGTTACAGTATATGTGGTGACTGTTGTATTTTGTCCGCAGGTGGATGCCTGCAGGACGGGGATCGCGGGACCGGAGAAAGGGGAGTCCCGCGCTTTTTTTGAAGGCGGGGGCGTGGCTTCACATCTCCCGGGCAGGAAGCGCTCACTGAGCGCGTTTTTCCTCTGCCTTCTCTTCCGGCTGCCTCCTCAGTGCGGCGGCCATTGCAGCGCTCCGGGCTCCTCACTCTCCGTTTCCTCCCGCACAAGATTAAGAAGACAGCACCGCGAAGTTTAACTGTGAGTCGCTTCTGCCTATCAGGGCAGAAGCTTAAAGACTTCTCTTCCCCGCAGCGCAGGGCACTGCCACACTGAACGTCGCTAAGGTTAGCGACTAGTGTTGAGCGATACGATAATGCAAATATCGGCTATCGGCCGATATTAGCTCTATCGGCCTTTCGATAATTCGTTTCGATATTTTCGTCTTATCGAATACCGTAATCGGATTTGTCACTGTCACTGTCTGTGTCCGTCGGTCGGGTCTGTCACTGTCAGTGTCCGTCGGTCGGGTCTGTCAGGAGTCAGCGGCACTTACCTGGCAGAAGATCTCCGGCGGTCACGTCCTGGACTGCTTCATGGCCGCCATCCTCTTCTCCCCGGCGGTCACATGCAGTTTCTCGCGATAACTGCAGTGACTGCTGGGTAATCCCGGCCGTAAAGCAGTCAGTCCGATGACGTCACCGCCGGGGAAGCAGGTAATCAGCTGTGCTGCGTCGCGATGACAGGCTCTGCCTGTCATTGCGATGTAGCAGAGCTGGATCGTCGTGGGACTGTCGTTACTATGGACTGCGTCGGACAGGTGGTATACTGTTGGTTTTTTTTTTTCTTTTTTTACAGGAGATCGATGGCGTCGCAGGAATGAGAGTACAATAAAAGAAATGAAAACTGTGTTGTCTCTTTTATTTCATTAAAATACTTTTTTCTTGCTTTGTCTTTTTTTTATGCATTTAATAACTTTGGGATTAATAATGGATCGGTGTCTTATTGACGTCTCTCCATTATTAACCGGGCTTATTGTCACCGTGCAATCAACGGTGACATTAACCCCTTATTACCCCGCTTGCCACCGCTACAGGGCAAGTGGGAAGAGCCGGGTAAAGTGCCACAATTGGCACATCTTTTGATGCGACAAATGTGGGGCTGCTGTAGCCTGGTATTATCAGGCTGTTGAGGGCCAAAATCCATGGGCCTTGACAGTCTTTTAATACCAGGCCGCAGCAGTCTGCATTTTACTTGGCTGGTTAACAAAAATAGGGGGACCCCTACGCCGTTTTTTTTTTCGAGGGGATCCCCTATTTTTGTTAACCAGCCAAGCTAAGCAGACTGCTGTGGCCTGGTATTATCAGGCTTGCAAGGTCCATGGATATTGGATCCTTACCAGCCTGAAAAACCAGGCCTCAGCGGTCTGCTTCATCTGGCTGGTTAACAAAAATAGGGGGGACCCCACGCCAATTTTTTTCGAGGGGATCCCCTATTTTTGTTAATCAGCCAAGATATGCAGACTGCTGTGGCCTGGTATTATCAGGCTGGCAAGGTCCATGGATCTTGGCTCCTTAACAGCCTGAAAATCCAGGCCTCAGCGGTCTGCTTCATCTGGCTGGTTAACAAAAATAGGGGGGACCCCACGCCATTTTTTTTTGAGGGGATCCCCTATTTTTGTTAACCAGTTCCCTCTGACGTCACTGATTGTGTCCCTGGCTGACCTGAAGTGAAAGTGGAAAGCAATCAATTAAGCTTTCCACTTCCTCTCCTGTCAGCCAGGAGAGGAACTCATTCATTTGGGGGTTTACTGTGAGGCTGCAGCATTAGCTGCGGTCCCTGCAGTAAACATTAACCCTTTCTGATGGATTACACCGTGGGACCAGACTGTACATCGGATTGGTAAGAATAATTTTGCTTTATTATTTTATTTTTATTACAGGAAATGGTTTTAGCAGGTAAATAAAATATGGTCAAAAACTGTGTGATTATTTCATTAAACTTCTTTTTTATTAAAGTGTGTGTGTTTGATTTTTCTTTCATACAATAGGATTAATAATTGATAGTTGTCTGATTGACAGCTCTCAATTATTAACCTGGCTTAAAGTGACCTTTCAATTGCAAGGTCATTTTAACCCCTTATTAACCCATTCGCCACCGCTACAGGGCAATGGGAATAGACGGGCAAAGTGCCAGAAAGGGCGAATCTAATTATAGATTTGTCTTTTCTGGGGTGTCTGGGGGCAGATTTTAGTAGCCGGGGGGGGGCCAAAAATAATGGTCCCTCTCTGGGCTATTATTATCTGCCCCCACTCACTGGCTTTGTCTGTCTGGTTGCGAAAATAGGGCGGGAGCCCACGCATTTTTTTTCAGCAATTTTACACCTCATATATATATATATATATATATACATGTCATTGAATTTGTGACACATATATATATATTTATATTTATAGTTCATACACTTCTACATAGTATAATAGCCGCTAATTCAATTGCCGGCTTTTGTGAAAATGCAGAACCCGACATGAAATGACACTTGGTTTACATAGAGTTAACCATGTCTTTTCATGTAGTTTGATATCTGATTTGCACAAACAATTACATGAGTGTAAGTGTGCAAAATTTCACACCTGTAGGGGTTAATTAAAGGTGTAAATTCGTAGCAAAAAAGTCCGTTTTTTTTACAACGAATTTACACCTTTAATTAACCCCTACAGGTGTGAAATTTTGCACACATAGACTGATGTAATTGTTTGTGCAAATCAGATTGCAAACGACATGAAAAGACATGGTTAACCCTATGTACACCAAGTGTCATTTCATGTCGGGTGCTTCTGTCTTTTCACAGAAGCCGGCTTTACCCGGCAATTGAATCAGAGGATATTTTACTATGTAGAAGTGTATAAACTATACATGTATGTATTGTAGCCTTTCCGGGGGTTTAGCTCTGAGATCACTGTCTGGGTAGACAGAATGGCATGGAAACAGTTCATTCAGACAGCAATTATGGTAAAAACTGGCCGCAACCAGTTTTATTAAAGTCCACAGCAAACAGATAAAAACAAAGCATAAACAAAAGACCTAGGCTTGTCTAGCCACTAATTACACTTATGTAATGTCCCTTTCTATCAGGAACCCAGACTCTATCAGTCTGTGCCCAAAACAACACATATGATATATGTTACCAGTATGGAGTTTCCCAGATACTCCTCCTTATGTCTGAAGGTCCACCCGACGTCCAGACTTGAGAGAGATCCACTCCTATTCAGTAGTCATTATCCTGGAGGTTCACAGAGACACTCCTGTGTCCGGGGTACCTCTAACCCAGACTGAGACGGCTCCCCTCCTCTTCAGTAATCATCAGCATGGAGGTTCACAGAGACACTCCTGTGTCCGGGGTACATCTAACCCAGACTGAGACGGCTCCCCTCCTCTTCAGTAATCATCAGCATGGAGGTTCACAGAGACACTCCTGTGTCCGGGGTACATCTAACCCAGACTGAGACGGCTCCCCTCCTCTTCAGTAATCATCAGCATGCATTCTCACAGAGACTGCTTCCTTGTGCCAGGACACCTCTCTGTGTCCAGGCTAAAGACAGCTCTAACACTCTTGGAGACTGCTTCCTTGTGCCAGGACACCTCTCTGTGTCCAGGCTAAAGACAGCTCTAACACTCTTGGAGACTGTTTCTTGTGCCAGGACACCTCTCTGTGTCCAGGCTAAAGACAGCTCTAACACTCTTGGAGACTGTTTCTTGTGCCAGGACACCTTCCTGTGTCCAGGCTAAACTAGCTCTCTGACTGTGCTCCCAAGCACCTACTTCTGGCTTCCTAATCAATACCTGAGTGGCCACAGGTTTGAGCTGCAAACGTGTACTTGAATGGATGGTGTAATGACCTTTCTCCACCACTAGTTTTACAAAGGCACACATTTCCCTCATACAAGTCAGCAAAGTACCTGTGAAATGTACACCCCATTCAATACATACGCTCTCACTGTCTCACATATCCCCTCCCTCTTCTCCAGACCGGAGGGCTGGTCATCCAGACCGGAGGGCTGGTCAACAACCCAAAAGAGACAGTGAACTCCGAACACTGCCTCAGCACTATACTTCTATATAGGTCAGGGACACTTGGTTCCCGAGAACCACCATACTCGTCTCCCAACATCACCTGCAAAGGAATTTCATCTTTATCACGGTCATTACCATTATCAGTATCATCACTATTATGATTAGCATCATCATCATTATCATCATCATTATGATCATCATCATCATTATCATCATCATCATTATCATGATCATCACATAAGTTTAAGCTTGTGGGGTTGAACACATAATATATCCAATCACCTCAACCCACAGTTCACACAGAGACCATGTACTTGTCCCTTGCTCTGTTCAGCCCCGGAATATTAGTCAATGACATTCGCTCATTCCTTAGGGACCTACCGTCTGTCATTGTCACAGACTTCGTCCAGTCACATTTCTGGGACGTAACCTTGTCAGGTCTCCCCTTCGCTCCCAGTGGTCAATCGTAACCTTGTCAGGTCTTGCCTGGGTATCTAAGGTCCGGTTAGACTCCGTACTGTCCTGTACTCTATCGGGTCGTCTGTATGGGCCTCTCAAACCTGAGTTACTGGAGGTCTCACTACCTCTTAGAGGCTGCCATCTTCTGCTGCTCAGATGATGCTGTCTATCTACTCGCTGTCTAGCGAGATTCAATTGTTCTACCTCTCGCAGGTAGGTCACACGGTACGCCACCAGCATGCGCACATATTCCAGACTTTCTTCTGTTCCTATAGCGTAGAATGACACCATGCCGTCTTCATCTGGTATCCAGTCCCGACGATCACGTGGACTGCTTACTTTCACCACACCAGACTTCTTCACCATTATCTGCATGGCTCGGCCATTTCTCCCAATCAGCTTTCTCACCAGAACATGAGGCACCCGGATGACCTCTTCCTGTAGACTGTGAGCTTTTCTCATAAGCTTTAGTTGTCTAACGGTTTGTTCTGTCTTCAACCGGAGAAACCGCTTTGTGCGAATACATCGCCAGTGCATGTCACTTAGGATTGCCACCCTCTTCACTGTAACTTCAGTCGTGGACAAGACCACCAGCTGTTTAGCTCCTGAGGTCGAGTACACCTTACAGGCTCCCACGGCCTTCTTAAACGCTTCATGCACAGACTCACGGGTGCATTCTTCTCTCAAGTCCTCGGTACATCTACGAGGCACTTGTACCGACACGTTTCTGTCTCACCAGTGGTTTCCAGACGATCAATCAGCTCAGGGTTCAGGGACAACTGACTTTCAGCTTCTTCCCCCTTTACACTTCTTGTGAGCTGACTCACAGCTACAATTTCGTGAATTTCCGTCCGGACCACTTCCATTTCATATTTATCTTCCGTTACCACACTCTTAGCTCTCCTCAGGTCTATCTTCTCCTGGCCAAAGGGAGCGAGTGCAACGTGTTTGCCCTTTTCTTTCTCCAAGGAGGCCTTGTTCACCAAGTGACACTGTATCAGGCGACTTTTAAGCCCGAGAACTTCTTCCTCTAGTTCCGCCATTCGCCTCTCAGCTGCCCGTCTCTGAAGCTTCTCTTGCGTCCAGTGGGCTTGTAACCACTCCTTGAGCTCCTTGATCTCGGCTCCGACATCCACCGAATCATCCGAACTCACAGCACTCGAGGAAGTATCTGCGTTACACCTCTCATCTCCAGTGGCCAACTCCTGGCCCTGGTCTGTAGCTTCTCTGAGGGACTCCTCCATCTTTTCCCGCTCAGCTTCCATCTGTCTTAGCTTTTCCTTAAGGCACATCTCCGCCTTCTGGAGAGTATCACAGGACATCTGTAGCTCCTTCACCTGAGCTTCTAGACCTAGGGTCTTTCTGCGCAGATCACCATTTTCATCACGGGTGTCCTGCAGAGTGGTCTCAACCACCTGGCGCATTTGCTCTGCATCCATCTTATCCTCTTCTAGTTTTTCTTTGACCCTGAGGAGATCCACATACTCTTTCTTCATCTGTTGCAGTTCCCTACTGCGTTCATCACACTCCTTCTTGGAGTCACACAGCTCCTGGTTGAGCTGTTCGCGCAGTCGTTCTAGGATTTGTTCACTTCCAGAAACTCCATCCTGCAGCGCCTCCTTCTCACGCTTCAACTGCAAAACCTCTTCCTTGATTTTGCGGCGGTCCTCTTTAATGGCAAAGAACATATTCTGCCACAGGATAACTTCCTCGTTGCCTCCTTTTAGATCTCGCTGGTCTGAGGACACGTCCTCCAGGTTTTCACATAATTGCAGCATGTCACTCTGATACTGCAGCCGAATAGTTTCCAGCTCTTGGCCCTGACTGGCCACCTCCTCTTCTACCTCTAAAGGAGAATCCACACTTGAAGCATAGGCAGACAGTACTACATTCTCTTCATTTCCATTTTCAGCGAGTACTACCGGAACAACCTTTTTGTGGCCCTTGCGCCGTCTACGACGAGAGGAGGACTCTCTTCCCTCGTCTAGCCTCTCCTGACTGAACTCACTTTTTACTTTCATAGTGTCCTAGTCAGCTACGGGGTCTGTGTCACTTCCCATGGTGTTGTGGACTAACAGGTCACCTCCCACTTTGACGTCACCCCCTTCTACTGGAGCTACCCCGTTATCAACGGTCACATTGTCATTTTTAGGAGGTCCCAGCCCACCACCAGTAACAATTTTCATTTTTCCACACTCTACACTCTTGTGAAAATCCGCCCCTTTTTTAGACTCCGCCCCCTTTTTAACAACCACACCGGCAGGGTAATTTTTACACAAAAAATCAGCAGTAGTCTTAGGACTCAGTTCACAACATCTCTTACCACCTCCCCGGGCACTCTGTGACAACACTGGCACCCCCGGAGAGTCCATAGAATGGTCCACTGCCGCCATTCCATACGGTGCCCACAGCTCCCGCACCATGTCCAGTTGCATGTCCAGTAGACATTTCTCAAATATGCGGTCCGACTTGTCAGACCCATTCGCTGCTCCGTTCACAGCCATCGCGGAGCACTGTTCACACCAGAACTTCACCGCTTTCCCTTGAAAAATCTTCGTGGCCCCGCCGAGCCACAGCAAAACTGGATTTGAGTGCGACGACAATCTTCACAACCCTGCCGAGTTGCAGCAAGATGCCTTCGTGACCCCACTGAGTCACAGCAAGATGCCTTCGTGACCCCACTGAGTCACAGCAAGATGCTTGTATCCACACTCATCGTCCATGCTGTCAGACTTCTCTGTCTCAACAACGGCAGTCTTCACTCAAGACATACACACTCCACAAAAAATTCAGCTCTGCTGTGCAGACACTTTTTTTTTTTTTTTTCTTTGCAAAGTCTATTAGGGCTCCTGTCTCTTTAAGACTGCTCCACAGACTTTTCTTTTGCTGCTGCACATTCCACAGTCATTTTCACAACAAGTTCAGCTTTGCTGTGCATACATTTTCTCTCTGCAGACCCTATCAGGGCCACTGTCTCTCCCAGACTGCTCCAAACAGACGTTTCTGCTGACACACTTTTTTTTTTTTCTCTGCTGCTATTTCAACAGACTTCACCTTTATTACTGTCTCTAAGCCTCTGTGCTGCATGCACACTCCAGCACTAACTGTATCAGCCACTGCGTTGCCCCAGCATTCTCCGCCAATTGTAGCCTTTCCGGGGGTTTAGCTCTGAGATCGCTGTCTGGGTAGACAGAATGGCATGGAAACAGTTCATTCAGACAGCAATTATGGTAAAAACTGGCCGCAACCAGTTTTATTAAAGTCCACAGCAAACAGATAAAAACAAAGCATAAACAAAAGACCTAGGCTTGTCTAGCCACTAATTACACTTATGTAATGTCCCTTTCTATCAGGAACCCAGACTCTATCAGTCTGTGCCCAAAACAACACATATGATATATGTTACCAGTATGGAGTTTCCCAGATACTCCTCCTTATGTCTGAAGGTCCACCCGACGTCCAGACTTGAGAGAGATCCACTCCTATTCAGTAGTCATTATCCTGGAGGTTCACAGAGACACTCCTGTGTCCGGGGTACCTCTAACCCAGACTGAGACGGCTCCCCTCCTCTTCAGTAATCATCAGCATGGAGGTTCACAGAGACACTCCTGTGTCCGGGGTACATCTAACCCAGACTGAGACGGCTCCCCTCCTCTTCAGTAATCATCAGCATGGAGGTTCACAGAGACACTCCTGTGTCCGGGGTACATCTAACCCAGACTGAGACGGCTCCCCTCCTCTTCAGTAATCATCAGCATGCATTCTCACAGAGACTACTTCCTTGTGCCAGGACACCTCTCTGTGTCCAGGCTAAAGACAGCTCTAACACTCTTGGAGACTGCTTCCTTGTGCCAGGACACCTCTCTGTGTCCAGGCTAAAGACAGCTCTAACACTCTTGGAGACTGTTTCTTGTGCCAGGACACCTCTCTGTGTCCAGGCTAAAGACAGCTCTAACACTCTTGGAGACTGTTTCTTGTGCCAGGACACCTCTCTGTGTCCAGGCTAAAGACAGCTCTAACACTCTTGGAGACTGTTTCTTGTGCCAGGACACCTCTCTGTGTCCAGGCTAAAGACAGCTCTAACACTCTTGGAGACTGTTTCTTGTGCCAGGACACCTTCCTGTGTCCAGGCTAAACTAGCTCTCTGACTGTGCTCCCAAGCACCTACTTCTGGCTTCCTAATCAATACCTGAGTGGCCACAGGTTTGAGCTGCAAACGTGTACTTGAATGGATGGTGTAATGACCTTTCTCCACCACTAGTTTTACAAAGGCACACATTTCCCTCATACAAGTCAGCAAAGTACCTGTGAAATGTACACCCCATTCAATACATACGCTCTCACTGTCTCACAGTATATATATATATATGTCACAATGACATGTATATATATATATGTATTCTATGTGTGTATATTTAGTGTTTACAAGGAAATAAAGGTTTTTTTTAATTTCGATATTTTGTTCCCATAGACTTACATGGGACTTCCGCTATCGAAATCGGATATCGACGATATTTAGTGCTATCGGCGATACAATTTAGATACGATATTTTTAGATATCGAGCAATATCGCTCAACACTATTAGCGACGCTTTTTAAGTCGCATGATTTTTATGAGATGCGAAAAATAGCGCAATATTTTAGCGATTTTTTTGTTTAGTGTGGCATTCCTTGAGGACGGTTCTGTCTGCACCTGCTACCTCATAAGAGGCACCTGGGGCTCACACATCTGTCACATTAATACAGGTTGTGGAGAGCTTGTGACTTTAACCCCTTATCAGGCGGTTAACCCTTAATGGTGGGACAGCTGGGGTAACCCTCTCTTTAAGAGTTTAACCCTTCAGCGTTCGTTTTTATTTTTTTCTAGAAACCACACTGTTTCTTGTTACTGTCAGGTTTAACCTGCCATTGTACTGGGTAAGACATGTCAGATCAGAACCCAGGTGCGGACCATATCCCGACTCCGCTACAAGATCGGTCTCGCGTATCTGACACACAGACATCGACCGCGTCAAGCGCAGCGGTCGGAGGACCCAGTGATGTAAAAATGGAGGCTCTCACTCGTTCGATTGATAGCCTGTCTAACCTTATAGGTTATTGGGTGTCAGCCAAACCCCCTCATGGCAGGAAGTGACACAGGCCGGTGACTTCTTTCACATATAGCGACTCAGAGAGTTCTGATATGGAGGGTTCCCCTTTAAGTTCAGGGGGAATATCCGATTCAGATAAAGAAGATCGGCAAAGGCACTCTACCTCTTTTTCGGGCCGTGTAGAAGCTTTAATTGAAGCTATGAGGGAGGCGTTACAGTTACAGGAGGAAGTAACTACTCGCCCTGGTAAGTCGGCCCGGATGTTTCAGGAGTCGCATAAGTCACTTTCGACTTTGCCATCCCTGAGTGAGTTTAATCAAGCAGTGGAGAAGGAGCGTCTGTGTCCAGACAAACGTTTTCAGGGGACACGTTTATTTGAGTCACTGTATCCGTGTGCTACGGAATCGATTGATAATTGGATTCCTTCTCCTGAAGTGGATGTCCCTTTATCTCAGCTTAGCAAATCTTCTTTACTTCCTATTAAAGGGAAGGCGAGTCTACAAGACCCACTGGACAGAAAAGCGGAGTCGGCGGCAAAATCCATTTACGAGGCCGCGGGTCATGGTTTCAGAGCAGTGCTAGGCTCCATGTGTGCTTATAAAGCTTCCCTGGTCTGGTTGGACCGTTTGCGGAGGAAATGTGAACCTCAAGTACCTGAGGTGGACGAATTGTTCGAATTGTTAGAAAGTGCATTCCAATATGGCCATGATGCAAACCTGGATACTGTGTCACTGCTGTCCAGGACACAATCCTCGGCGGTCTCAGTCAGGAGAGCACTGTGGCTTAGACAGTGGACCGGTGATGCGGTTTCCAAGCAAGGTTTGCTATCTTTAGCTTACAAGGGCGGTCAGCTATTTGGATCTGACCTCACGGAGCTGATTGCCAAAGCAAAGGCAAAAGAAGCAGCTTTACCGCAGCGAAGAACTGTGACTTCTACGCCTGGCAGACCTGGTGCCAGTAGTGGTCGACGGTCCTTTCGGTCCAGGGGATGATTCGGTCAGCCCTCTTGGGGGTCGGGTCGTCCCTCTTTTTCGGGAAAAAAGACCACTCAGAAATCCCGCACTCCCTGGAAACAAAGTTTCCGTCAAGACAAGAGGGAATCTGACAAAAAGCCCGCTAAGGCGGATTGATGCCAGGGTCCCGCTCGAGGACTCTCGAGTGGGAGGTCGCCTGCTCCAATTCAAATTGACTTGGGTTTCCCGTGTCCCAGACTCCTGGGTGACGCGGGTTGTGTCGGCAGGCTATTTCATAGAGTTTTCTTCCCGACCCCCGAACAGTTATTGCCAATCTCGCATCCCGTCAGAGCCCGAGCTATGTGCCGCTTTACTGCAAGAAGTCGAATTTCTTCTGCAGAAGGGTGTGGTGGTACCAGTTCCACCAGAGGACAGGGGAAGAGGGTTTTATTCCAATCTCTTTGTGGTCCCCAAAAGGAGGACAAGTTTCGCCCCATCCTGGATCTCAAAAGATTGAATCGGCATGTCCACACCCGAAAGTTTCGCATGGAATCACTTCGCTCCGTGGTGGCAGCCTTGTCGCAGAACGACTTTTTGGTGTCAATCGACATTCGCGACGCCTATTTACACGTTCCAATCGGAAGGGCTCACCAACGTTACCTTCGTTTTGCCATAGGACAAGATCATTACCAATTTGTGGCCCTGCCATTCGGTTTGGCCTCAGTGCCCAGAGTTTTTACAAAAATTCTGGCGCCTCTCATGGCGATACTACGAAGACAGGGAGTCACGATCCTTCCTTATCTGGACGACCTTTTGATTGTGGCGTCCTCAAAGGAGGAGTCGGTGACGGCTCGCGACCTATCACTTCAGCTCCTGGAGGACTTCGGGTGGCTGGTCAATTGGGAGAAGTCGTCTCTGGAACCGTCACAATCAATCCTGTTTTTGGGGATGCATTTCGACACGGTACGAGCAGTGGTGTCCCTGCCTCCAGACAAGCAAGCATGTCTCCTTCGGCATGCACGGGTGATGAAGTCTTCAACGACAATGTCCCTTCGGAGATGTATGCGCCTTCTGGGGTTGATGGTGGCTTCAATGGAGGCACTTCCGTTTGCCCAATTTCATTCCAGGGCTCTCCAAAAGTTCATTCTGAATCGCTGGGATCGGTCGCAGACCTCACTGGATTGCAGTGTTATCATCTCTCACAAAGTACGAGAGTCTCTAGGATGGTGGATCCGTCCGAAAGAGTTATCCCTGGGGAAGTCTTTCCTTCCTCCAAAGTGGTCTGTCATAACCACCGATGCCAGCCTGACAGGCTGGGGGGGTGTTTGGAACGGCCTCTGGACTCAGGGAGTATGGTCGTCGGAAGAGTCTGTCTTACCGATCAACATCCTCGAATTGAGGGCGATTTTCCTTTGCCTCCAACACTGGACGGTCTCTTTAAGCGGTCTGCCTGTCCGAGTGCAGACAGACAATGTGACGGCGGTCGCATATATCAATCACCAAGGCGGGACAAGGAGTTCCAGACTCATGGTGGAGGTATCTCGGATCCTGATATGGGCAGAGACCAGAGTTCCAGCCATCTCTGCGATCCACATTCCAGGAGTTCAGAATATCATGGCGGACTTTCTAAGTCGCGAGAAGATGGATCCCGGAGAATGGAGTCTTCATCCGGAAATTTTTGCACTGCTGTGCTCCCGTTGGGGAACTCCCCAAGTGGATCTGATGGCATCCAGGTTCAATGGCAAGTTACCGACATTCATGTCCAGGTACAAGGATCCGAAGGCTGTGGCGGTGGATGCTCTGGTGGCTCCGTTGGACCAATTCGAGCTAATCTATGTGTTCCCGCCGATATCCTTACTACCTCTGGTACTCCGTCGGATCAGACTGGAGAGAATCTCGGCTATAGTGATAGCCCCAGATTGGCCAAGGAGAACGTGGTTCTCGACACTGGTGTCACTCCTGGCGGCACCGCCAGTTCCACTCCCTCTTCGCCCGGACCTGTTAACCCAAGGGCCCGTTCGTCATCCGGACCTGAAGTCTCTGCGTTTGACGGCGTGGCTCTTGAGACCGAAATATTGACCCGTCGAGGTTTTTCAGCCGAAGTCATTGCCACTTTGCGAGCGGCCAGAGGTCCGGCTACTACTAGAATTTACCACAAGACTTGGGAAGCCTTCTTTTCGTGGTGTTCGGGTTCTTCAAGGAACCCGAGGATTTTTTCCATTCCCAATTTGTTGGCCTTCCTGCAATTTGGGCTGGACAAAGGTTTGGCAGTGAGCACCCTGAGGGGTCAGGTTTCTGCTCTGTCCTTGCTGTTCCGAAAGGCTATCGCCTCGCGTAGGGACGTGCGTTCCTTTTTTCACGGAGTAACCCGCCAGTTTCCACCGCGGAAGGCGCCTGTGTCTCCTTGGCGTCTCAACCTTGTTTTGGAGGCTCTTCAACACGGGCCTTTAGAGCCTATGGACTCTGTTAGTCTTTCTTTGCTCTCTTGGAAGGTTGCCTTCCTAGTGGCGGTCACTTCTTTGAGAAGGGTTTCTGAGTTGGCGGCTCTTTCTTGCTCGCCTCCTTTCCTGGAGTTTCACCCGGATCGTGTAGTGCTTCGCACACGGAGCGACTTCCTACCTAAGGTGGTGTCGCAATTTCATGTTAACCAGGATATTGTGTTGCCCTCTCTTTTGTCCGAGGCCAAGGAATGCGAAGGAACGGGACTTGCACGCATTGGATTTGGTGCGGGCTTTGAAGTTTTATTTGACTGTTACTCAAGGTTTTCGGAAGTCGGACTCTCTGTTTGTGATTCCAGCAGGACGTCGACGTGGTCAACGAGCTTCCAAGGACTCTATAGCTCGTTGGATTCGGTCGGCCATTTTGGAAGCTTACCGACTTAAGGGCGAACCTTGCCCGATTAAGGTTCGAGCTCACTCCACGAGGGCTGTGGGCTCATCATGGGCCTTCCATCAAGGGGCCTCGGCAGCTCAGCTCTGCCGGGCGGCTACCTGGCGCTCTGTCCACACTTTTACAAAATTTTATAAGGTGGACGTTAGTGCTTCCGCTGATGCAGCCTTGGGACGTAGGGTCCTACAGGCGGCGGTAGTTTAAAGTTCCCTTTAACTTGTGTTTTAGCGCTAGTTGCACAGTTTCTTGGGTTGTTGGGTTCTGCCGTTTCTGTTTTTTTTTCCCACCCTATATTTTTGGACTGCTTTGGGACGTCCCACTAGTTATGACTAGTGTGTCTCCTTTCCTTCCGTTCTGCTGCTGAAAGACGGATTTTGGTAAGAACTTACCTGTAAAATCCTTTTCAGCGAAGGAAGGAAAGGAGACACAGCTCCCTCCCTTGGTAGAAGTGTGTTGTTGTATTTACAGATGCGGCGTGACCCTTCTCTGATAGCGATTATCTGGGCCGAGGTCGGCGCGCTACGGCTCTGTTCCAGCATCGCCAGCTCATCGCAGTGGTCAGGTCCAGTGAGTAGTACCTGGAACTGTGTGTTTTTTTACCTAAATGCATGCATAACCTGTACTCTTGTGTTTTTTGTCTCTGAAGTCCTTCAGAAGGGGTTATGTTGCTTCCGCTGGTGATATTGCTCTTCCTTAAGCTTGTGTACAACTGGAGAGCTGAGTAGGAGGAGCCCGAGCTGGAGGGGCCGGTCAACACTCTTTTTTAATCTGAGGTGTCTATCCCATCTGGGCTCCGCCTACCCACTAGTTATGACTAGTGTGTCTCCTTTCCTTCCTTCGCTGAAAAGGATTTTACAGGTAAGTTCTTACCAAATCCGTCTTTTTCAGTGTTTTGTACTGTAAAATTAATGTTGTCATTGAGATCTACAGCTTGTTCCACAAAAGCCAAGCCTCATATTGCTATGCCGCAAGAATGACACAAAAGTTGTGGCTCTTGGAAGCCGGGGAAGAAATAAAAACTTAAGTGAAAAAATGAAAATTCAATATGTCAAAAAGGGATGAACTAGGGCTGCACCTTTGGCCGCCAAACATAAGGCTGGATCACATTCTTGTGTTCTACACTGAGCACTTACGTTGGGGTTTCCATGTAAATTCTACAAAAATGCGATTCAGATGAAACCCCGAGGGAACCACCCACCATGAGACACAAGGAGACACTTCATACTCTGTTTGGCGTCTGACCAGTCCAAAGTTACTCCATCTGACGCCAAAGAGAGTGGATCCACCCGGGGTTTTGTCTGAATCACGGTTTTGGGGAATTTACACGGAAATCTAAGATGTAAGCGATCAGCGGAGAGCGCAGAATAAACGTGAGCCAAGCTTTATTCCAATTTTTGGGAGACAGAATGAACAAATAGACAGCTGTACAAGAATAGTTCTTATTTTTGTTTTTGCACAGCTCACCATGCGGTGTAAGGGATGAGGTGGATTTAATCTTCGGGTCGGTACGATTACAGCGATACCAGATTTATAGATTTTTTAAGGTTTTGCTGCTATAACACAATAAAAATGCTTTTTTTTATAAAAAGTGGTTTTTTTTCTCACCATATTCTGAGAGCTGTAACTTTTTTATCTTTTTGCGAACAGAGCTGTATTAGGGCTAATTTTTTGCAGGACGAGTTGCAGATTTTTTTGCTACCATTTTGGGGTACATAATATTTTTTGAACTAGGGCTGCATGTGCTGCCTTTGGCTGCCAAACATAGTCCTGTCATGGATCATAAGTTTAGTCTTGTGGATTTTCCCAGTCAGGGGTCAGTCAGCAAGTCCTAATTAAATTGCAAAAAACTTAAGCTAAGGGCCTGGGAGGTGCGGAAGTGATGCAGAGCAAGAGAAGAGAACATTTTTCTTGCAGTATAAACTGGATGCTGATCACCTGATGAAAGAGAATAACTCTCGTTCATTAGGTGAAATGATCTTTTTGGCTGCATAAAAGATCATTGTTCTCACTGGTATGTAAACAGGACTCTCTCTGCTGAAAACAATAACAGCCTATGTGCACTGAATGATCATAGTTACATAGGTTGAAAAAAGACTTAGGTCCTTCAAGTTCAACCTTACGCCACCAGTAGAGATTAGCGACTTTGCCTTTTGGATGGTCGAGTCGGGTTTCGTGAAACCCGACTTTCTCAAAAGTCGATTCGAACTAAATCGGCTGACTATCGGGAAAAATCGGAGATCCGACTGAAACACGAAACACAATGCAAGTCAATGGGGAAGCAAAGTCGGCAGTCAGTAGAGGACAGTAAACACACTTACAGTGCCCATTTCAATACCAACGATATCAATTCTTATTACTTAAGCTTGGCAACCTTAATTTACTTTATAATAATAGTTACGCATTGAAAACTGGGGGTTATTTGGCTAAAGTTGTGGGGGGGCAGGGCTGGCTCCAGGTTTTCGTGTGCCCCGGGTGAAAGAGTGTCAGTGGGCCCCTTTAAGACATACCACAATTCATGATGCTCCGATACAGCAGAGAAATATAGGTATAGTACAATGACAAATACTTCACTTCTTACATTACATGAGTGATATCTATTGTAAATTCTACAATAGCTCAAACACCGGACAGTATATTCCTCCATACAGTATTATGGCCACCACATAGTGCGCCATACAGAATAATGAACCCCATATATTGCTCCATACATAATAATTGGTCCCATATAATGTTCCATACAGTATATGATGAGCTCCACATAATGCTACAGTATATGATGGTCCCCATATAATGTGCCATACAGTATAGGACGGTCCAATACTCCACAGAGTATAATGAGCCCCACATATTCCTCCATACAGTATTATGGCCACCACATAGTGCGCCATACAGAATAATGAGCCCCATATATTGCTCCGTACAGAATAATTGGTCCCATATAATGTTCCATACAGTATATGATGAGCTCCACATAATGCTACAGTATATGATAGTCCCCATGTAATGTGCCATACAGTATAGGTCGGTCCCATACTCCATAGAGTATAATGAGCCTCACATATTGCTCCATACAGTATAATGAGTCGCATATAAAGCTCCACACAGTATATGATGGGCCCCATATATTGCTCCATACAGAATGGGCTCCATATAATGCTCCATACAGAATAGGCCCCATATGTGCTCCATATGATGCTCCATACCCTATATCAGTGATGGCTAACCTTGGCACTCCAGCTGTTGTAAAACTACAACTCCCAGCATGCCCTTGCAACCTGCAGCAGTTGAGGCATGCTGGGAGTTGTAGTTCTCCAATAGCTGGAGTGTCAAGGTTCGCCATCACTGCCCTATATGATGCCCCATGAATAATGAACCCCATATGATGCTCCAGTATATGATGGGCCCCATAGATGATGCTCCAGTGTATGATGGGCCCCATTTATAATGCTCCAGTGTATGATGGGCCCTATGGATGATGTTCCAATGTATGATGGGCCTATATAATGCTCCGTATATAATGGGACCCATATGATGCTCCAATGTATGATGGGCCCCATAGATGATGCTCCAGTGTATGATGGGCCCCATTTATAATGCTCCAGTGTATGATGGGCCCCATGGATGATGCTCCAGTGTATGATGGGCCTATATAATGCTCCATATATAATGGGCCCCATATGATGCTCCAGTGTCTGATGGGCCCCATAGATGATGCTCCAGTGTATGATGGGCCCCATTTATAATGCTCCAGTGTATGATGGGCCCCATGGATGATGCTCCAGTGTATGATGGGCCTATATAATGCTCCATATATAATGGGCCCCATTTATAATGCTCCAGTGTATAATGGGCCCCCTATATGATGCTCCAGTGTATGATGGGCCCCATTTATAATGCTCCAGTGTATGATGGGCCCCATGGATGATGCTCCAGTGTATGATGGGCCTATACAGTTAGGTCCATAAATATTTGGACAGAGACAACATTTATCTAATTTTGGTTCTAGACATTACCACAATGAATTTGAAACAAAACAAATCAGATGCAGTTGAAGTTCAGACTTTCAGCTTTCATTTGAGGGTATCCACATTAAAATTGGATGAAGGGTTTAGGAGTTTCAGCTCCTTAACATGTGCCACCCTGTTTTTAAAGGGACCAAAAGTAATTGGACAAATGACTCCAAGGCTATTTCATGGACAGGTGTGGGCAATCCCTTTGTTATGTCATTCTCAATTAAGCAGATGAAAGGGCCGGAGTTGATTTGAGATGTGGTGTTTGCATTTGGAAGGTTTTGTTGTGAAGGAAACATGCGGTCACAGGAGCTCTCCATGCAGGTGAAACAAGCCATCCTTAAGCTGCAAGAACAGAAAAAAACCCATCCAAGAAATTGCTACAACATTAGAAGTGGCAAAATCTACAATTTGGTACATCCTGAGAAAGAAAGAAAGCACTGGTGAACTCATCAATCCAAAAAGACCTGGGAGCCCACGGAAGACAACAGTGGTGGATGATCGCCGCATACTTTCTTTGGTGAAGAAGAACCCGTTCACAACATCAACTGAAGTCCAGAACACTCTCAGTGAAGTAGGTGTATCTGTCTCTAAGTCAACAGTAAAGAGAAGACTCCATGAAAGTAAATACAAAGGGTTCACATCTAGATGCAAACCATTCATCAATTCCAAAAATAGACAGGCCAGAGTTAAATTTGCTGAAAAACACCTCCAGAAGCCAGCTCAGTTCTGGAAAAGTATTCTATGGACAGATGAGACAAAGATCAACCTGTACCAGAATGATGGGAAGCCAAAAGTTTGGAGAAGAAAGGGAACGTCACATGATCCAAGGCACACCACATCCTCTGTAAAACATGGTGGAGGCAACGTGATGGCATGGGCATGCATGGCTTTCAATGGCACTGGGTCACTTGTGTTTATTGATGACATAACAGCAGACAAGAGTAGCCGGATGAATTCTGAAGTGTACCGGGATATACTTTCAGCCCAGATTCAGCCAAATGCTGCAAACTTGATTGGACGGCGCTTCATAGTACAGATGGATAATGACCCCAAGCATACAGCCAAAGCTACACAGGAGTTCATGAGTGCAAAAAAGTGGAACATTCTTCAATGGCCAAGTCAATCACCAGATCTTTACCCAATTGAGCATGCATTTCACTTGCTCAAATCCAGACTTAAGAGGGAAAGACCCACAAACAAGCAAGACCTGAAGGCTGCGGCTGTAAAGGCCTGGCAAAGCATTAAGAAGGAGGAAACCCAGCGTTTGGTGATGTCCATGGGTTCCAGACTTAAGGCAGTGATTGCCTCCAAAGGATTCGCCACAAAATATTGAAAATAAAAATATTTTGTTTGGGTTATGTTTATTTGTCCAATTACTTTTGACCTCCTAAAATGTGGAGTGTTTGTAAAGAAATGTGTACAATTCCTACATTTTCTAACACATATTTTTGTTCAACCCTTCAAATTAAACGTTACAATCTGCACTTGAATTCTGTTGTAGAGGTTTCATTTCAAATCCAATGTGGTGGCATGCAGAGCCCAACTCGCGAAAATTGTGTCACTGTCCAAATATTTCTGGCCCTGACTGTATAATGCTCCATATATAATGGGCCCCATTTATAATGCTCCAGTGTATAATGGGCCCCCTATATGATGCTCCAGTGTATGATGGGCCACATTTATAATGCTCCAGTATATGATGGGCCCTATATATGATGCTCAAGTGTATGCTGGGCCCCATATATAATTCTCTAGTGTATAATGCGCCCCATATATTGCTCCAAACATTAAAAAAAATGAAATACCTTTCCTCGCTGGGCACTGCTCTACTCTGGACTTCTCAGCGTCGCCATCTTCCAGCTCTCTGCACTTGGACTGTTCAGGCAGAGGGCGTACAGACGTGACGTCATCGCGCTCTCTGACCTGAATGTCACTGTCAGGAAACGCGGAAGACATCACAGCGGTGGAGCAGGGAGAGGTAAGTATTGCAAGTGCTGGGGCCCTGAGCAAGCAGAGGGGGCCCACTTGTCAGAGACACCGGCGTACTATGAGGGGCCCTGTGCCAGTGCCGTCGACCACGAGTGGGCCCCTCCACCTGCTCAGGGCACCTGCACTTGCCTGGGTGCGCCAGGTGCTGACGCCGGCCCTGGGGGGGGACAGCCCAGTTAGGGAGGTGGAAAACTGGCATATGTTGAGGTGTAGGCTGGACATTTAGCAGCTGCAAATGGAGGAATTGGAGAAGTCGGAGGAAGAGGAGGACAAAGCGAGCTATTTTGCTGGCAACCTATGTGTCATCAGGGGAAAGTGGTACAAAATCCTTTGAAACCGAGGCATGGTTCATTTTAATGAAGGTGAGATCACCAACATTTTGGGTCGACAGCCGGGTCCTTCTTTCTGTCAGGATTGATCCAGCTGCACTGAAGACTTTTCTGATAGCACACTACCAGCAGAGCAAGCGAGCTCCTGTAAGGCATATTGTGCCAATTCAGGCCAGGTGTCCAGTTTACAGGCCCAGTAGTCAAAGGGGAATGAACTGTGAGGGAGAACATCGATAGGGGAGGAGAGGTAATTTTGAACCATAGTTGACAACTGCTGTCTCCTGTCTGTTGCAATTGATTCAGTATTACCAGTCGTGTGAGCATTACTCGAGAAATCAGTCCACAACATGGCCATGAAACCCCTGTCTCCAATGCCACTTCGGCTGTGTGCACCATGAACACCTCTTCCATTTGGCCCAGTACAGCTCGTGGTAAAACCTGCACTGCTGCTGTGTGCTGGGAATGCCTCTAACAAACGGTTTACCAGAGTTGCTTGTTTGTTCGCCAATATTAGCTCTAGGTTCTCTTGTGGCATGATGTTCTGTAATTTGCCTTTATAGCGTGGATCGAGGATGCTGGCCAACCAGTAGTCATCATCCTTCATAATTTTGGCAATGCAGGGGTCCCTTTTTAGGATCCGCAAGACATAATCACACATGTGAGCCAATGTTCCAGATGTCAATGATGCACTGCCAGTGGTGGGTGGAGGAGCACTTTCTGCCAAATCCACATCCCTCCAGTCACGCACAAATCCTGTACCTGACAAGCCAACATTTTCTCTTGCCCCCTGAGAAGCATCCTCCTCCCCAAATTAATCATCCCCCTCATCCTTCTCCTCCTCTTCCTCTTCTTCCTCCACCTCGTCCAGGACAGTTCCCTGAGCAGACAATGCCTGACTGTCATCAAGGCTTCCCTCCTCCTCCTCTTCCTCCTCCGTTGCAGACGCCTGATCCATAATGTGCGTCAAAGTTTGTATGAGCAGACGCATAAATGGGGTGCTCATGCTTATGATGGCGTCGTCTGCGCTTACCAGCCATGTGCATTCCTCAATACACTGAAGAACTTTACAGAGGTCTTTCAGCTTTGACCACTGCACACCCGACAACTCCATGTCTACCCTCAAACTGCCTGCCCCTGTATCCTCCCACAAATGCATTACAGCCTGCTTCTGTTCGCAAAGCCTCTCAACCATGTGCATGGTGGAGTTCCACCTTGTTGCAAAGTCTATGATTAGGCGGTGCTTGGGGAGGTAGAGCGATTGCTGCAGCCTCTGCATACGACTGGAGTCTACGGGCGAGCGACGGATGTGTAAGCACAGTCTTCGTACCTTATGGAGCAGGACTGTTAACTTCGGATAATTATTTAGGAAGCACTGCACCACCAGGTTCAAGGTGTGAGCCAGGCAAGGAATGTGTCTGAGTTTTGCCAGGGCTATGGCCGCCACAAAATTACGGCCGTTATCACTGACTACCTTGCCTGGCTCAAGTTGTAGACTGCCCAGCCATGACTCAATTTCTCGCTGCAAGTAGTCGGCCAGTACCTCCGCAGTGTGTCTGTTGTCGCCCAAAGACATCATCTTTAAAACAGCCTGCTGACGCTTACCATTAGCTGTTCGATAGTGGGACACCTCGTGTGCAACACTGGCTGCTGTGGATGGAGTGCTTGTGCGACTGCGCTCTGTCGACAAGCTTTTGCTTCTGGAGGAGGAGGAGGGTTGAACGCCTACAGCCAACTGTTGCCTATACCATGGGCTAGGCAGCACTGCCCCACCGCCGCTGTCCCGTGTGGACCCTGCATCCACCACATTAACCCAGTGCACAGTGATGGACACATAACGGCCCTGGCCATGCCTACTGGCCCATGCATCTGTTGTGAGGTGCACCTTTCCACTCACTGATTGTTTGAGTGCATGGACAATGCGGTCTTTCACATGCAGGTGGAGGGCAGGGATGGCTTTTCAAGAAAAGAAGTGCCGACTGGGTAGGTCATAGCGTGAGACAGCGTAGGCCATGAGCTCTCGGAACGCTGCTCTATCAACCAAAAGGAAGGGCATCATCTCTAATGAGATCAGTTTGGCAATGTAGGCGTTCAAAGCCAGTGTACGTGGATGAGAGGATGAGTACTTTCTTGTCCTACTCAGAGTGTCTGCTAGGGTGAGCTGGACTTGAGAGCTGCATATGGGGGAACTAGTGGTGGACATGATGGACTGAGAGGGCGCTGGTGATGGTGATGTGGTGGTGGTGGTGATGGCCTAGATTCAGTCTTTCGTTGCAAAAACATTGTGATTCCCTGCCTGCTTTGGCCTTGCAACGACACCTCAACATTTCTTGCTGGTGGTGTGCTAACTGGTGGGCTTACAGTGGGGAAGCGATGGAGCGTTGCTGGCAACCTTCAGTCGGAGCAGGTGCACAAGTGCTACCTGAGGTTTTGCAGTCCGTCCACGCTTGCAAGAGCATGGTGATTAAATGTCTAAGCGTGCAACTGGTATTCAAATTTCAGAGATTTTTCCCTCGGCTAAAGGTCCTTCCGCACTTCTTACAGATAATCTTTGCCTCATCAATAGGATTTTAGTCAAAAAAGTGCCACACTGCACTCTTCCTACTATGGTATAAATTTTCAGGGCTTGCACGCTGTGCTAATTTGACCATCTGGCCAAGCTGTCCTGCAACTCTTTTTGTTGCTGCGATGTTGATGCCTGCTGCGGATCCTTCTCCTCTTCTGAGCTATTGCCAGCAGCACCCTCTTCCCCCAATGGATGCCAATCCGGGTCAACAACTGGGTGATCCATCACCTCCTTTTCAATTCCATCTGCACCTTCCTCTGTGTCACCGTGTAAGGTGGTATAGTATGTGGAAAGGGGCACCTGAGTTTCATCAGAGTCAGATTCTGGCTCAGTAGACTGCGAGGGCAATGTAGTGCTCTGGGTGAATGTACCAGCAGAATCATCTAGCAGTGGCTGTGCATCAGTGCACTCCATGTCAGATTCATCTTGGACTGGGGAATTCAGGATTTGACTTGATAACCCAGGCATGGTATGTGAAAAGAGCTCCATGGAGTTATCTGAAGTGTGGCCTGCCACATCCTTCACTTTTTGTGGGGTGAAGGACACAAGGAAAGGGGTTGTTTTTGACCAGGAGCCTGCACGGAGTCACACACAGACGCTCTCAGGCTCAGTATGGATTAGACCAGAATATAAAAAGCAAAAAAAGGGTACTGTATCAGAAACCTGTATACAGTCTAGGGATAATTGTAAATCTTCGTATATATTTCCGGAGTCAGACACAGACGCTCACAGGCTCAGAATGGATTAGACCAGAATATAAAAAGCATAAAAAGGGTACTGTATCAGAAGATACCAGGTGTATATAGTGTTGGGGTAATTTTAAATCTCCGTATATATTTCTGGAGTAACACACAGACGCTCATAGGCTCAGTATGGATTAGACCAGAATATAAAAAGCAAAAAAAGGGTACTGTATCAGAAGCGTACAGCTGTATACAGTGTTGGGGTAATTTTAAATCTCCGTATATATTTCCGGAGTAACACACAGATGCTCACAGGCTTTATGGATTAGACCAGAATATAAAAAGCAGAAAAGGGGTAATGTATCAGAAGATACCAGGCTGTAATGTATGTGGTACAGTTCATATAGCGTCTTGTGCTTGGGTGCGATGAAAATACATGAGATTATAGAAAGTCTTGTATTACTTCATACAAGTTGGCAAAAATAGTCACACAGTTTGCAGACACAGAAGCAGTAGACACAGCAGGCCAGAGTAATCTAAGCTCAGCAATCACTCTCCACAACAGGTTCAGGATCTTCTTCTCTGTTACCGTAAGTCCATGCAAACGTGGGTCTTTCAAAGAGCAGGGTTCAGAGTCCACAAGTGCTTCAGAGTTCCTCAGTAGGAATAGCTGGAGTACAAGGTCCAAGGCTTTAGGAGTCAGGTCACAGGTTCACTGCAGGCTAGATTCTGAAGCACTGATTGCTCAGCTGTGGCTGCTTAAGAAGCAAAAGGAGAGAATCAGGGCGGGAACATGAAAGCTGGAAACTCCATTTTGACTGAGGGCAAGATAGCTGCAGCAAGACAGAAAGTAAAATGGCTGACGAACAAACTGAGTTTCAGGAACATGTACACAGAACCTTACATTACTCCCCCCTTAGGGACAACCTCCGGATGACCTCAGGCCAGGCTTGTGTGGGTACCTCTGATGAAACTGACGGAGCAAGCGAGGAGCATTAACGTTATTGACTGGTTCCCATGAGTTGTCCTCCACTGGGTAGCCCTGCCATTTAATCAGATATTGTAACTGATTTCTATACAACCTGGAATCTAAAATCCTTTCCACCACAAATTCTTCCTGACCATCGACTAGCACTGGGTCAGGGCAAGGAGAAGAACGTCCAGGAAACGTATTGGGTGTCGCAGCCTTTAGTAGGGATACATGAAAGACAGGGTGAATTCTCATAGTTCTGGGCAGTTGAAGACGACAAGCAACGGCACTTATAATTTTACTGATTTTATAGGGTCCAATGTACTTATGTCCCAACTTAGACGATGGAATCCTTAACTTAAGATTTCTGGTTGACAGCCAGACCAAGTCTCCTACCTTGAAAGCTGGTGCAGGTTTACAAAATTTATCTGCTGCTTTCTTGTACCTTTCCTGAGCCGATTACAGATTCTCCTTTAGAAGATCCATATTCTTCTGTAAAGACGTGATTCTTTCAGCCACTGCTGGTAAAGGCGTTTCTATGGGAAATCGTGGTAGAATGTTAGGATGATAACCTAGATTAGAGTAAAAAGGAGACTGCTTAGTGGAGGCACTCTGAGAGTTGTTATACGAGAACTCAGCTAATGGAAGTAGATCCACCCAATCATCCTGTAGGTGGCAGATAAAGCAGCGGAGATACTGCTCCAGGGTTTGATTGGTTCGTTCGGTCTGTCCATTAGTCTGAGGATGAAAAGCAGAAGAAAGGTTTACTTTAATGTCCAATGCTGCACAGAAATTTTGCCAAAACCTAGAAGTGAATTGCACCCCTCGATCCGAAATAACCTCATCCGGTACTCCATGTAAGCGAAACACATCTTTAATCATCAAATCTGATGTCTGTTTTGCAGTGGGTAAGCCGACACAAGGGATAAAATGAGCTGCCTTTGTTAGACGGTCAACCACCACTAGAATGGTGTTCTTCCCTTGAGAGGTTGGTAACTCCACAATGAAGTCCATAGAAATGGATCCCCACGGGCGGGACGGGGTGGGAAGAGGCTGTAACAGACCAGTTGGTGAGGAGCGAGGTGTTTTGCATCTTGCACAGACTTCACATGAAGTGACATAGTTTAAAACATCCTTCCTGCAAGTGGGCCACCAAAAGAAACGAGAGAGAAATTCCTGTGTCTTTAGAATTCCTCTATGCCCAGCTATCTTGGAATCGTGAATGAGTTGCAATACTCTCAATCTGACTGTTTCAGGAATATACAGGCGTTGTCCCTGAATCCACACACCATTCTTAAAGACAAGACTTACGTCCCTTGGGGGTTGTGCCAAAAAGGAATCCGCATGGTATGCTTCCTTGATGTCCTTAAGTAGGTCTTGATTATGAATTACTCCTAGGAATCTAGAGTCAGGAAGAATAGTCTTAGGAGGAGTAATTGGACGTGTCTCTGCTGAGTAAATCCTAGAGAGTGCATCAGCCTTTCCATTGCGCGATCCTGGTCTATAAGAAATGATAAAATTAAATTGGTTTAAGAAAAGATTCCAGCGAGCCTGGCGAGCAGTCAGGCACTTAGCCGACCTGATAAACTCAAGGTTACGATGGTCTGTCAGGACGACTATTTGCTGTGCAGCTCCCTGAAGAAGGTGTCTCCATTCTTTGAAGGCGGCAATAATGGCCAACAACTTTCTATTGCCCACATCGTAGTTCCTCTCAGCCGAAGACAACTGCTGGGAAAAGAAGGCACAGGGATGCAAGACATTCTTCTCACCTGTTCTCTGAGAGAGTATAGCTCCAACGGCACAGTCTGAAGCATCCACCTCTATTATGAAGGCAAGCTCGGGGTTGGGATGTACTAGGATAGGTGCAGTGGTAAATTTATCTTTTAGACGGGAAAATGCTTCCTGGGCTTGGGGAGTCCAGGAGAACCTAGACTCTTTCCGGGTAAGTTGGGTGATAGGTGACACTACCTCAGAGAAATTTCTAATGAAACGTCTATAGAAGTTGGCAAACCCGATGAAGCGCTGTACCTCCTTCACATTTCTAGGACTTGGCCAATCCTTGATGGCTTGGGTTTTGCTTCCATCCATGCTAATTCCTTGTGTAGACAGTACATACCCCAGAAATTGAATTTGGTCCTATGGAATTCACACTTTTCAAGTTTGATGTAAAGATGATTTTGTCTTAGACGTTCCAAGACCATTCTCACATGTCCATGATGTTCCTCTGTGGAGTTAGAAAAAATTAGAATATCATCCAAATAAATTACCACGAATGTATCTAGGAGATCCCTGAAGATGTCATTCACCAAGTGTTGGAAAGTGGCTGGGGCGATACTCAGACCAAAAGGCATAACTAGATATTCAAAGTGTCCATAGCGTGACCTGAATGCAGTCTTCCATTCATCCCCAGGTCTAATACGGACTAAGTTATAGGCCCCACGAAGATCTAGTTTAGAGAAAATTTTGGCATGTCGCACTCTCTCCAATAACTCAGGGATTAAAGGCAATGGATAACGGTTTCTAATAGTAACCTTATTGAGTTCCCTATAGTCTACGCATGGTCTCAGAGATCCATCTTTCTTCTTTACAAAGAAGATGGGTGCACCTGCAGGAGATGAAGAGGGGCGTATGAAGCCCTTGGCTAGATTTTCGTCTATGTAATCCTTTAAAGCCTTTAGCTCGGGCCCCGCCAGGGGGTAGATCTTACCAAAAGGTATCTCCGCTCCAGGCAATAATTCAATTGGACAATCATATGGACGGTGAGGAGGAAGCTGGTCAGCGTTCTTCTTGTCACATAAATCCACATAGTCCTGGTATACAGCTGGTAGTTCAGGGACTGACATGGTTCCTTTAGGAACAGAGCAAGCTGAAACTTTTGGACTCATCTGTTTCTCTGGAAAGTGTAATTCCTTGGTCTCCCAGTTAATGGTAGGATTCTGAGCCTGCAGCCATGGTAGCCCTAGAATAATGGGAAAGTGGGGAGAAGAGATAAGCATAAAGGACAGTTTCTCTTGATGATCTTTACCCATAAGAACCCTCAAAGGCTCTGTTTCCTGATCCACTGGTCCAGAGGTCAGCAGGGAGCCATCCACAGTGTCCATCTGTACTGGAGTAGCCTTCTTCACTGAACGTATCCCCTGTTTCAGAGCAAAGGAGACATCCATAAAATTTCCACTTGCCCCTGAGTCGATCATAGCAGAGCTAGACACCCAAGCTGAGTCAACTCAGAGTTTGATGGAAAGAAAGCAATGAGAATTGTTTTTCTTACAACTCAGCTGGGACACCGCTGAGGAAACTTGAAAAATGGCAGCGTTTACACAGTCAACGTCCTCAGAGGTAACGGAGTTTAAGTCCGAGAAATCAAGATCTGTTGCTGCAGATCTCTCTGGAGCCTGAGGCTCGGACCTGACAGATCCCCTCTCGCAACACTCACAATGAATGAGTGCTGCAGTAGTCTTACGAGAACGGCTGGGGCAGTTTATAATGAAGTGCCCTGACTTACCACAATAGAAACATAGATTCTCCTTAAAACGATGTTCCTTGCGTGCATCACTAACCCGTCGTTGTAAAGAGTCTACCTGCATGGGTTCAGGTTCAGGTTCCCGTGTAATCCTACTCAAAGGTTCCTTAGCTGGAGAGGAAGGTAGGAAAAGGTTAGTGCGATTGCTTTCGAACCATCTCTCTTGCCTGCGTTCAGTCAGACGAGTATCAATACGGATGCAGTAGTTAATAAAGTCACCTAACGCAGTGGGAGGGTCGGCACGAGCAAGTTCATCCTTAATCAGTGGAGATAACCCTTTCGAAAAATAGATTTTTTGGCGGAACTGTCCCAGGTGGTATCAAGGGCCCATCTCCTGAACTCCAAGGCATATTCAGCTACCGAGTGCTTACCTTGGCGCAAAGCTAACATGGCTGCTTCAGCTGTTGCACCTCGATTGGGGTCATCAAACACCTGCCCCATGGCTGAAATAAAAGCATCAAAGTGATTCAAACAATCATCCTCAGTCTCAATCAGAGGGTTTGCCCACATCAAAGCCTTGTTGGTAAGCAACATAATTATAGTAAGCACCTTAGATCGTTCAGTGGGAAATTGTGAAGCATGTGCAGAAAAAAAAAAGATTGCATTGATTAATAAATCCCCTGAATTTCTCACGTTCACCGCCAAAACGAAAAGGGGGCAACTTGGGAATCCCAGAACTCGAGGCTACGGCAGGAGCCTGGACTCGCTCTTCTAGAACCTCAATCCTGGCTCGCAAATCCTGAGCAGTCTGTCCAAACACTTGCAAATTGTGATTAGTGAGGTCCTGTTGGCTTGAAAAACGGGTCTTTTATTCTGCAAATCTGCAAGGATATTATCAGTCACTCCGCAAAGTTCCTTTATGCGGGCCTCCATTTTCCAGATCTTTTAAGACAGGAGTACTGGAAGAAGAGGAGAGGAGAAAAAAAAACAATAGTGTTTACCTGTGGTAACACTGCAGAGAGAAAAAAAAAATTAAGGGAACTGCTCACCTGGAATGGTTGTGAGAAGTCACAACCACTATCATCACAGAAAGTTCACCCGGACATCTGGAATGGTTGTGAGAAGTCACAACCACTGTCATCACAGAAAGTACAACCGGACATCCGATATCCACAGTTACAGCAGACACAGCCTTTCCAGACCCAGCAGACACTAACGTTTTGGCTTCAGAATCTTGTAATGTATGTGGTACAGTTCATATAGCGTCTTGTGCTTGGGTGCGATGAAAATACATGAGACACAGGTTTGATATAGAAAGTCTTGTATTACTTCATACAAGTTGGCAAAAATAGTCACACAGTTTGCAGACACAGAAGCAGGAGACACAGCAGGCCAGAGTAATCTAAGCTCAGCAATCACTCTCCACAACAGGTTCAGGATCTTCTTCTCTGTTACCGTAAGTCCATGCAAACGTGGGTCTTTCAAAGAGCAGGGTTCAGAGTCCACAAGTGCTTCAGAGTTCCTCAGTAGGAATAGCTGGAGTACAAGGTCCAAGGCTTTAGGAGTCAGGTCACAGGTTCACTGCAGGCTAGATTCTGAAGCACTGATTGCTCAGCTGTGGCTGCTTAAGAAGCAAAAGGAGAGAATCAGGGCGGGAACATGCAAGCTGGAAACTCCATTTTGACTGAGGGCAAGATAGCTGCAGCAAGACAGAAAGTAAAATGGCTGACGAACAAACTGAGTTTCAGGAACATGTACACAGAACCTTACACAGGCATATACAGTGTAGGGGTAATTGTAAATTTATTCCTGTGTCCTGTTGTGTATAAATATGTGATTCTTCAGATGTTGTATTAGTCTTTGCCTGATGAAGAGACCTGAGTAGTCTCGAAAGCTTGCAATTTGTTACCATCTTTTCAGTTAGCCATTAAAAGGTATCAACCACTGAGGACTCTCAATTCTAAATATTTTTCATGTGGGTCAAATGAGACAGATCAATGCGTTTTGACGTTAGTCTTTGTCAAGATCTGATCTTGACAAAGACTAACGTCAAAACGCGTTGATCTGTCTCACTTGACCCACAGGAGCTGTATCTGCCTAAATAATCTTATGGAAAATGTTTTTCCTTTTTAAAGTAACTAGTGAATAAAATAAATTTTTTACTCTTCCATTCCACGCTGGATTTTTTTTCTTTTTTGTCGCATTTTAATTCTTATGCCCTTAAATCAGAGAGTTATGTCACACAAAGTAGTTCTTACATAGCATTTCCCTCTTGTCTACTTTACATCAGCACAATGTTTGAAAAATCTTTTTTGTTAGGGTTAAAATTCAACCAGCGATTACTCATTTTTACAACAAAATTTACAAAACCATTTTTATAAGGACCACCTCACATTTAAAGTGACTTTGGGGGTGCTTATATAATAGAAAATACACAAAAGTGACACCATTCTAAAAACTGCACCCCCCAATGTACTCAAAATCGCATGTAAGAACTTTATTAACCCTTCCGGTGCTTCACAGGAGCTAATGCAATATGGAAAGAAAAAATGAATATTTAACTTTTTTTCACAAAAATTTTACTTTAGCTCCAAATTTGTTATTTTCACAAGAGTAAAAGGAGAAAATGAACCCCAGAATTTGTTGTATATTTTCTACTGACTATGCCGCTACCCCATACGTGGGCGATGCTACTATTTAGGTGCCCAGCAGGGATTGGAATGGAAGGAACACTGTTTGACTTCCTGAACGCAAAAACGGCTGGAATCAAGAGCAGACGCCATGTCGTGTTTGGAGAGCCCCTGATGTGACTAAACAGTGGCAACCCCCCACAAGTGACACCATTTTGGAAACTGGACCCCTTAAGGAACTTAGATGTGTCATGAGTACCTTGAACTCCCAGGTGATTGATAGAAGTTTATAACATGGAGCTGTGAAAATAAAAAAAAAAATCACATTCTACCAACAAATATGTATCATATTTTTTGGATTATAAGTCACACTTTTATGGTCCCCAAAACTAGGGGGAAAATGGGGGTGCATCTTATAAACCGAACACTGTTCTTACCGGTGGGTCAATGCTGTGGGCCCGGAGCTGGGGGTGTTGCGGTGGTGGTGCGGTGGTCCTGTGATGTGCGGTGGTGGTACGGCGGCAAGCGGTGGTCCTGCGGTGGTGGTATGGTGGCAAGCAGTAGCCCTGAGGCGGCATATAGTGGCCGCTATTCTTCTTCCAGGGTCCGGTGTCCTGCTTCCAGCTTCTCGCTCGGCGCAGGCGCAGATGGAGGAAAGCCGAGATCTCCATCTTATAAATCACAAAATACGGTACTTTTAGCCCCAATTTTTTTTTATTTTCACAAGGGTAATAGGAGAAAATGGACCCAAAATTTGTTGTATATTTTCGGTCTTCCAAATGGACATTGGACCCAAAGCATTCTGCCAAAACGGTAACAAAGTGGCTTAATGATAACAAAGTCGGGGACAGCGATGATAATGTGTGCAAACTGTAAAGCGCTGCGGAATATGTTAGCGCTATATAAAAAATAAAAAAAATAAAAAAAAAATAAAGATTATTATTATTATAACAAAGTCAATGGTTTGGAGTGGCCATCACAAAGCCCTGATGTCAATCCTATTGAAAATTTATTGGCAAAGCTGAAAAGTCAGGTGCGAGCAAGGTGACCTACATGCCTGGATCAGTTACACAAGGTTTGGTAGTAGGAAAGGGCCCAAATTCCGATCACATACTGTGAGAAGCTTGTGGAGGGATATCCCAAACGTTTGACTCAGGTCATTCAGTTAAAGGGTAATGGTACCAAATACTAATGAGATGTATGTAAACTTTTGACTTTGCAGTAAGTAATAAAAAAATGCCTTAAAACATTCTCTCTCATTCTGGCATTTGATAAATATTAATAATTATGGTAATCCTAACTGACCTAAAAAAGGAAGGGTTTATTCTGATTTCATGTCAGATATTGAGAAAAACATGCATATGTGTCTTTTTATATAGTGTATGTAAACTTCTGGTTTCAATTGTATATGTTACCAATTATGTACTTACTGTAGTGTGCCTATGTACTGTATTGTTTTTGCTCAAGGTTAGACAAAAAAAAAGCCACAGTAGTTTTTCTACAAATGGTTGTGAATCAAAATAAACTTAAATAAACAAAGTTACCCTATATTCTCCCTGAAGCAGCTAGTTCTGGTTATTGGGATAGCCACAGGGCAGCGAACAGAGCACTCCACTACACAATGAGCATGTATATTCACTTCACATGCAAGTGGGATGTCAGTCAAGGAGCAAATAGTAATTACAGCATGTTAACTGTATGTGGTTTCCTACAAATGTAGATCTTGGGACATTCATAGAATTGCAGCTAATAGAAAGGAAATTAAAACTGATTTCAGAATAATTGTTTAAAAAAAATGTATTAGTTTTTATAAGGTTTATAAAAGGTGGTATTTGTGCACTGAGCCACTCTGCACAAAATTGTGCACCACAATTCAGATTCTTGGCTGTCAGAGACACTCATTACGGAAGGCAGAAACAGTTTTACATTTCTGCCTTTTGATTTTGTTTTACATTGGGCTTAGTTAGGCTGGCTTCACACATCCGGCGGGCGCCTTGCGGCGCCCCCGGCATTTTCCCGCAGCGCCGCATCTGAAAATCTGATGCGCCGCATGTGGCTTTTTTCGCATTGACATGCATTAGCGCCGGATGGCGCCGCATGTCAATGCGTTGCATGCGGTTTTGTCCGGATGCGGCGCAAATGTACATTGCGGCGTCCGGAAAAAACGCTGCATGTAACGTTTTTTTTTTTTGCCGGATGGTTGCTTATCTCTCCAAGCATCAGCAACCATCCGGCAAAAAACCGCATTTTGGGCGCCGGAAGTGTGAAAGCTTTTCACATGCGGCGCTGCGGCAAAATGCCGGGGGCGCCGCCAGGCGCCCGCCGGATGTGTGAAAGAGGCCTTAAAGGGTACGCAATCTTTCTTACCACAAGAGCCATATTCAGTTCTGAGAGATGGTCTCAAGACTTATTTTACAGTGACTTGCCAAAGTATTCTCCCCTGGCATTTTTTTGTGTTTTGCTACCTCACAACCTGGAATTTCACTGTTTTTTTATGGTCTGCGTCACTTGTTGTAAAGAGCATGCCTACAGAACTGTAAACATTGTTTTTTCTTTTTATTGTGAAGCAAACAACAAATAGGGCAAAATAACTGAAAGTTTCAGTGTGCAAAATTATTCACACCCCTTAAGCACTTTGTAGAGCCTCCTTTTGTGGGTATTAAAGTTGTAAGTCACTTTGGATAAGTCGCTTTGGATGAGCTTTCCACATCTTGATGCTGGGATTTTTGCCCATTCCTCAATGCAAAACTGCTCCAGCTCCTTGAAGTTAGATGGTTTCCTCTGGTGAACAGCACTCTTCAAGTCTGACCACAGATTCTAAATTGGATTAAGGTCTGGGCTTTAACTAGGCCACTCGAAAACATTTACACGTTTCACCTTAAACCACTCAAGTGTTGCATTAGCAATATGATTTGGGTCATTGTTTTGTTGGAAAGTGAACCTTTGTGTCCCGGTCTCAAATCAATGACAGACTGAAACAGGTTTTGCACAAGGATATCCCTGTATTTTGCACCATCCATTTTCCTCTCGACTCAGACCATATTCCCTGTCCCTGCTCTCCAAAAACATCCCCACAGCATGATGCTTCACTGTGGGGATGGTGTTCTTGGGGTGATGAGCTGTGTTGGTTTGGCACCAGACATAGCGTTTATCCTGGTGAACAAAAAGTTCAATTTTAGTGTCATCCGACCACAGCACCTTCCTCCATACATTTGAAAAGTCTCCCATGTCTTTTGGAAAACTTAAAATGAGCTTTACAATTTTTGTGTGTAAGTAAAGGCTTTTTTCTACCCACTCTTATATAAAGGCCACCTCCATGGAGTGTACGGGTTATTGTGGTTGTTTGGACAGATACTCCAGTGCTTGGGACTTCTGCAGCTCTTTGAGGGTTACATTTGGTCTCTGTGCTGCCTCTTTGATTAATGCATTCCTCTCCCAGGGTGAGAATTTTGATGGGCAGTCCTCTCTTGGCAGGTTTGTTGTGGTACCATGTTCTTTTCATTTGATGACAATGGATTTGATGGTGCTCCAGAGGATCATCATAGATTGGGATATTTTTTATAAGCCAACCCTGACTTGTACTTCTCAACAACTTTGTCCCTGACTTGTTTGGAGATCTTTTTGGTCTTCATGGTGTTGTTTGGTTAGTGCTG
This sequence comes from Oophaga sylvatica, assembly GCA_033576555.1. NCBI lineage: Eukaryota > Metazoa > Chordata > Amphibia > Anura > Dendrobatidae > Oophaga > Oophaga sylvatica. Next base: position 120,392,575 of record JARQOD010000005.1, on the reverse strand, counting down.
TCTTTTGCTTAATGGTGTTGCAGCCTCTGTGCAGCCTGCTGCCATGTTTTAAACTTCATGAATAAAGGAAGATTTTAAAGGGTATGCCACACTGAACAATATCGCTAACGGGATCGCTAAAAAACGTCACTATTTAGCGATCCCGTTAGCGATGTTGTTCAGTGCGGCAGCTTCCAGCGACGAGCTTCCTGCTGTGATCTCGCTCGTCGCTGGAATCGTTCCGGACCCTATTTTCTCGTCGGCGCTCCCGCTGGGTAAGTATCTAATCGCTGTGTGGCACCTTTTCTTAGCGATTTAGCGGTACTTTTGTACCGCTAAAGTCGTTAAGAAGATCGCTAACGGCGATAGCGTCGTTAACTATATCGCTAAATGTGGCCGCACTTAGCGATATAGAAACAATCCCGCTAGCGATCGCATTAGTATGCGTCGTTATCGTGATCGCTAGCGGGATTGTTTAGTGTGGCAGTACCTTTAGGTGAGTGCCAGATTTTTTCTTCTCTCACATTTCAATATGGTGTGGGTTCAAAGATGTTTTGGGGTTGTTTTGCTACCTCTGGCATCATGAAATCTGAATATTATCAAAAGATTTTGGGTCATAATGCAGTGCTCAGTGTCAGAAAACTGGGTTTGTTCAATGACAATGACCACAATCATACTTTAAGAAGCACACAGAAATGGATGGAAACAAAGCTATGGAGAGTTATGAAGTTGACAGCAATGAGTCCTGATCTAAATTACATTAAACCCTTCAAATAGGAGAGATCTGAAGCAGTTTTCAAAAGAAGAGTGGTCCAAATTTTCAGTTCAGAGGTGTTAGAAGCTTTATGGCGGTTATAGGAAGCAATTGATTGCAGTCATTTATTTCAAAGCGTATGCAACCATATATTAAGTTGAAGGTGCCAACAATTTTGTCCTGCCCATTTTGGGGATTTTGTGTGAAATTATGTCCAATTTGCCTTTTTTCTCAGTTTTTTTCATGTTGTTCCAATACACACAAAGGAAATAAGCATGTATATAACAAAGCATGTGTAATTGCAATAATTTTCTGTGGAAAAATACTTCATTTTTTAGAAAAATTCCAAGGGTGCCAACATTTTCAGCCATGACTGTATCTCCATCTCTAATATTGCTCTGTATGAATTCAAGACCAATAATCTTAATCCCCCTAGCACTCCTTCTATGTTCATGTAGAAATTGTGAGGCAATAGAGGTAATGGTTTTACCTTTAGCCAAGTCTTTCCTTGCTGTCCCAATATTAGATAGACTAGCTATGAACCCGTTTTTACGCCGGTGTGGCAAGCATTTTTATGGGTATATGGTCTCCCATCCTGGTATGTGCTGACCCCTCCTATCCAGGTATGCATGGCACCCCTCATCCCTATCCTGGTATGCATGGTACCCCTCATCCCTATCCTGGTATGCATGGCACCCCATTCCTCATCCTAGTATGCATGGTCCGCTCACCCCCAATCCTAGTATGCATGGTACCCCCCATCTCTATCCTGGTATGTATGGTCCCCCTCATCCCTATCCTGGTATGTATGGTCCCCTCACCCCCCAATCCTGGCATGAATGGTACCTGCTCATCCATATCCTGGTATTCATGGTTCCCTCACCCCCCAATCTTGGTATGCATGGTACCCCCTCATCTCTATCATGGTATGCATGGTCCCCTCACCCCCCAATCCTGGTATGCATGGTCCCCTCACCCCCTAATCCTGGTATGCATGGCCCCCTCACCCCCCAATCCTGGTATGCATGGTTCCCTCACCCCCCAATCCTGGTATGCATGGTCCCCTCACCCCTCAATCCTGGTGTGCATGGTCCCCCCTCATCCCTATTGTAGGATGTATGGTACCCCTCACCCCCAATCCTGGTATGCATGGTTCCCTCAACACCAATCCTGGTATGCATGGCACCCCTTACCTCCCAATTCTGGTATGCATGGTCCCCTCATCCCAATCCTGGTATACATGGAACCCCTCCCCCCCCATCTTGGTATGCATGGTACCCCTCACCCCCAAATCCTGGTATGCATAGGGGAGGATTTTGGTGCTGGAGTACGCGCATGCCCATACCGTGCTGTCTGGCGCCATATTGCTGAAGACACACTGCAAATGTGTCTTCAGTAAAATGGCGCTGGATAGCGCTATGCGCATGCGCGATTCTGACACGCACTCATGCCCCGGTCTCCGGCGAGAAGAGAAGCGCCGCGGCAACGCTCCTCCCGGTCAGGTAAGTATTTACGAATGGCGCTGGAGATCGCGGTATGCATACAGTGTCTATGCGTACCGTGATCTCCGGTGCCATACACACTCCCTGTACTGCTGGATGCCTTCTGTCTGAAGCCTGAATGCTCAGGCGCGTCGCGCTTGCACTGTCTATAAAGGCTTTAGACAGAGTGACGCTTACAGCGTTATATTATAGATGTTGCTGTATGCGTCTACAAGCTTCTATGAGGTTTGGCCCACAAACTGTATATTTTAGGACAGTCACAGATCAAGGCATATATCAAATTCCGGATACGGTATCTAAAATACCCCTTTAGGCTGATTTGTCCTTGAAATATAGACAATATGTTCATCTGCAATCCTTAGAGATGCAACAATTAATATAGAGAAAGGGAACAGCAGACTTTAAAAGTGGTTCAGTCAGGAAAAAAATGCAGCATCAACTAGAAGAAGAATCTTTGGCACAAAATAGCAGTCTTGCAGAAAATAGTGCGTTTATTAAAGTCACATGTAGAAAGGAAAGCAGAACCAACGTTTCCACTATATTAGCCTTTCTCAAGGTTTTCTGAATAAAACAAAATATTCATTTTTATATCAAATGTATTAGGAACAAAAAAAAACATAAAAATCAGATAAGATGATGTTGAAAAAGAGTGTTTCCTATGGTCAAATGAGCCAAAACCTGTGAAGACAATAATAGACAAAGCACATTATATATGTATATACTAGTGTACTGTATATGCCAAATGCATATGTGAAGGACTGTACCAGTAGCTGAAAAGACTACTGAAACCACTTAGTAGAGACAATAAGTAATTACAAAAAAGGTCATGCGGGTATCAAGTATCCAAGAAGGTGATAAATAAATGAGTCTATAAAGATTCCAAAAGTAAAGGTAGCAAAATGAAAGGAAAAGAAAAGAGGTTCACAATACTTGTATTGTGAAGATAGACCAAGCTGTAATCTAAAATAAATGAGATAAGAAAAAAAGGTCAATGAACATAGAACAAAAAAGGAACATAAGCACAAAATATAAGGAGAGAGGTAGTAGGAAAAAAATACCTGTAAAATGAAGTAGACAGGAACCAGGTGATAGCCTGCTGGGTAGTGGCGTGTGTGCAGTGTCCTGGAGGAGCCCGTATAAGTAGTGCAGGGTGATGAGATAGGCATCAGCTGTGTACAGGCAAGCGGTGCGGCTGCGCAATGCAAGGAAGCAGGAAATGATCAGAGAGAAACACGGTGCATGCGCCGTGTACAACAGACAGCAGAGCGACAGTACACCTGTGTGAGGATGAGATGTCGGGCAGCAGTGTCCTATATTGGAGATGCGCGTGCGCAAAGAACAAAGAACGGCGGGTGCCCAAAGCAAGGGAAAAAAAGAAAGTCGATGTCTAGAGACCAAGTGGCTTGTGTGAGCAAAATGTAAACGTTATACATCCAAAAACAGGATCGCCTAGATATGTGGCACTTCCATATGTATATGTAAACGAAAAAAAGAAAGGAAGCAAAATGCCATAAAAGTACAAAATTTATTGAAACACTCTCCCCTAAGAAAAAGCTAAATGTGAAACGTGCATCGTGGTCTGTCTGCCACTTAAAGGAAATATGCCAGATCTTTTTATTCCATCTGCACTTTCTATGTTTTGCCTCAATGGTTCCTTTACCTGCATACTGTGCTTACAGGCTATTCACTTGATCATTTGATACATATGCATCAATAGAGGCCACACAGTGCTTTTTTCACTGCTCCTACTTTTTTGCAACATTTAAAGGTGTCTCACCTAAAATATTTATAATTGGAATGTGTGACACAATTTAGTGCTCTCTTTTTTTAGGAAGCAGTTTCTATGACCGGGCATTGGATCAATTCTCTTGGTGATTAATTACTGCACACATATCTACTGAATGTGCTTTACTCTTCCTGGGCCTGTTTACCCATTATTGGGTTGAACTTTGTTTATCGCTTGTTATACATTTTTTTTATTCTTGGAAGTTTGTTATAACTCCTTATAAATGTAATCTTTATACAAGCCCAATCACAGTCTAAACAGAGTTATATATCATAATTGACCTCACTATTGGTATAGTCCTTTAAAAAAGTGGTTTATTTTGTATTTCTGTCCCTGCGTCATTTTAAATACATTTTAAACAATTTGTTTCAATAAATTTTGTACTTTTATGGCTTTTTGCTTCCTTTCTTTTTTGGTATTAAAATGTAAACGTTATATAGGTTAGCACTGACCAGGGCTTAACAGTTACAGAGATGAATGTGTTGGAGATAAAGGTGGGAAAATAAGGGGAGGAAAATGAATAGCAAGGGGAAGAAGGAGTAAATGAAATAAATAAAAAACCAAAACCAGGATATTAAAGGTGAGTGAAAGGATATAAAAATGGGCGACAATTAAACAACATAAGAAAAGTAGTGTGTCAATGAAATAGATACCTGGTATGACGCTATCAGACCTGTCAGAAGGGAAAATAAAAAGGAAAAAAAGAAAGTACAATTAGAGATGGCAAACATTAAACAGTACGAAATAAAAGAAGCACAAAGCAGTGCAAATAGTACCTCGTATTCTCTACTTAAGCCATGGGGTTCCAAGGTTTGGGGTGTATGTATCCAATAACCCTCTCTCTCTTTCAGTTTGAGTACTCCATTACCACTTCTCCGAGCCATGGAAATGCTTTCAATAACTTGATAGAGCAGCTGCGCTATATTACGGTTCATGGCAATAAAATGGGCTGGATAGGCAACAGAGTTCTTTTACACCGAATGGTAGACTTTTGTTGTACAATACGGTCCCAGATATGCTCATTGGTCTCTCCAACTTATCGGAGACCGTATGCGAAATGCCCATCCGGCCCATTTTATTGCCATAAACCATAAAATAGCGCAGGGCAAATCATACAGCCTCCACAAGAATATGAACCCTTAAAGGGGTATTCCCATCTCCAAGATTCTTTATCAATATGTAGTTGGTGTAATAATAATAATATTAGAAAATACCTACAATTAGAAATGTAGTATAGTTTCTCTGAGTCACTATGTCTCTTTCCTCTCTTTTACCTCTCTTCTCCTGCTTTCTTTTGGGTTCAGGCTTACCTATTAAATGCTGCATTGTTTTTTTCTACTATAAAATGGTATATGGTGGTGGTTTTTCTGAACAGATCACTGTCAGATATTTGTTTTTTATACCATTGAATTTTAATTACTTTTTCTTGCTATTCTCGTCTATTTTGTATTAAATAGGACCTTTCACCAGTTTGAGAATGGTAAACTGCCCACATCATGGAATAGTGACTGCAGAGCTGAGGAAAACATAGATTTTTATTTTTTAATTTCTTCTCTCAGTTGTGGAGACATTACCGTGTAAAGTTTAGGCTATAATTTATGTTATAGTTCAACTGGGCGTTACCAGAGATTTGTCTCTGGGGGTGCGTACTTCTTCCCCAGCATGAGGTTGACCAGTTATAAGTAAGCGGCATCATGCAGGGGAAAAAGAATGCCTGAGAGCTGAATTATGTATTATTACAAACACTTCCAGATCTCATCTCAAGGTAGTCAGTGTGAGAAGAGAGTGAGAGCTGGCAGCACTGTAAGATGAGATCTGGAAGTGTTTGTAATGATACATAATTAAGTGACCCGTATCTCTACACAGTGACCTGTATCTCTACTCTGATAAAAAATATTAAGATTCAATCCTACTGCCTGCCTTAAAGTTGATTTACTAGGAGTGCTCATTCACAATAATCTTTCAGTGAATAATGAATGAATAGAACACTTATATGTCAAGTAAAATGCTTATTTTGTGCGGCACAAAAGGTCATTATTCTCGGCAAAGCATCATTTCGTGTAAACAGGACTCACACTGCTGAGACAATGGCAGCCAATTATGTTCTGAGCAATCAATTGCGAATGTTCAGTACACATCGGAAGTGTGGTTTACATTTATAAACAGGCTATTAAATGACTGCCAATCAGAAGACAAGTTGCCGCACATCGCAACCAAGTTGACACACACAGTCAAATCTAAATTTAATTTCCAGGCCATCGATGGCATCTTTATTAACATAGGAGTATCATTTGCAGAAGTCATATACTGCTAAGACTAACCCTTAAAGGGGTTATCCTATAAACAAAGTTAATTTTAAACATTTTAATCAATAGATCTTTGAATAATAAGTTTCACAGTTGGATATATTTAAAAAAATTTCCTGTGCTGAGATAATATATATGTGACCCTGTGTAATGGCTGTGTCTGACTGTACAGGAACATGGTCTGATCATACCACAGCTCCTGGGCGGGGGGGAAGCAAAATAGAGTATACAGACAGGACAGCAGGGATCACAGCTGGTTGTTTCTTTGAGGTAAAACATTGTTTAAAAACAGGCAGTGAAATGTTTTTCCAAAAAAAGAATCAGCTGTGATCCTGTGCTGTCCTATCTGTGTACCCTCTTTTGCTTCCTCCCCTGCTCAGGAGCTGTGGTATGATCAGACCATGTTCCTGCACGGTCAGACACAGACATTACACAGTACACAGCAGGGGCACATTTATAAGATTATCTCAGCAAAGGACTTTTTTATATTTAACACATCAAATTGTAGAACTTATTTTTATTTCAAGAAATATTAATTAAAATGTACTTTGTTCGTGGGAAAACCCCTTTAAGGGGGTTGACAGCTATACTTTGGGGCTATATCTAACCAAGTTTTTTCTTTGTCTTTCCAATTTATAAGGGGAAGGAATAACAACACATTGCTCCTGAAGAGCATTGTAAAGGATAGCATTTAAAGTGCTATAAAATCATAATACTGGTTGATTTATTCCTTGGTCAATATATATAGTAAAAAGTCCTCGCGGCAGGGCCCTCTCTCCTGCTGAACCAGTCAGTTACTCAAGAATATCCTGGTGATTGTACTTGCATTTTTTATATACACCACCTTGGAATTAACTGTAGTTTAAAAATAAATATTATTAATAATAGAAAAATGAACTTCTATCATATAACCTTCATAAGTTGGCTAAGCCTTGCTAATAATTGCTGTATGTTTTTAGTGTGTAAGTACTTTAGTCTGTTTCCCTATGGTAATGTTATAGAATGCTGGGGAAATGGGTTTTTTTTTAAATAAAAAGAAAAAAGTTTATGCAATTTCTTTGGACTAATTGATTATATTTCAAACAGAACTTCAAGAACAAACTCAATACCAAGGTCAAGGATGTGTTAGCACAAATTGCTGTGAAGTCTGCACAGCTCTGTAGGTTTAATCCACACAGAGATAATATCACCATTTTATAGTGTTTTCTTATCAGCAGCGCTATTCTGTTCAGCTACAGTACAGGCTGCACAGAGTAAAAACAGATCAGGAAAGTGTTTTTTCCTCTGCTGTAGTAAAGTTGTTTTTGTAGCTATTTTAATAATAATCCCCCATTTCCGACCATCTTTGTTATTACAGAGTTGTCACATAAGATAGCCTTTTATTCTTAGGTTGTAACACCTTTGCTCGGGGGTTCATATACTTTCTAATAATGCCTTGAATCCCTTCTTGTCAAAGTCAATTTTCGTTTTTGCACCTGTTTTTCCCTTCGCTTCTTGCAGGCCCTATAACTATCTTAGGGTATGTTTCCACGGTCAGGAAACAGTCCGGATTTGCTGCGTGTTTGACGCTGTGCGTTGGCGCAGCGTCAAACACGCAGCGTCCAGATGTTACAGCATAGTGGAGGGGATTTCAAGAAATCCTGTCTCCACTATGCTTACAAACACGCAGGCGGAAGACCTGCGTTTACGGACATGCGGCGCGTCTTTTTAGACCGCAGCATGTCCTATTCCCTTGCGGCGATGCAGCGTCACCGCAAGGGAAATAACACAGGGCTCTGTAGCCCTGCGGTCATTCCGCATGTGTTCCGGATGTGTTCCCTGAACACATCCGGAATGAGCGCGTGTTCAAAAGGGGGCGGGGCTTTGGGCGGAGCGGACTTTCCACTCCGTCCAAAGCGCTGTGTTTCCTGAGCGTGGAAACACAGCCTTACTATTCCATCGACATAGCAAATTGCAGGATGAGCCGTAATTTCGAATGACACAATTTACTTTACCATATAATGTAATAAAAAATGGGAAAAGAATTCCAATAATGGTCGAAAAAGAAAAAAATTATTCTGCTGTTAATTTTTTGGTTTCAGTTATAGGGTATGTCAACATTCAGACAGAAACCGCTCAAAAGAACGAACATATGCTCTGTCTTTTTGAACAGCTTTTAAGTGATTCAGATTTCTAAAAATGACCAAGTGGCTAAAAGAAGTGAGGTGACCATTCATCAGGCATTTTCTGCTTGGAAGGCACTCCGTTCTTTACAATAGAAATTAATGGGAAAGCTCAAATGACGTCCGAAAGACGCCTGGATATCTTTTGGAGTATCTTGCCATTTTTTTTCCATAAAAATCACTGCAATTTCTTCATTATTCAAAGGAGTGAGAAAAACGACAGTAAAACAACAGTAAAAAAAGACATCATAAAAAACATGGGAAAACCCTTCAAATAATCTCTGGCGGCCAAAACCATAGAAAAAACACTCAGGAAATGACAGAAGAAATGACACAAAAGGAACTTCAGGAAAAAAACGCCAGAATTTTGCTTGAAAAACTTATGCCTGACTTTAAAAGACGTTGTGTGCACATTCCCTAATGTTATTCGATGTGCAGTAAATATTATCTGACACCAGAATCCTACAGGTGACAATGGAGATCAAAAAATAAGATTTTGTTTTTTAATATCCAACTGGTTTTAATAAAAGAATGGCTATTCAGTAGTTTTGATATTATTTCTCCTTTGAGTGGTAAAGGATTTTAATTTTTGATAGATCTTACTTTTATGAATATGTTGATAACATTTTTTTTATAACATCAGATAATGAAATGTATTTTCAAATCCCTTTTTTATGAAGGCTATCGCAAATTTATTTGGATGATAGGTTCTCTTTAACCTTTTTTTGGAACTCCTTAATGCAAAAAGCTTAACACAAGCAACAGATTTTCTGATTTCATAAACCAGACTGTTAAAGGGAATGCATCATGATTTTTTTTATTAAAGGGAATCTGTCACCCCATTTTTGCCCTATAAGCTGCGGCCACCGCCATCAAGGGCTTATCTACCGCATTCTGGAATGCTGTACAGTAGATAAGCTCCCGATGTCACCTGAAAGTGAAGAAAAACGAGTTAGATTATACTCACCAGGGGTGTTCCGCCGTCCGGTCGGGTCCAGAGGGAGTCGCGGTCCGGTTCGGCGCCTCCCATCTTGTAGCGAAGCCGGCCTCTTCTTTCCGTCCCGTCGCTGCTCCTGCGCAGGCGCACTGCTCTGCCCTGGTGAGTACTACAGTGCGCAGGCGCCGGACCTCTCTGACCTTTCTCGGCGCCTGCACACTGCAGTACTCTGCTCTGCCCTCACCAAAAATGGGGTGACAGATTCCCTTTAATAATGAAACATACTGTATATTTTTAAAACAATGTCACATTTCTGTTATTAAAAATATACATATATTATTATTGTTTTTGTTACTTACTCTGGGCTGCCTTTTTTTTGCTGATGTGTGTCAGAGCACCACACCACAAATACTGCAGTACCAGGTCATAGGAGACTGGTTGGACATTAAGTGTATCTTCTATGCTGTGGGTGTATTAGCTGTGAACTCTGCACGCCCCATGCACAGTTCACAGCTTGTTGGGAGCCTGGAACCACTTTAATGTAGCCCAGCGCTGTGTACTGAGGTCCAGGTAGCGGCAATGACAGGAGGTATGGACACGGTGCAGCAGTGGTGGGAACACATTAGCAGCCTGACATTGTATTACTAATACCAGGCTACCATTGGAGAAAACAGGTCAGTAAACTGATTTAAGGGCTCATATCCATCACTGTGAAAAAAAAACGTCCGATTTCGGTACAGAAAAGTGGAACGAGTGTCATGCGATTTTCATGCAAGTGCAATCCAATTTTTATCTCCTAGCATCCCATTTACATCTGATTTTCATTTAAATGTGATTCGATTGCAATATGAGTTTAACATGAGCTTTTACATAGAGCAATTCTCTATGTCATTTACACATAGTTTTTTAAGGAATTATTCTTCAATATAGATACAGTAGATACAGAAGGATAGATATAAATATGTGATTGAGATATATGAGCAGTGTTTTGGTGTGTGGTTTACTGTACATATATTTTTTTAAACTTTATTTCCAAAAAAAATGTTGTGGGGTCCCTCAAAATTTTATTAACCAACAGAGGGAAAGCGGACAGCCAGGTGCAGATGTTTATAGCCTGGGAAGGGGGTAATATCCATGGAGCTTTCCATGCTATTAATATCAACTCACAGCTGTATACTTAGCCTTTCCTGGTAAATATAATGGGGGACCCCCATAAAAATGTAGGGTCCCCCTATAATTAATAACCAGCAAAGGGTAGTCAGACAGCTGCAGGCTGATATTAATAGCCTAGGAATTGGACATTGATAGTGCCCCCGTCCCATACTAAAAACATCAAATCTCAGCCATACCAGATATTAGGGCGTGCCATTTCTACCACTTAGCCTCGCTCTTCCCACTTGCCCTGGTGTGGTGGCAAGTGGGGTGATAGTATTGGGGTTGATGTCACCTTTGTATTGTCAGTTGATATCAAGCCAACAGGTTAGTAATGGAGAGGTGTTTATTACTAACCCCATAGTCAAATTGTAAAAAAAAGTAATGCCAGAATAAAGTACTTTATTTGAAATAATGACACAGACTTTAATGAATCTAAATTTACCAAAAAAACTGCCTGACAGGTTCTCTTGGGTGGCATGACAGGTTTGTTGTTTTCAAGGAAGCCTGTAAACTATACTTCAGGTTACTTCCTTGTTCCTCATGAACCAAGGAGCAAAAGGTGGTGATAATTATCTCCTTAAGGGTGACCCCCAAGCATGGGCATTCTATCTCCTGTCTGACTCCCAGTTGTTCCAAAAGGCAGAGGAATTTTTTTGTGGCTCTGGGTTATATATACGATAACCCGAATGCATCACCCTGGCTGAGTCCACCCCATGTCAGCTTCAGCAGGAATACCGGCCAGCGGAGGAGTATTGCTCCGAGTTTCGGAGGAGGTCCACAGACACTAGGTGGAATGACTCCACGCTCCATAGCCTGGTCTGTGAAGGGCTATCAGTAAGTGTGAAGGATGCTTTGTCCCTGTATGAGACTCCAGTTTCCCTTGAAGTGGCTATGTCTCTTGCTATCCATGTGGTTCGCCGTCTTTGCCAGAGACATAGACTCCTCAAGGTGCGGGACATCTGGGGGCCAAGGGAGACCTGGTCTGAGTCATCTGAGAAACCCATGAAGTTGGGTGGGGCAACTCATTCTGAAAAGCAGTCTGTAGTTTGGTGCAAAGTGGGACTATGTTTTTACTGTGGTAGAAAGGGCCATTTCGTGGCACGTGTCCTTCCTATCTCAAGTAAACAGCTGTTGGAAAGCTAAGGAGCCTGGGTTGTAAGGAGGTTAGCAACCCTGGTGTACATATTTCCTCCGTGGGCAGGGCACAATTTTTTCTGCTGGCTGAAATCCATCTGGACATATATAAGGTGGTTATTTCTGCATTTCTGGACAGTGTGGTGAGGTTTAATTTGATCGATGTTAGGTTCGTCCAGGTCCAGGGCCTCAAACCACATACACTGTCCAGACCTATACCCATAATCGCCAATGGTTCTTGGACTTCCTTGGCTCACTCTGCACAGCCCTGTGGTAGATTGGCAGACTTGGGAAGTGGTAAAGTGGAGTGAGTATTGTCAAGGACACTGCTTGGGCACCTGGCATGCAAGAGTGGATACCTAGTCTGTGCTTAAATACCTGTCTGACTTTGGAGATGTGTTCTCGGGTGCCAAGAACTTCCTCCCATCGTCCTTGTGACTTCACCATTAATCTTGACCCTGGGGCTAAGCTGCCTAAAAGCAGACTATATTATATCTCTCATCCTGAGAGGCAGGCCATGAAGGACTTTATTGTGGAAATTTTGACAAAGTGTCATATCAGACCATTCTCATGCCCCATTGCATTAGGGTTTGTCTTTGTAAAGAAGAAAGATGGGGGGTTATGCCACTGCCGAGATTTAAAAAACTCAAACAGATCACAGTCCCAGATCCATATCATCTCCCTCTCATCCTGGACCTCTTTAATCAGATTGTAGGAGCAAATTAGTTTTCTAAACTGGATCTCAGTGGGGCCTATAATCTCATTTGTATTAAAGAAGGAGATGAGTGGAAAATAGCTTTCGATATGTCTGAGGGACACTATGAGAACTTGTGATGCTATTGGCTTGACGAATGCTCCCGCCATCTTTCAGCATTTTGTAAATGATATCTTTAGTCACTTGGTAGGTAGATTAGTGGTAATCTATCTTGATATATATTAATTTATTCTTACTTGGCGTTTTTAGTGGTCAAGAGTACATCAGGATGTCTGGGAGTATGTAGCCACCTGCAGGGTCTGTGCGTGTTCTAAAACCTCTCATACTCGCTCATTTGGATCTCTCCAACCATTCTCAGTAGACCTTGGACTCATGTATCGGTCAATTTTATCATTGATCTACCCATGTCGTCAGATAATACTGTAATTTTGGTGGTGGTCAACAGATTCAGTAAAACGTCACATTTTATTGCGCTACCCACTTTACCTAACGCCAAGACTTTGGCGCATATTTTCATCAGAGAGATTGTAAAATTCCTACCAACATTGATTCCCACGGGGAGTGCAGTTTACTTTCAAATTTTGGAGGGCGTTTGCACTCATTTGAGAATCCTTCTGTCGTTCTCTTCAACATTTCACCCACAGTCTAATGGACAAACTGAATGAGTTAACCAGAATCTTGAGACTTTTCTTAGATGTTTTATGTCTGGAATCAGGAGGATTGGGTTACCTACTTACTCTAGCTGAATTTGCGGTTAAAAATCGTTATCATGAGTCTACTGGTAAGTCCCTGTTTTTCGGGTTTCATCCTCAGTTCAACTCATTTAATCTGGAATACCTGAAGAGGAACGGTTTTCATCATCAATTATATATGTGTGGCAAGTGGTTATTCATAATTTGAGGAAAATGGGGTCCAATATAAGAGGGTGGCTGATCGGAGACGTTTGGTGGATCCGGACCTGTGTGTTGGCGACTTGGTGTGGGTGTCCTCAAGGAACATTATGTTGAAGGCTCCCTCTTGAAAACTGGGTCCCAGGTTCATCAGTCGTTACAACGTTGTGGCCTTCGTCAATCCTATAGCATTCCGCCTTGCTTTGCTGCCCACCTTTAGGATCCATAATGTGTTTCATTGCTCTCTATTCAAAAATACATTGTGTCCTCTGTACCATCACCGCTCCCACCATCTTCGTCATTGTGGATGGAAATGTAGAATTTCAGAAAGCAAAGATCGTTTTCTCGCTTAGTTCATTGGTCACCTCAGCATCTGCTACACTAGATCCTTACCGATAACGTACTATCCCGTCATCGGTAAGGATCCCCTGCTTTGAGGTGGGCTCCGGCGGTGAGCCACCTCAAAGCTGCGACATGTCAGCTGTTATAAACAGCTGACATGTGCCCGCAATAGGCGCGAGTGGAATCGCGATCTGCTCGTGTGGCACCCTGAGGGTCCAGTCGCCACAGAGATGTTGCATCGCACCAGCGGTGTGACACCTGACTCTCAGGTAAGGAGGAAGCACCCCATTGACTCCAACCACTGCATTCAACAGTACACTATGCCAGCTGAGTGTAGGCAGACCCAATGGGATGGTCTAGCTCAGGCTGGTTAGAACAGGATGTAGCTAGTTGGATGGGAGGGGTTGAGGCAGCTTCATGCTGCGTGTGTTAGTTTGGAATTTCAGTCAGAGACAGGCGGGCAGTGTGTGGGTATGGCCCGTTCTGCAGCTCCCCTGAGTTCACCTCAGGGGGCCAAACTGAGAGAACGAAGGGGTCCTGGGCTGAGACAGCAATTGAAGCTGTGGCCCCATCCTGAAGAAGGAAGTACCAGGCCATATCGGGAGACGGTTCCCAGACTAGTGGGTCAGTTCATCGCCATTAGTAACACCGCGTCTAGTGGGACTCTTCAAGAGCCACTAGTTTACCATAATCTCATCCGGAGGCAGCTAGGGATCAAGTACATCCAGGCATCCGACGGTGTTCCGGTCTCCGTGCTGAAGAGGAGAGCAGTGCACCGGGACATCGGGTCGTACCTGTAAACTGAAAGGATCCAATCAGGGCCCGGCGTCAGCACCCGGTACACCCGGGCAAGTGCCGGGGCCCTGAGCAGGCGGGGGGCCCACTCGCAGTCTGGCACCCCCGCGCCATTAGAGGAGGATAGCGGTGTCAGCGCCGCCACTGGGCCCCCCGCCCGCTCAGGGCCCGGCATCAGCTGGCACAATACTTACCTCTCCCGTGCCTCCCCAGCCGCAGCTCCGGGCTCCAGGGGGCGCCGGCGCTTCCTCTCACAGCAGAAACGCTGAATGACGTCATCATTCAGCGGCCGGCTGTGGCAGAGAGCGCGGACGCTGGGCAGGTAAGAGTGTCTGTGTGTGTCTGTGTGTATTGTGCGGTGCTTTGTGTGTGTGTGTGTGTGGTGTGTGTGTGTATGTATGTGAGGGTGGGTTGTGTGCTGTGATGCTGTCTGTGTGTGATGATGGGCAGGCATTGCTGATAATGAGGAGCATTGATGATGATGATGGGGAGAAGATGATGATAATGGGCAGGCATGATGATAATGGGCAGGCATTGATGATGGGGAGAAGATGATGATGGGCAGGGCATTGCTGATAATGGGGAGGCATTGATGATGATGATGGGGAGAAGATGATGATAATGGGCAGGCATTGATGATGGGAGAAGATGATGGGCAGGCATTGCTGATAATGGGGAGGCATTGATGATGTTGGGGAGAAGATGATGATAATGGCAGGCATTGTGATAATGGGCAGGCATTGATGATGGGGAGAAGATGATGATGGGAGGAGATGATGATGATGGGCAGGCATTGATGATAAAAGGGGAGGCCATGATGATGATGGGGAGGCAATGATGATGATAAGGAGGCAATGATGATGATGGGGAGGTAATCATGATGAAATGGGGAGTCTTTCCACAGCGCCCTTTCCTGAGCCGTAACAGTGCAGAACGCATTTCAGCGCAGAGGAGAGCTCCAATTTTTTTATGGCATTATATGGGGACCAGTATCCTGTATGGAGCTTTATATTGGGTCCAGTATTCTGTATGGAGCATTATTTTGGGTCCAGTAATCTGTTTTGGAGCATTATATGGGGGGTGACATCCTGCATGGGGTATTATATGGGTGATGAGGGGGAGACTGTGGTGCCCCTAATATTGTATGGAGGACTGTACTGTCCAGTCTGTACTGTGCGCTGTGAGGATTTGGCGGTTTTTGAGCTATTGTACAATTTACAATAGATATCAGTCATGTAATGGAAGAAGTGAAGTATTTGGGATTGTACTGTACCCATATTTCTCTGCTGTATCTGTGCATTATGAATCGTGGTCTGTGTTAAAGGGGCCCACTGAGGCTCTTTCGCTCGGGGCCCATAAAAACCTGGAGCCGGCCCTGGATCCAATACTACCTCGTTGAGGGCTCTGTGGTAGGGAGGTGCAGAGAGGAGTAAGGAGTATAGCACAAGAAGCCTGAAAGGAACATAAAAGGGAGTCTTTGGAAGTGTGACCAATTTACCTGAGGGTTACTGGACTACTCACTGGAAGGACACAGTGCCGGCTGGTATCTGTATGGATCAACAGATGTGAGTAAACCCTTGAAACTGCTAAGAACTGTTTCCTGCCTTATTACTCCGTCGCACACTCACTCTGCTACATCACTCACACATTGCTGTTACCTTTCATCTACCTGCCCTGGGAGGACACAGTCTCACCTGTAGGGGATTAACACCAAGCTGCACAACACCATCCCTCCCAGAGGACCTGCACAGCACGCTGGTCACCCTGACCAGGTACTACAGGTGGCGTCACGACAAACTATACGAACTTTAATCCCCTGTAAATATCCCTTTTTAATGAGCGCCCAGGGCAACGGACGAGCTGCGCTACCCGTGACCTCTCCCCCATTGAAGTGAACGGGCTCGGTGCCGAGTACCCCTAAGCCCTGGTACGTGCGACCACTCCGCCTATTAACTACTTAAAACCGCTGTCAAAGCTGACAGCGGGCATTTAACTAGAGTTCTGGCCATCGGCCGAAGTGAGCACATCACCGACCCCGTCACGTGATCGGGGGTCAGTGATGCGTTGACTTGACAACCAGAGGTCTCATAGAGACCTCTATGGTTGTTGCAGGCACATTGCTATGAGCGCCGCCTGGTGGGTCGGCGCTCATACAATGCAGTAAATCTGCTACATATGGGCGATCTGCTCATCGCCCATAAGAGCAGAGCCGATCGAGTTGTGCATTTTAGCCATGGAGGTATGAAGCATGCCAAAAGTAAAAGAAAAGGTTTAAAAATTAAAAAAAGTAAGAAAACCTAAAAGTTCAAATCACCCCCCTTTCGCCCCAACAAAATTAAACATAAAAAAAAAAATCAAACCTACACATATTAGGTATCGCCGCATTCAGAA
>JARQOD010000005.1:120350846-120375627 GCA_033576555.1 Oophaga sylvatica | reverse complement strand
GCAAGGAGAAGAGCGTCCAGGAAACGTATTGGGTGTTGCAGCCTTTAGTAGGGATACATGAAAGACAGGGTGGATTCTCATAGTTCTGGGCAGTTGAAGACACAAGCAATAGCACTTATAATCTTACTGATCTTATAAGGTCCAATGTACTTATGTCCCAATTTAGACAATGGAATCTTTATTTTAAGATTTCTGGTTGACAGCCAGACCAAATCTCCTACCTTGAAAGCTGGTGCAGGTTTATGAAATTTATCTGCTGCTTTCTTGTACCTTTCCTGAGCCAATTCTAGATTTTCCTTTAGAAGATCCATATTCTTTTGTAAAGAAGTGATTCTTTCAGCCACTGCCGGCAAGGGCGTATCTATGGGAAATCGAGGAAGAATGTTAGGATGATAACCTAGATTGGAGTAAAAAGGAGACTGCTTAGTGGAGGCGCTCTGAGAGTTATTATAAGAGAACTCAGCCAGTGGAAGTAGATCCACCCAATCATCTTGTAGGTGGCAGATAAAGCAGCAGAGATACTGCTCCAGGGTCTGATTGGTTCGTTCTGTCTGTCCATTAGTCTGGGGATGAAAAGCAGAAGAAAGGTTTACTTTAATGTCCAATGCGGCACAGAAATTTTGCCAAAACCTTGAAGTGAATTGCACCCCTCGATCCGAAATGACCTCATCCGGTACTCCATGTAAGCGAAACACATTCTTAATCATCAAGTCTGATGTCTGTTTTGCAGATTTGATCTTGATGAAGACTGCTAAGCGATAAGCGTATCTTTTTGAAGTGTTTCTATCCGACAATCCTGTGCATTTAATTGTTTTAACCTAATGGATTAGGTTAATCTCTTAGACTGAACCTCTCGCTGGTTGTATTTTTTTTTTTTTCTCAGACCAGTTGGTGAGGAGCGAGGTGTTTTGCATCTTGCACAGACTTCACATGAAGTGACATAGTTTAAAACATCTTTCCTGTAAGTGGGCCACCAAAAGAAACGAGAAAGAAATTCTTGTGTCTTTAGAATTCCCCTATGCCCGGCTATCTTGGAATCGTGGATGAGTTGCAATACTCTCAATCTGACTGTTTCAGGTATATACAGACGTTGTCCCTGAATCCACACACCATTCTTAAAGACAAGACTTACGTCCCTTGGGGGTTGAGCCAACAAAGAATCCGCATGGTATGCTTCCTTGATGTCCTTAAGTAGGTCTTGATTATGAATCACTCCCAGGAATCTAGAGTCAGGAAGAATAGTCTTAGGAGGAGTAAGTGGACGTGTCTCTGCTGAATGAATCCTAGAGAGTGCATCAGCCTTTCCATTGCGCGATCCTGGTCTATAAGAAATTACAAAATTAAATTGGTTTAGGAAAAGATTCCAGCGAGCCTGGCGAGGAGTCAGGCACTTAGCCGACCTGATAAATTCAAGGTTACGATGGTCTGTCAGGACGACTATTTGCTGTGCAGCACCCTGAAGAAGGTGTCTCCATTCCTTGAAGGCAGCAATAATGGCCAACAATTCTCTATTGCCCACATCGTAGTTCCTCTCAGCCGAAGACAACTGCTGGGAAAAGAAGGCACAGGGATGCAAGACATTCTTCTCACCTGTTCTCTGAGAGAGTATAGCTCCAACGGCACAGTCTGAAGCATCCACCTCTATTATGAAGGCAAGTTCGGGGTTGGGATGTACTAAGATAGGTGCGGTGGTAAATTTATCCTTTAAACAGGAAAATGCTTCCTGAGCTTGCGGGGTCCAGGAGAACCTAGACTGTTTCCGGGTAAGTTGGGTGATAGGTGACACTACCTCAGAGAAATTCCTAATGAAACGTCTATAGAAGTTGGCAAACCCGATGAAGCGCTGCACCCTCTTCACATTTCTAGGAATTGGCCAATCCTTGATGGCTTGGGTCTTGCTTCAATCCATACTAATCCCTTGCGTAGATAGTACATACCCCAGAAATTGAATTTCGGTCCTATGGAATTCACACTTTTCAAGTTTGATGTAGAGATGGTTTTGTCTTAGGCGTTCTAAGACCATTCTCACATGTCCATGATGTTCCTCTGTGGAGTTAGAAAAAATTAGAATATCATCCAGATAAATCACCACAAATGTATCTAGGAGATCCCTGAAGATGTCATTCACCAAGTGTTGGAAAGTGGCTGGGGCGGTACTCAGACCAAAAGGCATAACTAGATATTCAAAGTGTCCATAGCGTGACCTGAATGCAGTCTTCCATTCATCCCCAGGTCTAATACGGACCAAGTTATAGGCCCCACGGAGATCCAGTTTAGAGAAAATTTTGGCGTGCCGCACTCTCTCCAACAACTCAGGGATTAAAGGCAATGGATAACGGTTTCTAATAGTAACCTTATTGAGTTCCCTATAGTCTATGCAGGGTCTCAGAGATCCATCTTTCTTCTTCACAAAGAAGATGGGTGCACCTGCGGGAGATGAAGAGGGGCGTATGAAGCCTTTGGCTAGATTTTCATCTATGTAGTCCTTCAAAGCTTTTAGCTCGGGCCCCGCTAGGGGGTAGATCTTACCAAAAGGTATCTCGGCTCCAGGCAATAATTCGATTGGACAATCATATGGACGGTGAGGAGGAAGCTGATCAGCGTTCTTCTTGTCACATAAATCCACATAGTCCTGGTATACAGCTGGTAGTTCAGGGACTGACATGGTTCCTTTAGGAACAGAGCAAGCTGAAACTCCTTGACTCATCTGTTTCTCCGGAAAGTGTAATTCCTTGGTCTCCCAGTTAATCGTAGGATTCTGCGCCTGCAGCCATGGTAGCCCTAGAATAATGGGAAAGTGGGGAGAAGAGATAAGCATAAAAGACATTTTCTCCTGATGATCTTTACCCATAAGGACCCTCAAAGGCTCTGTTTCCTGATCCACTGGTCCAGAGGTCAGCAGGGAGCCATCCACAGTCTCCATCTGTACTGGAGTAGCCTTCTTCACTGAACGTATCCCCTGTTTCAGAGCAAAGGAGATATCCATAACATTTCCACTTGCTCCTGAGTCGATCATAGCAGAGCTAGACACCCAGACTGAGTCCACCCAGAGTTTGATGGAAAGGAAGCAATGAGAATTATTTATTTTACAACTCAGCTGGGACACCGCTGAGGAAACTTGAAAAATTGCAGCGTTTATACCGTCATTGTCCCCAGAACTAACAGAATTTAAGTCCAAAAAATCAAGATCTCTTGCAGCAGATCTCTCTGGAGTCTGAGGCTCGAACATGACAGAGCTCCTCTCGCAACACTCACAGTGAATGAATAAATACCAAACAGACAATAATTAAGGGGTAATATCACAAATGTGTGCCAAATAGTAACTACCACATGTGCCCCTAATAAAAACTAGGATAAGTGTACTCCAATAGAATAGAATGACTGCTGCAGTAGTCTTACGAGAACGGCTGGGGCAGTTTATAATGAAGTGCCCTGACTTACCACAGTAAAAACATAGATTTTCCTTTATACGATGTTCTTTGCGTGCATCACTAACCCGTCTTTGTAAAGAGTCCACCTGCATGGGTTCAGGTTCTAGTTCCCTTGTGATCCTACTCAAAGGTTCCTTAGCTGAGGAGGGAGGTAGGAAAAGGTTAGTGCGATTATTTTCGAACCATCTCTCTTGTCTGCGTTCAGTCAGACGAGCATCAATAGGATACAATAGTTAATAAAGTCACCTAACGCAGTGGGAGGGTCGGCACGAGCAAGTTCATCCTTAATCAGTGGAGACAACCCTTTCCGAAAAATAGATTTTTTGGCGGAAGTGTCCCAAGTGGTATCAAGAGCCCATCTCCTGAAATCCAAGGCATATTCGGCTACTGAACGCTTACCTTGGCGCAAAGTTAACATGGCTGCTTCAGCTGTTGCACCTCGATTGGGGTCATCAAACACCTGCCCCATGGCTGAAATAAAAGCATCAAGGTGATTCAAACAATCATCTCAGTCTCAATCAGAGGGTTTGCCCACATCAAAGCCTTATTGGTAAGCAACATGATTATAGTAAGCACTTTGGATCGTTCAGTGGGAAATTGTGAAGCATGTGCAGAGAAAAATAGATTGCATTGGTTAATAAATCCCCTGAATTTCTCACGTTCACCGCCAAAACGAAAAGGAGGTAACTTGGGGATCCCAGAACTCGGGGTTATGGCAGGAGCCTGGACTCGTTCCTCTAGAGCCTCAATCCTGGCTCGTAATTCCTGAGTAGTTTGTCAAACACTTGCAACTTATGATTAGTGAGGTCCTGTAGGCTTGCAAAACAGGTCTTTATAGTCTGTATATCTGCAAGGATTGTATCAGTCACTCCGCAAAGCTCCTTTATGCGGGCCTCCATCTTCCAGATCTTTTAAGGCAGAAGTGCTGGAAGGAGAAGAGGAAAGGAAAAAAAAAAAACAATAGTGTTTACCTGTGGTAACACTCCAGAGTAACATTTAAGGGAATGCGCTCACCTGGAATGGTTGTGAGAAGTCACAACCACTGTCATCACAGAAGGTATTAAACGGACATCTGATATCCACAGTCACAGCAGACACGGCTTTCCCAGACCCAGCAGACACTAAACATTGGCTCCTGAATCTTGTCATGTATAGTGTACAGTTCCTATAGCGTCTTGTGCTTGGGTGCGAGGAAAACACATGAGACATAGGTTGAAATGAAATGACTTGTATTACTTCATACAAGCATGCAGAAAAGGTCACACAGTTTGCAGGAACAGAGGCAGGAGAACACAGCAGGCAAGAGTAACTTCAAGCTCTACAATAACTCTCCAAGCAGGTTCAGGATCTCTTCTCTGTACCGTAATTCCTCTGCAAACATGGATTCACCAGACAGGAGGTTTCCAAAGTCCAAAAGTGTTCCAAGGTTCCTCAGTAGGGAATAGCTGGAGTACAAGTCCAAGGTTTCAGGAGTCAGGTCACAGACTGACTGAGGCTTGATTCAGGAGCACTGATTGTTCAGCTGAGGCTGCTTAAGAAGCAAGAGGGAGAGAATCAGGGCGGGAACATGAAAACTGGAAACTCCATATTAACTGAGGGCAAGAGCTGCAGAAAGACAGAAAGCAAAATGGCCGACGGAAAACTGAGTTTCAAGGAACATGTCAAAAGAGACAAAGAACCTTACACACTGTTGTATACGTTTTTGCATTTTGTCATTGTGTTTTCTTCTTTCTTTTTGCATTTTTGTATGTAATCTTAATTAATTATGCATGGTGTCATGGGATTGTATTTGATTCTCCCTTTTGGCCATGTTTTATATAAAGCCCCCATGGGATTTATTGTATGTAGCTTTGAGAAAGAATGCCTTGAGTTTTTGAAACGCGTTGCCACATACTTCAGTGTGAACCATTTCTTGCCATGATCTTTTAACAAATTGAAAAAATTTGGGGACTTTAAAGAAGCTGCAACGACACTTCCTTTTCTCTAAATTGGACCACACAAGAATGTCACCCAAGTGCTGTCCAGTTTTTTTTATGGACCTATAGGCTTGTATTGTCGATTTTGATCTGACCCTTGGATCAAAATTGGACATGTCTCCTTACTAAAAAAATGACGGACCTGTTAATGGTCCCTGTAGGAATATCAAAAATAGGGGATCCCCTCGAAAAAAATTGGCGTGGGGTCCCCCCTATTTTTGTTAACCAGCCAGATGAAGCAGACCGCTGAGGCCTGGATTTTCAGGCTGTTAAGGAGCCAAGATCCATGGACCTTGCTAGCCTGATAATACCAGGCCACAGCAGTCTGCATATCTTGGCTGATTAACAAAAATAGGGGATCCCCTCGAAAAAAATTGGCGTGGGGTCCCCCCTATTTTTGTTAACCAGCCAGATGAAGCAGACCGCTGAGGCCTGGATTTTCAGGCTGTTAAGGAGCCAAGATCCATGGACCTTGCCAGCCTGATAATACCAGGCCACAGCAGTCTGCATATCTTGGCTGATTAACAAAAATAGGGGATCCCCTCGAAAAAAATTGGCGTGGGGTCCCCCCTATTTTTGTTAACCAGCCAGATGAAGCAGGCCGCTGAGGCCTGGTTTTTCAGGCTGGTAAGGATCCAATATCCATGGACCTTGCAAGCCTGATAATACCAGGCCACAGCAGTCTGCTTAGCTTGGCTGGTTAACAAAAATAGGGGATCCCCTCGAAAAAAAAACGGCGTAGGGGTCCCCCTATTTTTGTTAACCAGCCAAGTAAAATGCAGACTGCTGCGGCCTGGTATTAAAAGACTGTCAAGGCCCATGGATTTTGGCCCTCAACAGCCTGATAATACCAGGCTACAGCAGCCCCACATTTGGCGCATCAAAAGATGTGCCAATTGTGGCACTTTACCCGGCTCTTCCCACTGCCCTGTAGCGGTGGCAAGTGGGGTAATAAGGGGTTAATGTCACCGTTGATTGCACGGTGACATTAAGCCCGGTTAATAATGGAGAGGCGTCAATAAGACACCGATCCATTATTAATCCCAAAGTTATTAAATGTATAAAAAAAAGACAAAGCAAGAAAAAAGTCTTTTAATGAAATAAAAGAGACAACACAGTTTTCATTAATTTTATTATACACTCATTCCTGCGACGCCATCGATCTCCTGTAAAAAAAAAAAAAAACAAACCAACAGTATACCACCTGTCCGACGCAGTCCATAGTAACGACAGTCCCACGACGATCCAGCTCTGCTACATCGCAATGACAGGCAGAGCCTGTCATCGCGACGCAGCACAGCTGATTACCTGCTTCCCCGGCGGTGACGTCATCGGACTGACTGCTTTACGGCCGGGATTACCCAGCAGTCACTGCAGTTATCGTGAGAAACTGCATGTGACGCCGGGGAGAAGAGGATGGCGGCCATGAAGCAGTCCAGGACGTGACCGCCGGAGATCTTCTGCCAGGTAAGTGCCGCTGACTCCTGACAGACCCGACCGACGGACACTCACAGTGACAGTGACAAATCCGATTCCGGTATCCGATATGACGAAAATATCGGTACTCGGAATCGAAAGCCCGATACAGCCAATATCGGCCGATACCCGATATTTGCAGTATCGTATCGCTCACACTAGCAGTAGCCACCATTTAATGACATTTCCTTTCAGAAAATAAATAGTGTGTTACGTGATTATTTGCGAGTTATTTTGGAGGGACTGTTCGCTTTCTTGAATACATTCGACGGTGGCTGTGAAACCTGATTTCCCACATGAAAGAAATTGAACATGTTTAAAATTTAACAGTAACAATGCCTCCAAAGGCTTTCATCCTCTTTATACTGTATACACACAAAACTCTGCTTATCTGATTGAGGGATAAAAAGGAGCCCATGGGATTTGCAGCTCAGAAGATGGAAGGATTGTTTCTCATGAGCACAGCCAATGAGTGGCATTTTCTATGTCGCATTTATTTTTTTTCTCTGTTGGTTGAACTATAGCTATGATGGCAAATTTGACAAAAAAAAGAGAGAATCCCAACTTGGCAATTAATTATTTCTACTCTAATCCTAAAGTCATTTGTGCTAAAATGTTTAATTAAAAATGTTTTGACGCCTGAAGATGAAATGTCTGATTATTAATGACTGGTTGTTTACCGCTTTTGTTGTAGGGGAAACATGGTCCTTAAAAGTAGTATAACAATTCCCAACCAGACCCAATGAAAGATTTTGGCTGAGATTGACCCACAAAGGCAATAAAGGATCCTCCGTTGCAATCAGGCTATGACATATTTACGGTATATGCCCAATGGTCTAGCAGAAGACAACCCCATTTTGAGTTGACTTTGGAGAATATCACTTGCCACTTTATTTCATATCAAACAACCTATTAGATCCTATTAGATCAATGGCGAGCCAAGATCTCAATCTGCCCATGCATTGCCACTGGCGCCATTTTCCTGAAGACTGTCTAAAGATCAATCTGCGCCTGTGTCGCCCTCGGCTAGGACAGCGCCAACACCGCATTTAAATAAGGAAGAGGACAGACAGCAGAGGGGCCATGACAGAGCTGAAGACTCTACCCACAGTCCAGCCCTGATGCCCAAAGACAAAAACTTCTAATGATGATTCTGTAAAAACCAAGCTATGGATTTCTTTACTGAAAGTATGCATCAAATCAGAATACCAGCATCATTATGGCAATGCCTTTCATTTATATGTATAACCCTGATGAGAGGTTCTCTTTAACCCCCAAACTGTATAATGGCCTCCACATTAGCTTCCACGCTGTATAATGACCCCAAATTAGCTCCTATACTGTATAATGGACCCGTATTAGCCCCCAAACTGTACAATGGGTCCCACCTTAGCTCCTATACTGTATAACAGGCCCAATGTTAACCCCCAAACTAAATAATAGTCCCCACATTTTATAAGGTCCCCCCATAGTACTCCCTAAAATGTATGAGGACCTCCCACTGTTTCAGGGTATCTCATTGTTTATGATGTCCACACAAGTTTTAATAAAAATAAAAAAATCATATGCTCATCTAATCCAGGATCCTGAGGACTCCACAGGCGCGGGCAGATCAATGCACTGTCATAGGCTGAAACCTTGATGCTCTGTGCGTGCATCAGTGCCTCGGTCTTTCTGTAGATTGTAGGTTTAAAGTGACCTGTGGTATACAGAATAGAGGGGTAGTGCAGGGAGCATAATGCACCCCCCCCCCGATAGTTACACTACTGCAGAGTAGTGAAGATCATCAACTATAGTAATCAGGAGAGGTGAGAGTTTGCAGATTCTAGTCTTTTGTCTGTTGAGCTCTGCTTTGGGGTCAGTTTTTATTAATGGGTTTTGCTCTAGCGTTTTAATTAACTTACAAATAATATAAAAATAAATCTGGCACTCAAATGAGGGTGAAAGAAAAAGAGTTTTTTTATTTCAATATACAATCCTCAAAATTAGTAACGTTTCGGTCATACATCTGACCTTCTTCAGACTGAGGAATAAGATAACAAACAAATAGATAAATAATGTCCGTCATTTTGAACAATGATATTAGTAACAAGAAAAAAATGTACAAATAATATGGAAAAAAAGGAAGACTAAATTCGTGCGTGCACTATATGGCAGTATTAAGACATACATAACAAGTTATCCTACAGCATTATAGGTTCTGGTACACACAAAAAAAATTTTTTGTTGAAGTTATATTATATTTCATAGAGGACATAAAAATAAAAAGAAAATAGTATAAATTATATTTCTGATATTCAATTAATATGCATAATCAGCAAAATATCGCTAGCAAAATATCGCTATGTCTTGGCAAAGTACCCTCCAAAGATTATATGGCCATATGGTGGAAATGGTGCAACATGTGCTATATGGTGCAAGATTAAAGAATGGATTCCTTACCGGATTGTAAAGAGCTGCAAGGTGAGTTCTGTGAATAGAAACAATGGAGATCACTATAATTGCCATAGTGTCTAAAGTGAAGCGTTCCCTCAGGTATATATAGATAGTGCATATGGTACAAAAGGTCCCAAAAGAGGTCTTACCATGTGAAGTCCACTGGTACAATGAAGGTGAGACATAGCGCTAAGTAAGTAAAGCAATAAGGCTGTAAGGTAAGGCGCTGTGTGAGGACAAAACCCATGTGTATTTATAAGACTCCTGGCGTTACTATGTGACCGGAAGTGACCTCAGTATTATTTGTACTATGGGATTGGCATCCCAAATCTGAGCACCTTATTTTCATATACAAGGAGTGACGTGTTATTATACTCAATAATCACTGCCTTTTACACAGGGCACCCTTGTTATAAGTCCATTCATAAGTTTCTTTCCACTTTTTACTTTTTTTAAAAAAAATTTTTCAAAATTATATTAAGTTTTTTCCAACCAAGAGATGACCACAAGTGGTTTCTCATATAGCGACACGCAAGTGGCAGCGATTGTTGCTCAAGTAACTTCAACAAGTGACTTCCTACAGATTTCAGGCAATGAATTTAAATCTAGAGACTTTGAGCGCGAATCCAGACATCTCGTAGGCCTTGAACTACACAGTATAACCATCGCTGAATACATTAAAACTCAGAGGATCCCTAGGGGCCTGCGGGTATCCCTCAGACCTACTCTCTTTCAGGACAATAAGGATTTCTGCTCAAAATTCGAACAGATATTGAATAAATGTTCCCTGGACCTAATGACCCTGACCTTAGAGTCCCTTAATTCCGAAATAAAGAATTGTCAAGATAAAGTCTCGGCTATAGAAACACAATTAAAAGACTCATTACCAAAAGAAGAGTTCGACAACATTCAAGTCCGGACAAAGGAGAACATAGATTCCTTTAGGAAAGAAACAGAAAAAAGGAAACGTCAAAAATTTATTCGGGACACTCAAGACTATTTAAATAAAAGGGTCTATAGATGGCAGAGCTCCTCCTCCCGTCCACATCAACGCTTCCACAAGTATACAGGCGGCACTTCAGCTTCAAGTTCCGACAGCGATCGTGGAGACTACAATCGACCATCTGTCTTGCCTTCTTCTTCCTCTTCTTCTTTTTTAGGCTCCAACAGGAATCTTCAACAACGAAGAGGACGAGGCGGGGGGGCCAATGCTACAGACATCAATCGACGGGAGGCATACACGAGGTCCCTGGTAATACCAACTTGGTTATAAATATATCATCAAAATGTCTGAATAACACACAACTCAATGTATTACAGAAAGGCCTGTCATTCTGTCCATCATATAGATTTAATTCTTTTCAATTGAATCTAGATTTACAGAGGTTCTATAGAAATGTTAGACTAAAAGCACATTTTCATAATAAACCTTATACATCTACTTCAATTGCTCAACCCACACCAATTAATATCTTAGACTTGGGCCTGAAGTTGCGTAGTAACTTTTTACCACCTAAGAACCAACATCCAGTAGAAACGTTTATTTCACTCATTGAAAGAGAAGTGGCAGATTATACCAAACGAATCTCCAGAGGTGATTTTTTATTTCATTCTAACCTCAGTCCAGAAGACCATCTAGCCCTTAGGACACTGGTTGAGGATAAGGACATAGTCCTCAAGCCAGCAGATAAGGGGGGTGCCACTGTGGTAATGGATCGTGCCTTTTACGTTAGCGAGATCTTGTCACAGTTATCTAATCGAGATGTCTATCTACCCCCTCCGCATAATCCAACAATACAATTGAAAGGAGAAATCACCCAGGTCTTATCCAAGGCTCTGGATGATAACATTATTGATTCTAAAACATCAGAATACCTTACGAAAGTGGATCCCCTAATCCCAGTATTCTATGTGTTGCCTGAAGGTACTGCCACAAATACACAATCCCGCTAGCGATCTCGTTAGCGTCGCATACTAATGAGATCGCTAGCGGGATTGTTTCTATATCGCTAGTGTCGGCCACATTTAGCGATATCGTTAAGGACGCTATCGCGATTAGCGATCTCCTTAACGACTTTAGCGGTACAAAAGTACCGCTAAATCGCTAAAAAGGTGCCACACTCAGCGATATAGCGATACCCGCGTGACGCCGACGATAAAAATAGGGTCCGGAACGATCGCTGTGATGAACGAGATCACAGCAGGGGCCACGTCGCTGGTAGATGCCGCACACAACAACATCGCTAACGGGATCGCTAAATAGTGACGTTTTTTAGCGATCCCGTTAGCGATGTTGTTTAGTGTGGCATACCCTTGAGATCCACAAAAGACTGGACAGACCACCGGGACGTCCTATTGTTGCGTCCACAGATTCTATTCTCTCTCCATTGTCCATCCTATTGGAAAAGGTATTGACTCCATTGGTTAAATCCACACAGTCTTTCCTTTTAGATACTGGTGCCTTTGTACAACTTATTAGGAGGTTAGGTACACTCCCTAAACAGACGCTGCTTGTCACATTAGATGTCAATAATCTATATACTTCTATTCTACATGCTAAGGGCATTGCAGCCACCAAAAGAACGTTAGAGGAATCCTCTTCCTATTCTGGTCGGACCATTACCTTTCTGCTGGATCTTCTTACATTAGTCCTCACAAAGAACTTTTTTATCTTTGAAGATCAGTTCTATTTACAGACACAGGGCACCGCAATGGGGTCGAATGTAGCGCCCCCCTACGCTAACTGCTACATGTCCTGCTTTGAAGTTGATCATATCTATTCAAACGTCTTATATCAGAAGCACTGTCTGTTATGGCGTCGCTATATCGATGATATTTTTGCTTGTGGCATGGATCCTTAGACAGCTTAAATCAATTTTTTAATACCATTAACGCAATTTAGCCAGAATTAAAATTTACTTTAAACCATAGTAATACGAAAATCAGTTTTCTGGATACGTCCGTTTTGTTAGACGGGGATGGTAATCTTTCCTTGGATTTATTTGTGAAAAATACAGACCGTAACAATCTCCTACTGTTTCAGAGCTGCCATCCCAGGGCAGTGAAGAAGTCAGTACCGATTTCACAATTCGAAAGAGTACGAAGAATTGTTAGTGACCCATCTATACGCACCAAACGTTTAGATGAAATGGAGAATAAATTCATAGAAAGGGGCTATCCTAAATCGTTTCTTCGTAACTCTCATCTGCCTCGAGTTATTTCCCTATCCACCACAACTAATAGGATCCCATTCGTTCACACTTACCATCCCCTAATGTATGGTCTTCATCATAAAATTCGTAGACACTGGTATGTACTTTAGTAAAAAAAGGAGCAGCATCCATCCAGGTGAAGAATAAGAAAAGCTTTATTCTGCCATGTCACAAGACGACGTTTCAGCCATATAGTGGCCTTTTTCAAGTATGATACTTGAAAAAGGCCACTATATGGCCGAAACGTCGTCTTGTGACATGGCAGAATAAAGCTTTTCTTATTCTTCACCTGGATGGATGCTGCTCCTTTTTTTACTTGTGGACTTT
Source organism: Oophaga sylvatica (assembly GCA_033576555.1). Lineage (NCBI taxonomy): Eukaryota > Metazoa > Chordata > Amphibia > Anura > Dendrobatidae > Oophaga > Oophaga sylvatica. The sequence goes on along the minus strand of JARQOD010000005.1, from coordinate 120,362,769 downwards.
GTGGCCCATTTGGATCCATGGACCAGAGCGTGCATCCGTGACCCGGTTGTGTGCTGTCTACACATTGCAGTTTGGGACTGGTATGTACTTTGGGATAGTTTTCCTGAAATCCCTGAATTCCAGGTTCCATTTTTGCCATGCTTTAGAAGGCCTGATAATCTAAAAAACAAACTAGTAAGGGCGGACTTAAGGGTATGCCACACTAAACAATATCGCTAACGGGATCGCTAAAAAACGTCACTATTTAGCGATCCCGTTAGCGATATTGTTCAGTGCGGCAGCTTCCAGCGACGAGCTTCCTGCTGTGATCTCGCTCGTCGCTGGAATCGTTCCGGACCCTATTTTCTCGTCGGCGCTCCCGCTGGGTAAGTATCTAATCGCTGTGTGGCACCTTTTCTTAGCGATTTAGCGGTACTTTTGTACCGCTAAAGTCGTTAAGAAGATCGCTAACGGCGATAGCGTCGTTAACTATATCGCTAAATGCGGCAGCATTTAGCGATATAGAAACAATCCCGCTAGCGATCTCATTAGTATGCAACGCTAACGAGATCGCTAGCGGGATTGCTTAGTGTGGCAGTACCTTTAGGGTCATCCCAGACAGTATCCAGACAAACTTTCTTTCGGACGCAAAAGAAAGGCACTTTTCCTTGCCTACATTGTGCTCAATGCGCCAATATTCTAAAGGGCCCTAAACTTGCACATCCTTGTACAGGAATAGATATTTCAATCAGAGGTTTTTTTACCTGCAATTCTACAGCTGTCATCTATGCCATAAAGTGCCCGTGTGGAAAAATATATATAGGCGAAACCACCCAAGCCATTAAAGACAGAATTTCACATCATAAATCTGATATACGTTGTCAGAAAAATCATCTGCCTATTCCTTATCACTTCAATACAGCAGGACATTCCATAGCACAATTGAAGTTTTTGGTGTTAGAGCAAGTGCAATTGAGTAGAAGGGGTGGTAACCTGATTCAAAAATTACGGTACAGGGAGGCAAATTGGATACACCGACTTCAGACTCTTGAGCCAAAAGGCCTCAATAGAGAATATGACATAGTAGGTCTATATTGAAATTAAATATATTACTTAGTAGGTTTATACATAATATACAATCAATTAATAATTTATAGCATTATGATATGGTTATCGAAAATAAGCCCCCATATCGATGGACTCATTGTTATAATGAGATTTTCGGGTTCTCCACCCCTCTACACTTATATGGTCTGATGTGTGCATAATTTTCTATGTAAACCTGACTACACTCTATATTATAACTGTACTCATAGAGGTGTTTGCTAATTTCTTTAATTTTTTTATTTTTATTTTTCCTAGTCTTTTGTTTTTTTCATTATTTTATGCATTAGTACTAAACAACTTATTCTTTTCCATTCTCATAGGCGGATCAATAAATCTTCTTATCACTTCTGCATACTGTCCCAGCGATTCCTAGCCACTGTGCACTGCTGTCTCTGCGTTCCACAGAGCGTTCCACCACCTTCAGGAGCTGGAATATGACCTACTTTCGGTTTTGCCTCTAAGATTGCATTCCAAATGCGTCCCAGCTGACAGCCTCAGCATACTGAGGTCACTTCCGGTCACATGGTAACGCCAGGAGTCTTATAAATACACATGGGTTTTGTCCTCACACAGCGCCTTACCTTACAGCCTTATTGCTTTACTTACTTAGCGCTATATCTCACCTTCATTGTACCAGTGGACTTCACATGGTAAGACCTCTTTTGGGACCTTTTGTACCATATGCACTATCTATATATACCTGAGGGAACGCTTCACTTTAGACACTATGGCAATTATAGTGATCTCCATTGTTTCTATTCACAGAACTCACCTTGCAGCTCTTTACAATCCGGTAAGGAATCCATTCTTTAATCTTGCACCATATAGCACATGTTGCACCATTTCCACCATATGGCCATATAATCTTTGGAGGGTACTTTGCCAAGACATAGCGATATTTTGCTAGCGATATTTTGCTGATTATGCATATTAATTGAATATCAGAAATATAATTTATACTATTTTCTTTTTATTTTTATGTCCTCTATGAAATATAATATAACTTCAACAAAAAATTTTTTTTGTGTGTACCAGAACCTATAATACTGTAGGATAACTTGTTATGTATGTCTTAATACTGCCATATAGTGCACGCACGAATTTAGTCTTCCTTTTTTTCCATATTATTTGTACATTTTTTTCTTGTTACTAATATCATTGTTCAAAATGACGGACATTATTTATCTATTTGTTTGTTATCTTATTCCTCAGTCTGAAGAAGGTCAGATGTATGACCGAAACGTTACTAATTTTGAGGATTGTATATTGAAATAAAAAAACTCTTTTTCTTTCACCTTCATTTGAGTGCCAGATTTATTTTTATATTATTTGTACTATGGGATTGGCATCCCAAATCTGAGCACCTTATTTTCATATACAAGGAGTGACGTGTTATTATACTCATTAATTAACTTACAAGGCCTATATTTATTTTGGGATGAGATAAAGACTTAACTCATGGACAGATTATAATGAGAGTAGTCTCGACTACCGCCCGGGGCCTGAGGCTCCGGGGGGGGCCATCACCAGATAGGGGCTCACACTGTATACAGGAGGCAATGTGCGGGCTCATATGGTTTAGAGGGTGCTATATCGGGGCTCATACTGTATATAGAAGGCTATGTGCTGGCTCACACTCATACAGGTTATATGTGCAGGCTCATACTGTATAGAGGCTATATGGGTGCTCATACTATATAAAGGAGGCTATAAAGGGACTTACAGTCATGGCCAAAAGTTTTGAGAATGACACAAATATTATATATTCACATGATCTGCTGCCCTCTGGTTTTTATGTGTTTGACAGATGTTTTTATCACAGACAGAAATATAATTGCAAACATATGAGTAACAAAAGCTTATATTGACAGAATGAGTTAATGCAGCAAGTCAATATTTGCAGTGTTGACCCTTCTTCTTCAGGACCTCTGCAATTCTCCCTGGCATGCTCTCAATCAACTTCTGGACCAAATCCTGACTGACAGCAGTCCATTCTTGCACAATTAATGCTTTCATTTTGTCAGAATTTTTAGGTTTTTGTTTGTCCACCCGTCTCTTGATGATTGACCACAAGTTCTGAATGGGATTAAGATCTGGGGAGTTTCCAGGCCATGGACCCAAAATCTCTATGTTTTGTTCCCTGAGCCATTTAGTTATCACCTTTGCTTTATGGCAAGGTGCTCCATCATGCTGGAAAAGGCATTGTTGATCGCCAAACTGCTCTTGGAGGGTTGGGAGAAGTTGCTCTTGGAGGACATTCTGGTACCATTCTTTATTCATGGCTGTGTTTTTAGGCAAGACTGTGAGAGAGCCGATTCCCTTGGCTGAGAAGCAACCCCACACATGAATGGTTTCAGGATGCTTAACAGTTGGCATGAGACAAGACTGGTGGTAGCGCTCACCTTGTCTTCTCCGAATGAGGCGTTTTCTGATGTCCCAAACAATCGAAAAGGGGATTCATCAGAGAAAATAACTTTACCCCAGTCCTCAGCAGTCCACTGCCTGTACCTTTTGCAGAATATCAGTCTGTCCATGATGTTTTTTCTGGAGAGAAGTGGCTTCTTTGCTGCCCTCCTTGAGACCAGGCCTTGCTCCAAGAGTCTCCGCCTCACAGTGCGTGCAGATGCACTCACACCTGCCTGCTGCCATTCCTGAGCAAGCTCTGCACTGCTGATAGCCCGATCCCGCAGCTGAAACACTTTTAAGAGACGGTCCTGGCGCTTGCTGGTCTTTCTTCAGTGCCCTGAAGCCTTTTTGGCAACAATGGAACCTCTCTCCTTGAAGTTCTTGATGATGCAATAGATTGTTGACTGAGGTGCAATCTTTCTAGCTGCGATACTCTTCCCTGTTAGGCCATTTTTGTGCATTGCAATGATGACTGCACGTGTTTCTTTAGAGATAACCATGGTTAACAGAAGAGAAACAATGATGCCAAGCACCAGCCTCCTTTTAAAGTGTCCAGTGGTGTCATTCTTACTTAATCATGACAGATTGATCTCCAGCCATGTCCTCATCAACACCCACACTGTGTTAATGGAGCAATCACTGAAAAGAGGTTAGCTGGTCCTTTTAAGGAAGGGCTGCAATGATGTTGAAATGTGTTTTGGGGGATAAAGTTCATTTTCTAGCCAAATATTGACTTTGCAAGTAATTGCTGTTAAGCTGATCACTCTTTATAACATTCTGGAGTATATGCAAATTGCCATTAGAAAAAGTGAAGCAGTAGACTTTGTAAAAATTAATATTTGTGTCATTCTCAAAACTTTTGGCCATGACTGTATACTGTATACAGAAGACTATGTGTGGGTGCATACACTATATAGGGGGCTATATGGGGACTTATTCTTTATATAGGAGGCTATGTGCAGGCGCATACTGCATAGAGGAGGCTATATAGGGGTTAATACTGTATATAGGAGGCTATGTGTGGGCTCATACTGCATACTGTATATAGGAGGCTATATGGAGGCTCATACTATATGAGGGTATATTGGGGCTCATACTGTATACAGAAGACTATGTGCGGGTGCATACACTATATAGGTGCTATATGGGGATCATACTATATATAGGAGGCTATGTGCAGACTCAATGTACAGGGTGGGCCATTTACATGGATACACCTAAATAAAATGGAAATAGTTGGTGATATCAACTTCCTGTTTGTGGCACATTAGTATATGGGAGGGGGGAAACTTTTCAAGATGGGTGGTGACCATGGTGGCCATTTTGGATCCAACTTTATTTTTTTCAATGGGAAGAGGGTCATGTGATACATCAAACTAATTGAGAATTTCACAAAAAAAAACAATGGTGTGCTTGGTTTTAACGTATCTTTATTATTTCATGAGTTATTTACAAGTTTATGACAACTTACAAAATGTGTTCAAAGTGCTGCCCATTGTGTTGAATTGTCAATGCAACCCTCTTCTCCCACTCTTGACACACTGATAGCAACACCGCAAAAGAAATGCTAGCACAGGCTTCCAGTATCCATTGTTTCAGATGCTGCACATCTCGTATCTTAACAGCATAGACAATTGCCTTCAGATGACAGATAAAAGATAAAAGTCTAATGGGGTCAGATCGGGAGACCTTGGTGGCCATTCACCAGCGCACCGATCTGGGTCATCTTCATTGAGATGCTGCAGCAGCTGGATTTTGCAAGGGTGGCATTTGTGAGTAGCTAATATCCGCCGAAATGATGTACGACTGATGCCACTCTCAAGTGACATGCGGTGAGGGCTACGCTGTGGGACCTTGCTGAATGAAGCTAGGACAGCCACTGATGTTTCTTCATTAGTGACAGTTTTCTTGCATCCACATTTTGGCAAATCCAACACTGAATCTGTTTCACAAAATTTGGCAAGCAGTTTGCTAACTGTAGCATGGGAGATAGGTGGTCTCGTAGGGTGTCTTGCATTGAAATCTGCTGCAATGACCCGGGTACTGTGTTCACAAGACATCAACATAATTTCTATCAGCTCCTGACATGTTAACCTCTGCGACATGTCAATGGCTGTAAACAAAGAGAAACTTGTAAATAACTCATGAAAGAATAAAGTTACGCTAAAACAAAGCACACCATTGTTTTTCTTGTGAAATTCTCAATAAGTTTGATTTGTCACATGACCCTTTTCCCATTGAAAAAATAAAGTTGGATCCAAAATGGCCGACTTCAAAATGGCCGCCATGTTCACCACCCATCTTGAAAGGTTTTCCCCCTCCCAAATACTAATGTGTCACAAACAGGAAGTTGATATCACAAACCATTACCATTTTATTTAGGTGTATTCATATAAATGGCCCACCCTGTAATTTAGAAAATTGTTCTTGATCTTCCCCAACTTCTTCAATTGGCGAAAGCCTGGGGGAGTGTATAGCTTATAAAAAAGACACTTCTTTGGTTTCGCAATTGATTGTGTAATTTTGAGTCTGTAGCCATGGCAACTTCAGGATTATTGAAAAATGCGGAGAAGAGATTAGTAAAAAGAATAAAACCTCATGGTGATTAGGTTCCATAACTGTCTCTAAGGGTTCAGTCTCTTGATTCACTGGTCCCAAGTTTAGTGGAGATCCGTCAACAGTTTCCATAATAATAGAAGAAAGTCTGTTTTGAATTTTTACCCCACATTCTTTTGCAAAAGAGTTGTCCATAAAATTTCCATTTACTCCTGACTCAACCATAGCAGATGAAGAAATCCACTGAGAATCAACTTGAAACTTGATAAAAATGAAACAATGAGAGTCCTTGCTTTCTTTTTTTAAATGTTGGGTGCAATAGAGAAAATGGATGATTGCATTCACTGGAGGCACTAGTTCAGACAAGACTGATTCATCATTGGAAAAGTTGAGATCTGCTACCACTGCCACTGTTTTATGTAGCCGAGAAAGACAATTTATAAGAAAGTGGTTAGACTTGACACAATAAAAGCACTGATTTTCCCAAATTCTCCGTTCTTTCCTCTCAGCACTTTCATGTTTTAATAAGCTGTCAACTTGCATGGGTTCAACTTTAGATATGTGAGGACTCTATCTCTGAGACTGATGGTTGAAGCAGGTGGATAACGGTTACTGTTACGGGACCAGTTTAAATTCCACTTTTCCAATCTACTGTCTGATAATCGAATACAATGGTGAGTGAAGTCATCAAAATTTGAGGAAGCATCAGCCCAGACTATTTCATCTCTGAGTGCGCTGGAGAGTCCACTCTTAAAAAAGATACATTTGCAGCATTGTTCCATTCACTATCGATCACCCACGGTGTGAATTCTGTGATGTACTCTGCAACAGAGTGCTTACTCTGACATAGAGCCATCAGTGTAGCTGAAGCTGTTGCACAATGATTAGGGTAATCAAACACGTGGCTCATGGCTGCTACGAAGGCCTCCAGACCATTAAGTCGATCGTCATGAGTTTTATTAAGGGCTGGCCTAAAGCTTTATGTGTCAGTAGCATAATGTTGCACAATACGTTTGATCTGTCAGTATAGAAATGAGCAGGGTGAGCACCAAAGTACAATTTGCAATGGTTAATGAATCCACAAAATTTGTCACGGGAAACCTGAAAGGCTGGGTGGAGGGGCCGGAGTTATGTGTTGATTTTGTATTTGAAGGATCTGCTCAGACTGCTGTGCATTATTATTGCTTAGATCTTGTACAATATTCTGTAGATCCTGTGTAGCTTGTCCAAAAATTTGAAAGATATGAGATGTCTGTGTCCAACTTTCCTTCCTCAGCGGCTTCCATGATGATGGGCTGGAGTACCCTGTTGTGATACTGGTGTAGCTGGAATCCAGTGGCCGAAGGAGCATGAGCAGGAACTGCAAGTGGTAATAGATATTCTTGGAGATAGCAAAGGGTTGTAGGAATCTGGAGATAAATTAGGACAGGGTAAGAAAATTCAGGAGCTGGAGACTGGAAATAGATAAACAACTAGAAACAATACTCTACCATTGACTGAGATATCCATGTGGATAGTCCCAAAAAGGAAGCAAGATGGATTCTATGAGTTCAGAATCTGCCATCTTAGTAATGGGCAATTGCAGAACACAACAACAGCCTCAAGTGGCAAGTGGTGGGATTGCAGCACATTTATTATTAAGATGAACAATAGCAACTACTAGTGGTCAAACTGTAGAAGGAAAAGAGGCATCCTGGCACACCCCCAAAAGAAATCTGCACTCCTAAATCCTAATGCCCTTCTCAATTCTGAGCCCCACAGTGTGCCTAAACCACATTTAGCATAAACATGTTTGTAATTTCTGCAGAGATGAGAGCTCACTTAATTTACAGGGTCCAAGTCTCCAGAAGAACGAGCTGAGCACAATGTATGGGCATTACAATGTATGGGCTCTACAACTTACTAGGAACTACTACATCTGCAGGTTTGCAATTTTCACTAATCAACATCAATTGCTGCTTGTTTCAGGGAAACACCCATGGAGTCAAAATTGTCACTACACCTGTAGATGAATTCCCAGAGGGGTGTAATTTACAAAATGGGGTCACATGAGCAGGGATTCTGCTCTTCTGGAATTTAGAGGCTTTGTTTATGGGGTCTGCAAAATATTGTATGAAAATTTCTTCTCAAAGAGTCAAATAGAATTCCTTCCCTCCTGAGTCTCGCCGTGTGACTAAGCAATACTGTACAGCCATATAAGGGGGATTGCCATGTTCTGCAAAAATTGTGTGACAAATTCTGGTGCTATTTTTACCCATTCCCCCATGTGAAAGTGTACAATCCGGGACCAAAACAACATTTTTGCAGTAAAAAAAATGATTATTTTTTTTACACTGTGACACACAAGTGGTGTCAATATGATCACTGCACACTTAGATGAATTCATTGAAAGGTGGGGTCACTTATTAGGGGTTTTGCTGTTCTGGACCTCAGAGGCTCTCCCAGTGGGTCATAGCACATGCAAACCATAATAGTAAAATCTGCACTATAATATAGCAATCTTTCTCTTATGACCTTTCCACTGTGCCTGAAAAATATTTCCCGATTACATGTAGGGTATTGGCGCACTCAGGAGAAATTGCACAACAAACTTTGGGGTCCATTGTTTTCCTATTAGCCCTTATAAAAATTAAAAACTTGGGGCTTAAACAACATTTTATTGGCAAAAATGTATTCTATCCTGTATGGGGTATCAGTGTACTCAGGATAAATTGAACAACACATTTTACCATCCATTTTCTTCTGTTACCCTTGTCAAAATAAGAAATTTGGGGCAAAAGCTAAATTTCTGTGGGAAAAAATGTATTTTTTAATTTTCACAGCTCAACATTATAAAATTCTGTAAAGTAGCTGGGGATTCAAGGTGCTCACCACACCTCTAAATTAATTGCTTGAGGGGTGTTGTTTCAAAAATGGGGTCACTTGTGGGAGTTTCTACTATTTAGGCACATCAGGGGCTCTGCAAACGCAGCATGGCATCTGCTATCTATTCCAGCCAATTTTGCGCTCCAAAAGTCAAATGGCGTTCCTTCCCTTCCAAGCTCTGGTGTGCACCCAAACAGTAGTTTTCCACCACATTTAGGGTATCGGTGTACTCAGAAGAAATTGCACAACAAATTGTTCTATCCATTTTTCATTTGGGGCAAAAGTAAAATGTTTGTGGGAAAAATATATTTTTCATTTTCACAGCTCAACGTTATAATATTCTGTGAAGTAACTGTGGGTTGAAGGTGTTCATCACACCTCTAAATAAATTCCATAAGGGATGTAGTTTCCAAAATGAGGTTACTTGTGAGGGTTTCCACTGTTTAAGCACATCAGGGGCTCTGCAAATGCGACATGGCGTTCAATATATATTCCAGACAATTTTGGCATCCAGAAGTCAAATGGTATTCATTCCTTTCCGAACCTTGCCATGCGCCAAAACAGAAGTTTTCCACCATATATGGGGTATCTACGAAAATAGAATAAAAACATGTTTAAAAATTAACTGTGCTGCTGGAAAGAAGTCACTTTCTGCGATAGTTTCCGGGTCTGTGCACACGTTGCGGATTCTGCTGCAGATCCGCAACAAATTTGGCCCTGCGGATCCGCAGCAGTTTCTGCTGCGTTGTACAGTACCATTATAACCTATGTAAAAAAAAACGCTGTGCACATGCTGCGGATTTTCAGCGCGGATTTGAATCTGCAGCATGTCAATTCTTTGTACGGAATCCGCAGCGATTTTACACCTGCTCCATTATAGAAATCCGCAGGTGTAAAACTGCAGGGGAAATCTGCAGAAAATCCCCAGCAAATCCGCAGGTTAAATGCAGGACGTTTTACATGCGGATCTAGAAAATCCGCATGGAAAAATCCGCAAGTGAATCCGCAACGTGTGCACGCACCCTTAGAAGGTTCTTTATTACCTACTGCACCTTTCAATGCCGTACTGACATATTTATCAAGTGTTAAAACAGTAAAAATAGAGAGTGTCACTAAGACAATAGACAAAGTTAAACAGATTGCAAGAGACACATTTTTCAATACAAAAGGGAAAAAGAGAGACTTGGAGCTACTGACGAAATCAGTCCATATGTCCAGATTAGTTGAGCCCAAACACATGAAGCAGAAGGGTGCACATCCAAGCTAGTAAGCGTAGCAATAGCAGAAAAGGAAATTGACGGCACTCCAGGAATGGAAAAATAAAAAAAAGTTTATTTGGTAAATCAAGCCTTATTAAAAACAAGAAGCCTGACGCGTTTCGAGTGCATAAAAACACTCTTCATCATCGGATACATACAGGATACTGGGTATCCTATGATGAAGAGTGTTTTTATGCACTCGAAACGCGTCAGGCTTCTTGTTTTTAATATGCCTTGATTTGCCAAATAAACTTGTTTTTTTTTTTCCATTCCTGGAGTGCTGTCAATTTCCTTTTCTGCAATTTTTCATTACTGAATAATATAGATAGTGGCGCTTGTATATGTAGGTAGAACTAGCTGCAAAATAAGACAACCACAGTTGTCTAAAGAGTTTAGCATATAAAATTAGATGTATTTGCACTGTAGTTCAACTTACGAGAAGGGGAACAAAGAAAAAGAGGAAGAAGGACAAGAGCAAAAATCATTAAGGGGAGTAGGAGTACTGTCTTGAATTCTTCATGCACTTCACAGTGCAGCCTAATATGCGAAACTGTGAGTTAGTAGGTATAGCAGAGAGTCACACTGTCATTATAGAGTCTATGTGATTTCAGATCATTGGGCTAATATAGTCAGTGATTTCTCCATTAAAAATACCGAGGATATACAAGAGATTTACATCATAATGGTTGATTACCATGTGCCGTGATTTGAGGTATACAGGAGATAAAGAGGTCTCCACTTTCCTGAAAGCCCTTCCAGTCATCTGGGCTACTGTTTCAGGAGAGTGTAGATTAATTCCACGATGTCTGATCGTTGTCCTGGCTGGTGAAAGGAAAGAGGCTCCGTGCGTTCTTCTGGCAGTTCGTGGGAATGTTATCACCACAAACAGAACCTTCGTGATGTGGATGGTCACCGCGAACAGGACCTTCGTGATCTAGGTGATCACGTGATGCACATGTGACAGAAGCTGGTAAGAGGCGCTGAGAGGACCACAAATCCAAGTGTTTCAGAAAATCATATGGTTTCCTGGTCCTTCTGTTGACAAGGGTTACTTTAAATCCATTAATTAATACCACTCAGGTGTTAGTGATTGATATGCAAATAGTTCGACCTCTCTATTCAAACATCTTGGCCTCAGGGTATCTAGTGGAAAATGCAGCGGCTTTCAGCCTCGAAATTTGCTTGATGAAGTCTCCCTTATGCCAGTGTTTATGAACAATTTGCATGCCAGTTACTTCTATGCCCTGTGTTGAGCCCCCATGATGTTCTGTAAATTGTTTTGATATAGGATGGCTATCAAATTTTTTCCCTATACAGTACAGACCAAAAGTTTGGACACACCTTCTCATTTAAAGATTTTTCTGTATTTTCATGACTATGAAAATTGTACATTCACACTGAAGGCATCAAAACTATGAATTAACACATGTGGAATTATAGACTTAACAAAAAAGTGTGAAACAACTGAAAATATGTCTTATATTCTAGGTTCTTCAAAGTAGCCACCTTTTGCTTTGATGACTGCTTTGCACACTCTTGGCATTCTCTTGATGAGCTTCAAGAGGTAGTCTCCGGAAATGGTTTTCACTTCACTTTTGGTCTGTACTGTATTATGGAGATGTTCGCTGATCCTTATGTTCATGTGTCATTTCGTGTGCCTCACGTATAGTTTGTTACAAGGACATTTAATCACATATATAACCGCTGTAGTAGTGCACGTAATAAAATCACAGATTTGCTTTGTTAATAAT